>JAQMCX010000045.1:1309803-1390372 GCA_029814765.1 Acanthurus leucopareius | reverse complement strand
CTAAACCTCTTTGAGGCTCTTTATAGGATAATTCTAATTCTTTTCTTTAAATGCTGACATAGCTGTTTAAATGGGCTTTTAACTAACCTAATGTAAAAGCATT
Organism: Acanthurus leucopareius; assembly: GCA_029814765.1. NCBI lineage: Eukaryota > Metazoa > Chordata > Actinopteri > Acanthuriformes > Acanthuridae > Acanthurus > Acanthurus leucopareius. The sequence continues at coordinate 1,390,269 of JAQMCX010000045.1, read as the reverse complement.
TGTTTAAGTATGATAAATTCATCCCCCTATTCTTAAAGTGCTCATGATTGGAGCACAAAATCATACTAGATGACAATAGAAAAGGATTAAAGACAACTAAGGGTGCTTTCACAACTGTAGGTCCAGAAAAAAGGACAAAAATGATTCATCACTGCTTTGTAGTTTTAATCAGGTAAGTGACTGTCCTATGTTAAATTAACCAAAATTAGTAAACAAATGACACACAGTCTTACAGGTCGTTCATCTATTGGTTATAAAATTTTCGAGGAAAAAAACTTCTGTCAGACAACAACAATGGAACCACATCGGCATATTGCGATTGCCTTAGTAGCTGTAATAATTAGTTAATGTTATATAAAATGAACTGCAAAAAGACTTAACTAGCCAGTGGGGATGGAATATGAATTATTCAAGACCATAGTGATCAGCTCCCACGTTACTGGTCGTTTTCATAGGCTACTTTTTAATGTTTGGCATAAGAAAATATCACGCTGCGGCCTTTTCCAGCCCACATTGCACTGGGTTTTGGTTTGCTTCCTCTATTAGGTCTGAGATTAGGTCCAAATGCATTCTCACCCAAAGCAAAATGAACCATGGTTCACTTGGAAACGGAGCGAGTCCCAACTTTTCAAGGAGACCATGGTCCGATTTTTTAGTCTGACAATAGTCTTGACATGTTCTGGGGGAGTGCTCACACCCAAATTTTTGGTCCGGATCCAACTGTCAAAGTCCAAAAGTCTGGACCAAATGAAGCAGGTGTGAAACCACCCTATCAGTCAACAATATTTACTTTCCCTGCAGTTAAAAACAAATTAGCAAGTACACTAGTACTAGTTCTTGTAAAGTAAAGATTTATTTAGGGTATTTATGGGTTTCATAGTGGGGGGGTCGCTACCTAATTTGCCTTAAATGACAAAATATTTACAAAATATATTGATCCTCAAAGAAAAAAAGAGGCACCAATTCACCAAGAAAAAAACCCATATACTTCAAAACTGAGCAGCTTGTTTTTAAACCATCATTTAGTAACCAAGCTGACCACAAGATGAGTTGCAAGTGGCTCTGTCTGATTCTACTCAGCAGGTGACAGTGATCAATCACATCTTACGTTCACCTGTGGCAACAGGCTAATTTATCAGAGCATCAGGTGACGATGCCTGCAAAAAAGAAAACTTCGTCAAGATGGATAAGTACAACAACAAAAAAAATTGTTGCTTCATTAGTCACAGTCAGGGGGGATATAAAAGTAACCAGTAACCAGCCAACGGCAGACTTGCATCGGTAGTTCTGTGTGGTTTATATCGATGATTGACCATACCAACAATTAATTTAAACTAACAATTATAAACTCTCCAAAAAAATTGCAAGGAATACAAAAATAGGCAAACAAAAAAGCATTTAAAATGCCGCATTGAAGCAATTCAAGTGGTGTGGCACTTCCTGTATGACTTCTGTCTTGTGCATGTTTTGCATTGCATGTTTTATATAGCTTGACATGGCACACTTACTGTAAAAGTCGTGGTTTTAAAGTAACCTGAGCATGTTTTAACTTCAGCTTGAAGGGAGATTTTAGAATGAGTGACACAGCACTAAATATGACTACAAAATTATCTAAAAAGGCACTAAAAGAGAATCAAGTTTTGAAATTCAAATCCTTGTCCCGAACATGCACATGGTAACAAAACATTTAAAAAATAATAAACAACACACACAGAAGTATGATAAGAGGGAAATCATATAAAGAGTTAAAAGTGATCAAACAACACTGGCTGTGTGATAGTCACAAAAGGCCAGTAAGGCCATGCCAACTCACGTCATGACTTCTTTAAGAGACTCGATTGCTTTCTCCAGTGTTATCTTGTCTGGATTGTCATCTGATGTATGCTTCTTTATATCTGAAAAGGTGAAAAAATGGAAAGTTTAAAAAGCAGAAAGGCAGGAAGAGATTAAAATCATGTAGTAAAAGGTGACTAGAATAGAACAGAGAAAAAGAAATTACAGACAGTATGAGCAGGAGATAATAGGGAGAGGTATGGAAGGAGAAAGATAAGGGGGGAAATGACGGAGGAATGAAATTAGCAAAAAAAAAAAAAAAATTTCAAATGTACTTTAAAAATGAAAGGGTATGTATTTGAATTACCGTTAAGAAGAAGGGCCACACTAGGCAATCTTTGAACAGGTCTGATGAGCAGCTCCACGAGCGTCTGTCTGCCACACTCTGGCTTGGCCTGGTTGATCTGCAAAATATATGTATGTGTAGTTGTATCATTACTTTGTGCACTTTTTAAAGAACAACCCACAGAAACATGGACATGTCTTTTTAACAACATACATATTAGAAAGAAGTTATGTATGATTTACAAAATTACACTTAAAAGCTGACTAATATATATGAGCAGGTCTGTACCTCTATTATTGCGTTTGTAAGAAATACTTTACATGAAAGTAACAAGAATACATTTCTTAGACAGTGAGCATACACATACACATACACTTTTTTCTTTGTACCTCCTGAAAGTTTCATCCGTGTATGCAACCACAAACCTTATGAACTAACACGCACAAACCTTGAGAAAAGCATGGAAGCGTGGCTTCTGTTTTTCACACCGCACAATGGTCTCCTTGCTCATTTCAAAAAAGTTGACAAAGGGTGGGTAGGCCTTCACCAGCTCTTTAGACTGGAAATGAGGAGAAGCGAGAGAAAATGAGGACAGGTTAGGAGAAATAAGGACTTCAGAGTTGGATTTTGAAAGGTTGCAGAAAAAAAAATAGGATTGCACATTGCAAGCAATTCCTGGAAACAAAAAAAGGCTGATAACCGTAGTTGAGGATTGCCCACCCCCACAAACTATACATGGTCAACCTTTTAAAACAGAATGACATCAAGGACGGTAGGACAAAGGACTACGGCTCAAGAGGGATGCAACAAAGTTTGCCTGCAGAGGCAGCAGCTAATGAAGACATAAAACTACAACCTGGCTAAAATGGTGGGTTATTCACACTCATACACACCCCTTCAGATAAAAAGGGAATACTTCACGCAACAAGAGAAGACAAGGATACACTTTATTACAAAATCCAACACAGTAAGGGAGAGGCACTAAGTTGTGAGTTTTGCTAGCCTCAGAGTCAGGATTAATCAGAGCCCAGTTAGGCATAGCAACATAACAGACTGACTAATGAATCAACTTAGGTAAAAACACAGCCCAGTGTCACACTGCCGTAGCCAATTAGCCCATTGGCCAATCAGAAAAACCAGACATGAACAACTCTGTCACAAGAGAATACAAGGACTTAACTTGCATTTGCAAATAGTGGGACACTCCCACACAGCTGCATAAACCTTGGTAATAGCTACAATCCCTAAATTCTTTACTTGATATTTATCATCTTGTTTCTAAGCAACACAATGAGACACAGAGCTTCAGTTATATTTTACAGTTTTAACTGTTACAACTGCTACAAGATGGAAACATTTAAGTTCACCCCTAACCTTGTGGTGGCCTAACTATGGAGGAGTGAAGTGAGCAGTGCATATCTAAGAGGGAAGTGAGACTCTTCAGTTGTCTCTCAGTTATTAGGATCCTGGCCGTCGTCCAGTTCAGCAGCACTATCAGTGCCGAGCCACGGCTGCTGTACTGAACACAAGCCATTACACGTTTATAACTTCATGTATCAGATAAACTCGAGTGATGTATTGATAACACAAATTATGAGGTTGGGTTGACTGTACACAGAACTGGTAGGTTTGGCTAGATTAAGCTAACAGGGTTGCAGCAATAGCAACTTCCTTTCACTATCTGCAGGTCATGAGAAGAACCTATTTCTTTTCTTTTTTTTAAGAAATGGCTTTGTAAACATGTTTAAAAAGGTTTAAGTCCAAAACTAACATGTTGCCATTATTGATATACATTTTTAAAAAGCAGACGGGTCAAATCGGGCCCAAACAAATATTTTGAAAATATGTTCAGGTTTGGGTTGGATTCAGCCAGCAGTTAAAATGTAACAACATTGCGAGTGCATGACACAAGCTCAGTGCTTCAGTTTGAAACTGTGTTTGTCTTGGTTCGGTTTCGGACATAAAAAACAGAGTGATTGTCGGATTCAGTCGGACTCAGACAGCAATATTTGACCCGAGCTGCATTCTAGTCACAACCAACCTCGACTGTGATGTACATACAATACCTCATGACCTGCTGTGAGCTTTTGCTTACTAGATAAAGTTTTTGCTTTTCATGTAAAGACCTGTCCTCAAACTATTTTATTGCCAAGGGTCACTTCATCTGAGCATGTAGTTGTCTTCTCAAGAAAAGACAGTGGCTGATTAGTGGCTGTGATCTTTTGTAACCTAAAATCAACAGGAAAAATGTACTCCTCATATTTGTGAAGTTTTCTGATTAGATGGCTCATTTGACTCAACTTTTACCATTAATTTCATTTTAACAATTCTGTGAAACATGTGAGCAACTGTGCATAGGTAACCATGTGTTGTTTTTTTCTTTTACACACAAGCACATATGCAAGGAAAAATTTAATATCTGCATACTAATAGGAATTTTTTTGCACTTACATATTTGAGAATTATGTCCCCTACACTCCTGTCCTCTGACCAGTCTGTCAGGAGCTCCTCAAGGTCACTCTGGTGATCAAAATTATAAATAATAAAACAATAAATAAATATAATAAACAAATGAATGGATCATGCACACTAAATAATAGGTTGACAATTGCTGTTCAAAAGTTTAACCATCAAAACAATTAGGTTCAAATTATTTTTCATAGACATTGAGGTGTCAATCAATTAAATAATTTGACTGTTTGGACACTACCTTTATTCTGGTGTGAACCTCATAGATGTCTGGAATGCTGCCAAATATCGTCTTAATTTCTTCTTGGGCAAGGATGGGGCCGCCGACCTGCCCCTCTTTTTCTAGTGGAAGCTTGAAAAGCTTAAAATAAAAACAGATATGAGAGAAGCCCATAAATACACTTAAGCACACTTGCATTAAATGTTTAAAAAAATGCATAAAGAAAAAATTCAAAATATCAGTCAGCAACACTCATGGCCTCTAAAGTCTTGGCTTCAAAAATATCCCTATAGCCATTCCTGTAGCACTCTGTGGAACAGATGTGAATTCCAGTGACCTTTAACCTAGGACCTTTAAAATCCAACCAAGATGGGACATTGTAAACTGCATTGAGCAAAATTGCTTTGTTTTTTAGAGTATTGTTCTTTAATTAGTGCTATCAGCATGATGACTCACCTGTATCTGCTAGAACTGGCAATAATTTTAGACTAGTCCAGTCTTTTGGGTCTGTTTTGCATCATCATCTGCACTAACAGACGTAATCAATAAACAAACTATACGGATGATTCTGTGGAAAATCATACGTGTCTCAAAAAAATGCTAGTACCTTACCATGCAAAGAATTAAATTCTGGTTGTATATATCTACCTGTGGGTGCACATGGTTATTAATAAATGTGTTGAATGCTTTTATTTTGTTCATGTTCTACTGTATTGTATTTCATTGTCTAAAGAACCACAGGCTTTTATTTTGTTGTGTAACCTAGGTTGCACAACAAAACATTACCTTGTACCAACATAGCCAGTCAACCTGTATTACTTTCATTTTGAAAAAAGGAAGTCCAATTAGCAATTTACTGTCTGCTGCCTATCTGAACATGCGTTTGTACTAGCTGCTGCCTCGGTAAAAGCCTTAACATACTGAAAGTGATCATTTACATGCCTCGTTTGACAGGTGTTAACAATTGCTCTTATGGTGTACTGCCGGTATCAGATTTGAAATTTCAACTCCACAGAACCACCAGTGCTTTTCAAATTTTTTTTACTGTTAATATGTAATACTAATGTTCTTGCCTGCACAGAGTGAGTCAGTGCATTTGTGCCTTAAATGGCTGTAGGAAGAAAAATAGAACCGCTGTACTCAGAAGTACAGACCAGGTAAATTTTCTCTTGCTTTCAGTAGTGTAAAACCTCAAAAGGAGCATGGATTGACTATAAAATAGGCAGTAATTGACAGCACTACAACTAATGCCTAGCATGCACTGAGTACTAAATGTCTGGATTATGGAGTCAGCCTCCACTGTGTTTTCCTGTGATAAATGGCACAGTAGTGGAGCTACAACAGCATTTTTCAGGCAATTCCAAGCAGCATGTGGGGAGTAAGGTTTTAGAGTCAAGGCAGTCCAAAACAACATGGGGCTAGCAATATAGTCCCAGACTCAGCTAAAACATACCGCCTTTTTGTGAGGGTAAAAACAAATGAAACCCAGTAGAATGCAACAAGAAACAGATAGAAGACAGAGAAGAAGGAAACAGCAAAAACTGAGGTAAAGAGGTCAATGGGAATGAAAAAGAGAAGCAAGACAAAAAGAGATATAGCATGAAAAATATATATTAAAGAAAAACAAGGCAGATGAGAAATTTAAAAATATATTAGGATGTGATATGCCTTTAAGCTACAAAGTTATATAACTTTTAGTAAAGAAAATGTTTTAGTAAGGGTTAGGTGTTTTTGCTTCAATACTGTAAATAGGTTGAAAAAACAGTGAAATGTTACAAAGCAGCTCTTCCTACCTAGAACATTGAATGGAGGTAGACGAGTAAATCTACATGACAGAAAAACTGATAAACTCTTTTGAGATTGCAAGAATTAAAACTAGGAAAAAGGAAACTCACAACTCACAAACTTTTTGTATTATTTTGTTATTTTAGGTTTGTTGATTTGTTTACATGTTTGTCTATTGTTTTTCAGATGTATATAAATGTCAAATCGACTCAAGAGAAAAAAAGAAAAAGCAAAAAGAGAAAAAGACTTTGAAAGGGCAGGAGACAGAAAGAGAAATGGTCAGGCAGGTCATTTTCTCCCTCACTGGTCAGCTGTCTGACTCTCTGCTGGGACCAACTGATAAGACAGGTCAAGTGAGAGCATGCATGCAAACACACACACACACACACACACGGACATGCACGCACACATGCACACACACTAACTTAATGATTGTAGCTCCGCCTGAAACTGTTGTCAAGGGAAACTGACTGGCCAACCTATGAGGCAGTGTAAGACTTTTCCACATTGTGCAAACACACAGAGACGCGCACACTGCTACCTGTAGGATGGTGCTTAGAATGTCTACATAGTTGCTCTCAGTCTGGTAGAGCTCCTTGGAGACCTGCCACCTGGCTGACTGTTTGGACAGAACCGGGGTCGAACACTTGGATGGCTTTGAACTCTCTGGAGGAAGAAGACAGGTGAGGAAGAAGGCAAGTTGTTAATACTGCACTGAAGCACAGACAGTCACTGCCAGGCGTGTGATTTTAGCAATTATGATGAAATTAGGGCTGAACTGAAATATTAAGTCACACAAGTTTTTTTAAAGATCAAAATAAAGCCTACAACATGGCAACCACACAACTCTTTGTGTATTTGGACAAAAATGATGGGGTAGGAGCTTGTTAGCTTAATGAAATTGCCATAAGTTAAATCTGCGCACTGCAACATAAAGTTTGCCATATCTGTTAAAATCTCGCATACCAGCAGTTTAATATAATAGAGGACTGCATCATAAGAAATTCTACATTACATCATTGTGCTTAGAAAAACAGAAATAAAATGAGAAATGTAGGCCTTAAGCGCAGGTTTGTTAGAATCTGGACAAAATAGGAAAAAGTTGCACACAAACTAACCACACAGCCTCTTGTCTACTCCACCAAAATGTATCATAGTTATGTTACTACAGCATGAAAAAAATCCTGCAGGCAGTCTGAATTTTTGTGGTCTTTGGAAAACACATCATTCTAATCAGATTCAAGCTAAAAATTAATGCAATTAATTTAACTCTATAGGTTTTGACAATCATCTGATCTAACCTAGACAATGAACCCTTTCTGTTTGTGTCTGAAAGGTTGATACTTCACCAATTGGGTGCAGCAGAAAGGTCTGACAGTTCCTCAAAGGGTGGTTTATATTTAACACACTCTAAATACAACACTTGTTCTGTCTTGACGGTGATACTATTTGATTGAAAGTTTCACCGTCGTGAAGAAGCTGAGAAGTGACCTATTTATGGTAACCAGAGAGTTCTTAAATCCTTCAACAACAACTTTATATAAGCCTTAATACAAGTCCTACTCTTAAAGGAAGAACCTGACCTGCAGAAGTTCCTGGCTGCTGCTCCTCCTCTGCTTGTTGAAATGTACTTGTTCTCGGATAGGACCTTTTCCTTCTTTCTGCTTTGTCTGTCCTAGTCCTCAAGTCCCTGGTTTTCCTCCTCCTTATCCTATCTCGGGTCACAGTATTGTATCCCTTGTTGTCTGAACTGTTCCCTACTCTATCTTCTGGAATGAAGGGGGATTTATCTTGTTAATGGTCTCTCATGAGGAAGAGAGAACTGACCATAATCACAGAATTTACAAAAATTCTGATTATCAACCAGACAATTAAATGGGTTTTAGGGTTCGAGCAGGTGTTTTCCAGTCCCCTCTTACCTGCCAAGGCCTTGCATGTCTCAGGGGTGTTTGAGATGTCCAGTAGTGAACCCATGGACAGTGTGTGCTCTGCTGATGGCCTTTTTCGTGGCGGAGGGAAGGGGGAAATCTCTGTCTCCTTCGTGAGCTGAGCCAGCGTGTCCCTGAGACGCCGACGTTTACGGTTACTGTTGGGGGTTGTGAGGGACAGGAGGGACACTGCCTTCTTCATGGCTGGGCTGTCATTCTGAAGTAGAGGGGAATGAAAAGAAAATGAATAGAATAAGATTATTTTAAAAAAGAAAGCAACACTAAGGCAAACTACATCTATTGTAATTTATGAAATGGATAGGGGTTAGGGGAAAATGGTTTAAGGGGGAATGAGATTGCACTTGAAAGCAAAAACCCTTAATTAATCACATGTATAGTTTTTAGTGAACAGTGAAATGTGTATTTTTCTTTTTGTGTAAATTTTATTTCTTGGTTGAGTTATGCTGTCGTTTTGGTCAAACTTGATCTTGAGCTCAATTTTACTGTGCAACAGTTGGCAGCTATTCCATAATATTGAACTTTTGTTGTTGAGCAAGACCAAGTGCAATTAGACCCCTAAAGCATCCCATGGCTTTTTTTTACATATGTCTGACAAAAACAAGCTGAGCCTTGAGCAAAAACAAGAACATGTTGTGTGTTACAAATGGTTTTCAACAGGACATAGTAGCTCATTAATGTCAGTGTTTCTTCATGGTGATGAACTCGAGATAAGCTGGTTTGCTAAACTGCAATGCTATTCTTTTGCCTGCAGCTTTTTATCCAGCAGCTCATGTTTGTTTTGTTTTCTTGTACTATTTCTCCTTTGAAATATTTAAAACTGATCCACTGATTTAATCTCTGTGACAAGAGCATTACATTTCCTCCACAATGAAGAGATTCACTTTTGGAAAGATTTAATTTGAAGTAATACGGCAGCAGGAAATGCTTGGTTGCATTAGCAGTGACTCAACACTGTAAATACAGCTCCAGTGCAGTTGTAGTAATCTTAGCCCTGAGCCCAGGTCAGCAGAGTTGTGAGGCTGCAGTGTTAAACATTAGATAATTGCTGAGGAAAGAAGAGCTGGGGGAAGCTTAGAGAGTTCTCAGAGGAAGCATTCCCAGCATTCCCTGTAGGGATATGGGGAGAAAACTCCAAGAGAAAAATATCCCAAGTTGACTCACCATAAATCAAACACAGATCAGTTGTAATCAGTATTTTTTACCGTGTTAAACAAACAATTACATTTGAGTCTGGTTGTTTTACAGGGTTGGATCATTTTCAGTTTGTATTTATTTTTATGGATGGTGAAAAGGTCTACTACATTCCTTAAACTTTCAAAGTTAAAAAATTGGCACAAAAAAAACAATGAAATTGACCTCCTGTAGATTCTGGAGAAGCCTCACAAGGGGTCTGTGATTTAGCTTCTAATAATAACAATGAAACAGAAATGAAAAGTACAAAAACAAGAATGGGAGCTGCTTAAATGTATGTGCCGGGTTTTTAAAAAAGTTTAATATGAAAAAAAAAGAATTTAATATGCTGTTTGCAAATAATCCAAAAATAGATATATCAAATTTATACTGTTTGTATTTTGCACATGATCCTTTTGCTTACAAACAGTAACATAAACCTAACGCACTCACCTGCTCGTAGAGGTACATTGACTCACCGGCCCTGGCGTCCATCTGAATGCTTCCCCAGAACCACTACCACGGAAGAGAGAAAAGTTATTTTTTCACTTTTTTATGGACTCCAAGATTCAGACAGAGATAGGTAAACAACAAAGAATGTATCCCATAATGACACTTTCTTTGAACCAACCAATGAAACTGGAACAGTCAAGAAAAGGCACCATTGATTGTGGGGTTATAACTACAGCTAAACCACTGCTCTACCTTGGTCCAAATTATTCACCCACTTGAAGGAGAAATCCATTATTGATCCCTCTGTCTGACAGCACAGACAGGGAGAGGAAAAGCAGAGACAGAATCGACTGAAGTTTAACCTAAAAGGAATCCTGATCAGATGATCATTTGGCATTCTGTTTGGAAGGAACAAACTGAGAGGATTCATGATTTTCCTCCAGCACCCCTCAAGTCTGTACTCTCCTATTGCAAAACTTCAGAGTATACTGATTATTTTTTTATGTCAAGACAGTACTTGACCAGTATCTAGGAGATGTCAGACTTGTTTGTCTTTAGTAGCAGTACTAAAATACTCTCCACTCTTTCCAAAAAACTTAGGACCAACCTCCTGTTTAACAGCAAAGAGTTTCTTGCTGGGAGAAAACGGCAGCTCCTTCACTGAGTTTTCTTCCACCACCATGTGTGTGCATCTTTCATCCCCAACCTCAAGATAACCGCCACCTAAAACACAGAAAAACAGGGAGATGATAATGAAATATATACAAAGGCATTACACATAAAAACACATCCTTAAAAAATTGGGGGATCAGCTTTACTTTTTTTGTGCTGTTGTAACTGTAAGAGTGTCCTGAATGTATCGTTAGTGGAATTCCTTTCTCAAACTGCAATAGAACTGTTATGGCTTAGTAACTGTAAATAGTCCCAGGAGTTCTGCTGAGCATTGGATTTCCCAACAGAAAGAAAACTCCAAGACTTTGAAAGGTGGTGTCATTTCTTTTTACCATCTTTTCAGAACCATAAATGCAAGAGTGTAAGTGCTGTACGAAGGGTCTTTTTGCAAAATGAAACTAGTTTACTGCACATGAGCAGAATCACAACCCAAAGGAGAGAAAAAAAAAATTAACAAACAAACAGAACAAACAACTACTACAAAAGTACATACAAAGACATATACCTGTATGCTGCAGCACTAACCGTGTTTGAGAGTCCTCTCCTCCATGTTGGCCTTCTCTTCATCTGAGAAACCCAAAAAACTGAGGATGCAGTCCTGAAATGGAGGAACTTTGAACTCTGTTCGAAATTCTTCTTCTCCTGCATGGAAGTGCCTTAATACACGTGGAATAAACTAGAGTACAAATAAACATTATAATCCTCCAAAAACTGTCTTTTCTGTTCAAGTAGTTAAAAGACCTTTAAATAAAGGCAGGGGTTCACAACTGTTAAGTGTGCTTTTTTTTCTAAACATTTTCCATTTGTTTTTGTTTAATTTAAATAGTATGGGTACATAAATAAAGCAACTATTACAAAAATAAATGAGAAACCTGTCTTTATTTCAGAGAAATTTTTGTCGGAATTCAATATAAGTAAACTCTAAACATGTGTGATTGCACAATTGTAATTATAACATGATCTAAAGCTTGAATATCTAACCGAGACTGTATAAATGATAAAAATTATATTTCATGCGTAACCTTAAAAGAATCCCAGCCATTTAAAAATGAGCCCTTCTAGCCACAGATAATACATAAAGGAAACTTCATACCATCTAAAGCATGTTGTTAGGTTTTTATATTAAAACCCTGCTCCTAAAAAAGTTGTACTCTATGTAAAATGTGAATAAAAACCGAATAAAATCACTTGCAAAGGAACTCTGCTATCAATAACAATTTTATGATGCATTTTAGAGCCCCTGTGAGAGTATCTTTTATTTACCATTATGTGTTTCACAAAGTGTCTCTCCCCCCATCCGTGCTCGTATTGACAGCCCCTTCGAGGATGTTCCTTTTATATCAAATCATGCTCCTACTACCTGTTACCAATGGCTATTTACCAGAGAAATGTTGAAAGCATGTTTTTTTTTTTTAACAATCCACAACTTTCCCAGCATGTTGTTGCTCCAGTCCCAGCTTGATACTGGCATCAAATTAAGAATGAGAAAATTTGCAAGAAACAATTAAGTTAAAGAGGTAAAACATTAAATATATTGTTTTTGTACTGTTCAAAAAGGATTAACAAATGATCACACTGTGGCATGTTTTTTTTATGTTTCAGTTTGTTTTTGAAGCTTTTTGTGGTGCCAAGGTATTTTACATGTTTCAGATTTACAAAAACAAAAGGCAAAAGTGGAACAAACTACATCACTTTTTATGCATCTTTTCCCTCAGCAAGTAAGGTAAGTAGTTGTCAGCAGCATGTTTTATGTTTTATTGGACATGAGACACACATTTGAACATCAATGCAGAATCTTGAGCACTGCTGGGGCTAGCAAAAGATGACTGATGTTCAAAATGGTGTCCAAATGTCTAATAAAATAGTTTTTCTTAGATTTATGTTAACAGCTCATTCTAGCTCCCTCTGAATCCAAACTGATGAGATCCTGGACATGTTCACTACTAACTACTCTCCATTACCCTTCTTTTTTGTGTAGGTTATCTTTAACAGACAAAAGCAACTGCAAAATGTTGGATAGTGTACTTCAGCCCTGCAGCGAATCTTTAAATGACCTGGAAAATTTATAATCACACATTTTCCCAAATTGTTAGAGCATAGTAAAGAAAAAAGCAAAACCACAATAATGAAATGACCAGCTAACTTCAAATTAAGGGTTCCATGTTAAAAAAAAAAATGTGGGTGTGTTCTTTTTTTAGGGACCAAATATTCTAAAACAATGAAATGCTTCAGCAGAACAATAGTACACAGGCCTCCTTTGTGGATTTTCAACTTACACTTCATCTCTTCTCTCCCAGGCCTTATGAATCCATGATGGAGTGAGGATGGGCGTCCCCATGCACACTGCCAGCTGAGAGATAAGGACAAAAAAAGATATAATAAAGTTACACAAATGAGTTAATGTGCAACCAAGATATGAGGCATACAGAGAAAGACATAGTAACAGAAAGGAGGGCATAACATTTATCAGAGCACAATTTTATAACTATAAATTCTTCAAATAGTTGCGGTGCATATTCTCACAGTACATCAATCTCCCCAGTCTGTGTTCATTACTCCTGATCGCCCTGTCACTCAGAATCACAGTGCAAATACGACAGGTACAAACAGTTTCTACTTCAGTCACAAATCAAAAACGAGCATGAGAATCTGTGAAATTGTGTTGAAACAATTCCTTTCTTTTTTTTCCTTTTTATAGTTAGCATCACACTTTCAAATGGAAAACCACCTCGCTGCCTGTCACGAAACAAACAAGTACTCAATAAATTTTGTCTTGTCTAACAAAATACAGCCCACAAGAATTTGAGGAGGAAAAGGTTTCCACTGATGTAATTTTTAACAATATTGCACAGCTCTTCTGCACAGTGTCAGACATACAAAGAGTGAAAAGACTCTTAGATCAGAGGAAACAAGTAAGCATGTACAAACCCTGTATTTTTCTCCATGAGTAGAGTTTGCGATTAGATGAGTAACCTTGGTGCTGAAGTCTTTCCGGATGGTCCCACCCATGTGGTGAACAAGATTCACTAAATTCTTCTACATGATAAACAAACAAAAAAATACAAAAAATATATTTTTCTACATAGTTCAAGTCAACCTGAAAACCTGAAACTCTATAATGATTAAATGAGGATATATTTTCAAATGCCACATATAACATGTATACTTGGCACTAGGTGGAAAATGACTTACAATAACACTATATTGTGTCACTAGTTTTAGCTTGGGAAAGCACACGCATAATGGCAGCATGCCTTGACTGCATGTGGCTGTTACACAGGCATATCCACCTCATCATTGAGAGCCACTATAGCTCCTTTTAAAGAGCCTGTTTAAGACCATAAATTTGCACTGATTTTTCACCTCTCTGTTTATTATAAAAACTTAACAAGACAAAGTAGGGGGTGCACTGAGTTGCATAAAGTTGAGCAGGGTTGTAACATTTTAGTGATATTTTTAGTGTGCAATCCACTTGCTAATAGCAGCAAGGAGCAGTAAGCATTAAACTCAACCAAACAAGAAGGCATGTTGCCAATATTCAAAAAAAGATCTTAGATAAAATGCAGACACAGTGTTAACGAATAAACATGAAACAAAGACAATGCACTAAAGCAAAGTGCAAATGAGGACAGAAAACCCCATCACAAATATTGTTTACCCCACATTTTAAAGAACTGAAATAAATATCTACTCTGCTGGCTCACTTAATTCTTCTTTAACAGATTATCGAGGCAAGAAAGAAAAGGAGGTGGCATTGTGGAGTGACGCTTTAGACTGTAAAAGAAATAAAAGCTGAGTGATTTCTGATTCTTAGCTTATGAGTTATAATAACTTCATGAATTAAATTTTGTTTAAATATAAGAACTGATATGAAAGTACAATATGATTTATTTAGATTTTAAATACTTTAAGCAGGGACTATTTTATTAAATGGGGGCTATCCTCAAGGTATTTCAGTATTGGACTTTTCTGATCATTTCAAGCACTTCAAGTACCATTCAAAAACTTAAAAAAAAAACTTAATTTGTCCAGCTTCAGAATGCATATTAAATAAGTCATCGTATTAACGCAACCAAAGAGACTGTTTAGAAGTGCCACCAACACTGCTTAAATAGGATTAAGAACTAATCATAATAATAAGTTAATCAACTCACCATTTCCTCTTTGTTTCTGAAGCCAGTGAAACATAGTGACAGGTTAAGCATTGTGGTGGAGTAGAGAGGCCGACATGAAAACTGTAAAGGCTGTGAGGAAAGGAAACAGCAAAGGTCATGTTAATAAGAACACTGAATGAAGTACAACTCCATATAATTAAATTATATATATCAAATTAATTTTTTTCCGTTCTAAATTAACGTGTAGATGAAAGACCTTCCACCATTTACCCTGTTATCAACAGACCTACATCTTTAAGATGCTCTGCAGTGCAGAGAATTAACCTGTACTTATATTTGTGCTGTCCTCAGCTGACAAAAGAGCGGAGTGCTCTGTCTTGTTGATAGCAGTCACAGTCAGGGCATATTGTTCATGTTAAGTATTAGCATTCCATGTGAAGTTTCTATTAGACAAACATCACAGCAAGCAGAGGCAGCTCCTGATTATTATCTTATGTATTTTTTACATTTGCAGCTGCTAATACCAAGGTTAATATGAAGCCTGTCTCTCGGGGAACAATATATTTCCTGGGATAGAGTTTTATAGTGAATCTTTAAATTTATTTAGACACAGGTGAGTCAACGTTTTTGAGATACTGGAAAGACAGGTAATATTTTTTTTTTTTTTAAAAGTATATAAATATTTTGAATCAGTGACTTACTTCTTCTTTTGCAGCACAGTGCAGCACAACAGGAGGTCCAATAATGCGGTTTTCGCGTTTGTAGAGGTAGCTGTACTCAGGAGAATCAAAGTCTACAAGTACGAACACGGTCTCGTAATCAGTGTTCTCTCCATCTTCAAACCCCTGAACGTTGTCTGTAATTATGCATGGGGAGTTGATGTCCTGAATAGGAAGAATCAGAATATCACTAATAAGGCAGTGCATGAAAAACTGGTAAAGCATGTCACATTGATGTGTGTAACATATGTAAAATTAAGAAGCGCACATTTTTAAGCAAATCACCACTGTGTGAATGAAAGGTTACTTAGCCTTGTTAGTGAGGCTTTTGAGTTTGTATTTTTTTAGTTTATTTTATTAGCATAACACTGGACTTTGTAAATATTATTATTATTAGTGTCAATAAATTCCAAAATCATAACCAACAATGTTACAATTTGATAGATTTGAACAATGTTAGAAGTATTTTTCCTTATTTTGTAAACAACTTTCTTAATGATCTAAAGTCAGTGGACCTAACACTGCAGAGTGTAGACATTGTCAGTTTCTTAAAGAAAAAAAATGTATAGGCCTACATAGCCACAACTGATCCTCCTCTTTGTCCACTCTCTACGTCGTACAGCAAAAATATTGCTCAACGACGCACAAAAAATACAAAAACAAAAAAAACAACAACTATTCAACCTTCTCAACTGAAAGAATGTCTAACTTTGATTTTGAGTATAGTTCTTTGAATCAATGGCTTTGATAGCAGAAAACTAAAATTAAATCACAAACTGTCAAGTTGCTTATTGCTAGAGCTGGCAGTGCAGGAAGTGTGAAATTACTTATGCTCCCTGTAAACCTGCCAATAAAAATAAATTACCTTCAAAAAATTAGTTCCAGTAGGTGACACAGGACAAAGGAGGGAAAAATGGAGAGGCATTGGCTGACATTAATTTGTTAGGATAAAATTTTCTAATAAATGGTTAGGAATCAGACCCACAATGTTTTTAAAACCTGTGTGTTAAAGAGTTAATTTAACATTTTTTAAAAAAACAAACACACACTTGTTTGCTTCCATTCGGTGGGTGAGATGAGCAGATAAATACACATTTAATTCTAGCTAAGTGTAAATGACACGAAACAGGTAAACAGCCCGCCTGAACCTAACCAAGATTTTGTTGACTGGTAAACACTTTATATCTGGTGTGTTTAGCTTTACCTTTAAAGAAATGAGATAATACTAAGAATCTTCAGCCAAACTATAACTCTGTACTTAAACACACTGGTAATTTGAGCAAAGGCTAACATTAGCATGCTTTGGTATTCATTATAACAATTTTAACATAGGGATATAAAAGAAGTGTACTTTTTACCATGTTATCCCTGAAATATACCATGCTGACATAAGCTAATTAGCTAGCTGGCACTTAATACAAGGTTCAGCTGATACAGAAGGGAGTATTCATTTTGCAGGCATCTGGTCAAAAACCGAAATAGTGGAAAACTTTTATTAAGATTAGGACTAGATTTTGTTGAGATTATTAAGTCTAAACGCAGTGCATTGACCTATTTTCTGACATTAGAAGGATTTAACATATCTAATAAACTGATTTTCTGTGATAATTTGGGGCGTAAGAAGCAAGACTTTTTTCTCTCTTTTCTTTTTCTTTTTTAAATAAACAACAATGTGCAGTATTTTGGTGTCATGTCAGTTGCTATACTTGGTACTGTCATGCCAATACAGGGACCAAAACCTTAACAACCATATTTGGCTACCCACACTTAACTGCACAAAAGTTTAGGCCGGAGGGATACATTGTCATAATAGTTACTAAACACAACTTCTGTGTAAACCACAAATATTCATTTTTGAAAATTAAGAGTCTCAGTGAGCAAGATATGATATGTAAACCTTAGGAGGTGTTGGTACTGGATGAAATTTTGAACTATGCCCAAATGCTGGCTATTTTCCCCTGCCTCCAGTGCTGCTAAATGACAATCTATCTTCACATCTCACTCTCAGAGAGAAAACAAATTTATTTTTTTTCTCAAAATGTTAAACCATTTCTTTAACAGGAGATGACGCTCAAAGTTCGAAGCTTCTTAGGTACTACTTCTATTGATCTGGTCAACCTGTAATGATATCTTATACGTGCAAACAGATTTTCATGGGACTGCTTGCAAATATAACCCCTAAATTAGCAGGTTAACATTGCTGGAAATGGGCAATTTTTAAATGCCATGATGCTAAAATAAAAGCCTTTTAATTACTCATTAACCAAGAAACTTCCATTGACATTTGAGTGTGAATCTCCATTAGATAGCGATCAAGATATTGAGCATTACATCAATGATATTTAAATATTCACCCTCAAATTCACCATCAGTGACTTAGTCATGCACAGTGGCTTAGTAAGCATTCAGTGTGAATAATGATTCATGCAGCACTTCCACAAGTTCCCATCATAGTGTCAGACAGTCATACTGCACAAAGAGGCAGACACCGTACTGTACCATATTGACTATAGATTTTATCATCATTTTCTCCTCGGCACCCGCTTCGCCTTCTCTTATCTTTACCACTGGTACCTCCATTACTCTGATGGCCTGTAAAAACCAACCAGCAGGAGTGGATGTCAAACACTGGCATTTGAAAGGAGGGAGCACAAGAAAAAGTAAGGGAAGGACATAGAACAGAGAGAGAATAAGAAACTAAAAAAAAAGGGGGGCAAAAGAGAAAGCCTTGGACAAATTCTTATAATTAACCCTACATGAGGACAAAACAGGTTAACTAGGTGTAGGGATCCAGGAAGAAGGAGGCAAAGTGGGCGGGGTCCATGTCCTTGCAAAGTCTAGAGACAGCGACTTCAAACAAATACCAAGCTTCTAAGGGGGTAGTCTGGGGAGGAGAAGAAATTTCTGTTAAAAATTAATATAAAAGTTCAAAGCCCTCAGGAGGAAGGAGGGGGAGAGGAAAAGAAGAGGACAGAAAGGGAAGAGGACGGAAAGAAATGGTGGGGGGGCATCTTTTTCTGTGAGTTGCATTAGCTGTGGCGGCAGGTGGTCAGGCAGGCAATCGGGAGCGTTCTGATGGAGCTGTCGGCAGATGTCTTTGGATGCGGCTGCACTACAGATTGGCAGGGAGAAATAGATGATTTAAGCAGGAAGCCTTCAGAAGTGACAGGGCTCAGGAGACCTGGGAAGGAAGTCATTCTCGCAGCACTTAGTCTGCCGCCACGCCTCCAAATCACCTTCACATTGTGCTATTCAAAGACACAAACCTGTGCTGCTTACTATAGCAGGAACAAATACACACACCGGTAGACACATATATATATACACCCCCATGACGAAGTCTACACATTTTGACATGGTGTTATTCTTTCTTTCTTCATTTTGATGAGTAAAGCTCTATAAAGGAATAATAATAACAATAACAATAACAATAACCAAGGCTTATGTTAGTTCCAGTCCAGTCTTAACTTGCAATTTTTTGTCTGCTTACATTACTAAAAAGGTAGGATTTTCAGTTTTTGAGCTGCACATTTTGGAGCTCTCTCTATAACAAACAGGACTTTGTTTGAAAAGAAACAGAGATGGAATTAGTCTCAAAACTAGAACACTTTAAAAACCATTTCCATGGACATAACAGGAGCGTACAAAACAGTATACACAAGTGGAAAATCATGCTACTGAGGGTGCATTTCTAATCCATATGCACAAATGCAGCCCTCTGTGACAAGCGCACAGAAGTACATCTACATTTGCAATGTTAATGAATGTGAAAATTCATAATATCAGCTCAGCATAAATCTCCTCATACATCTGATTCCCTCCTTATCAAGGATTACATAAAAATTGGATAAGATTATTTTCTTTTGCCTCTCACTTATTATGCACAAAAAAAAACACTTCAAGAGAAGCCACCTGAGCTTACTGGAGTTGTGTAGTGAGCTAATAAGCTTTGTTGGGCTGATATGATGGTCAGGGAGTGAGGCTGGGATAAAAACACAGGTCACAGCCAGCAACTGGTAGCAAAAATCACAAGTCAGTCATTTCTATGCAGAAACTGCACTTTAATACTGTGAGTTGTGAAAGCTCTCCAGGCTGCCGAGTATTCCACTCAAACCCTAGTATTAGCATGCCTTATCAGCACAGACAGGCAGGCTTGTGTGGGACAGAGTGACTGAAGGAAAGTGTCTACACTACTCCCTTAAAAAAACTCTCCATAACACAGATCAATGGTGAAATGTTAGTAACTTATGGAATAAAAGTACACACATAAAAAAAGTCCTCAGTCAAAGAAATTTAGGTCCAGTAACCACTAACAAAGCCACTTTAAATTAATAAAAAATGCCACTTTGCATACAGAGATTTTGAAAACACATAATACAACCAGACAAAGATGGTAGATTTTCTTCCCAGGTCCAGTAGTTTGAGAAAATCCTGTCTCTTTTAAGACATTTAACTGCTTTCAGTAAAGTGTGTTCATGTACACAATAGGATTTGGAGGTATCAAAGTTATTATAGTATATCATTCTATTTAGAAATCCCCAAAACTATGATTTTGTTTGCTTTTTTTTACTTTTTAAAAACATATATCTTATACTCCCAACTGAAATATCAGGAATGTCTGATCTGAGATGATGTCTGTGTGGAATTACTTTTAATTGAAATAGGGAAAAAAACCCCAATAATTTATGAACAATTCTGTGTCCTTAAATTAGAAATAAATTCATTTAAAAAATAAAAACAATTAAGGCCTTCAGTGCTTCATCCTTAAAGTACCACAAGATGGCAACTGTAACAAAAGCACAAAGAGGTACACTGTTTTTGTGAAATGTTACTTTGTACCACATAAGCAATCAACACACATCCCATTCCTTATTTCATCGGCTCCTTCCAATAACCAAGTTAAAGCTTGTGAAAAACTTTTAATTTAGATTAAAGAAATGCCTCAAAAATATAGATAAATTGTCTGAATTATCTTTTACTTTGTCAAGTAACCATGTTATGAGTGTGTTTATGTCCGCCAGGGTGGATTCCCTCCATTCGATATGTGTTTTTCTTTGTGTCCAATCAATGTCCAACCTTCACTATACCACCTAGTAAATGCAAAGTCTGTTACTACAGATGTGTTTTCACTAGGGATAGACCGATTATCGGCGCCGATATCGGCCTTTTTAAAAAAAATCTGATGGCCGATAAGAGACCAATTTAAAACTGTGTTATTTTGGCTCTGAGGCAGCGGCGCCTCTCTGTCTGCAGTCACTACTCTGTCTCCAGCATTGTCCCATCCACAGCACCATCTGATTGGGTACAAGCAGAGCCACGGCACGGGTAACAGCCAGTCAGCAGTGAAAGCTGTGCATGCACAACGCCCACACAGGGCAGAAAGAAAAAAGTTTTGTCGAGTGGAGAAGCTCCCCAGAGCAGATATGATTATCGGCTCCAAATATTGCTTATCAGCCTCATTGACTACTAATAATCGGTATCGGCCCCGAAAAAACCATATCAGTGTATCTCTAGTTTTCACATTCCCTCACTGAAGGGTGGGGAATGTTGTGAACTTCTTGTCTGATCACTGATTCAAAGATCAGATCAGATTCAAACTTACACCAGGGAAGCCAGATTTTGGTGTGTCACAAATTCAAAAACCCACTGCAAGCTAAGGATCCTGTAACCTTCAGCACAGAGAGCCTTTTTCGCCCAAAGTAGCTCTGGTTACAGGCACCAGTTCTGTTCAGGATTCTTAGAACCTTGGTGTTGTGTGGCGAACAGGCCCACACTTCAACTACTTTTGAGCGGAACTGTTGTGTGTCCTCAGTGAGAACTTTGTGCAACGTAAACATAAGCTACTTCCCCCTGAGAGTTGGCTAGCAAGATGGAGCAGACAGAATACTTATGAACTTTTGTTCTTTTGGTTTAAATATTTACTTTGCTCCAAAAGAAAAATATGGATCGCCATTATCTAATGTTATCAACCAGTTATCTCTTCTCCTCTTCCTCTAAAATGTCTGGTCTCCATTGACCTTGTCAGGGTTTGCACTGAAAAACTTACAAGTGTTTGGTGCTTCAGCGCCAATTTATTTTTGGTTAAAATTCTCTGAACCGGTCAAACAAGAGTTTGCAAGCAGGCATCAAGCCTGTTTCCCGTTGGTTAAATAGGGCCAAGAGTGAGAGTTTGCCTTTGTACAACCACTACATTGGGTCAGCCACTGTCAACTACACGCTAACAAATTAACAAAAAGCATACACAAACAGGAGATGAAAAAAAATATGTATATCACTGTGATTCATCTAGTCACCAACTTTGGTATACTACAGACTTGTCTGAGTCTGACTGGGGTCAAATATTTACAGCTGAATTTCTTTGTTTCCTTTCATGCTAATGTTAGCTACCTCAACAAGCATTGCACCCCCAGCAATTCACCAATCAACCCAGTGCAACAAGCAAGTGGAGCACAAGCCTGTAATTGACAAAAAAATAATATTTCAATGAGGAAGAAAAACTAAATTTAGCCCATTCGGCGCTTTTTAAAAAGAAAATTGTTAGGAAAGCCATGTCAAATTAAATTATTGATCATATCAGGAAAGCAGCAATGACCATATCAGACCGTGGGGACCTGGTAACTTAATAGAAGCCAGTGGACCACAGTGGACCTTCAGGATTAAAAGAGGAATGATGTACCTGCAGTGCTTTCAACAGTGCTTCATTTCTTCCTGCTTTTCCGACCAGAACAACCCTTGTTTCAACTTTTGGCAGTATATCTGCAAGAGATGAAGAGCAACAGAAAGAAAGAGTGAGCAGGGGGGGGGGGGCATGGGCACACACGCACACATATATAAACACACACACACGCACACATATATAAACACACACACACACACCACACACACAAAAAGAATAACTGGGAAAGAGGCAGATAAGGGACAGGTCATCTCTTGTAGATGATGTAAGTTTTTCCTCATTTTGATTAAGAGCCAGAGGTTACAGCCAGACAATACACCTACATCACTGATTAAGACTGAAAAAAGACACACAGAGAGAAATAAAGGTTGCATAGAGATTAGGCAGAGGAGTATTATCATAGTAGTACTGTAGGAAGCCACCATATGCTCTCTGCGGTGAAATTATGAGCTTTTTTCAATTATAACATAAAAAAGAAGATATGGGTATCATTGTGTTCGGAAACAGTAGGTTTCAGACTTTGTTTGCAAAGTTCTCTCTTTCCAACTGAAAAATCAATGATGTTTGCAAGTTTTTCTCATTACAGCTGGTGCAACCAGCATTTAAAATGGCAAAATTTCACTGCCTAATCTTTTCATTGCAATGGAAGCACAGCAACTAGTTCAGATTCAATAACTGCAATTACTGACAGTGGCAAGTAAGCTTGACCTTTGATGAGCTTTGACCTGGAAATGTGCACCATTTTCCAACCCTAAACTGTGAGAACAATGTTGAGGAAACTAAAATCTAGAGACTTCACAACAGTGGAACAAATATGCAGGTGGTTTACTTAACTATGTTACACCATATACTTTATTTAATCTCCTCTGTTGGTGCATAAACTACAAAACAATACAATTTTACAATTTTAGAATTAACTGTCAAAGAAAGTAATTGTGTAAAATCAAGGGGAACAGCAGCATATTTATTTGCAGGGGCATGTAACTTCCTAAAACTTAGCAATTTGTTATTTTTTGCTTGAACATGATTTTATTCAGTTTTATTGTTGAAACATTTATTTACTATAAGAGAAATAAAACCATCAGCATTGTAAGAGGAAGTGTAGGTATTAGATTAAGAGCGATGGATTTTTGAGACAAACTCTGTCCATGGCACCTTGAAGCCACCCAGGTTGGACCAGTTGGACCCAGAGGGGAGAGCTAGGACAGTAGTCATTAGCCCATGTTGGAGTTAAGACTGCTCCTGCCATGTTGCAGGAGGTTGCAACGGAAAAAAAAGGACTCTGTCTGACCAAGCAACAGAAATTCAGACTGTTGTCCCAAAATCTTTACCAAGATCAATCCCCACAACGACAGCACAGAAGTTGTTGCAGTTGACAAGCTCATAGTTTGTGGGACTCAAGCAGGCATAGGGGAGGCAGTAACTATGTTCTACATCAGTGATGCTGGTTGCTTATATATAGTCAAAGTTGATGAAATAAAGATATATTTTTGACATAAAGATATATGTAAAAAATTCACCAGATTGCTCTTTTATGTTTAATCTCTGCCTCTGTATGTTGTATGTTTGTAGCATGAAGGACTTCAAATTAATTTTCTTTCACAAATGATGACAAATACTTCAACTTGATACCTTAAAAAATAGTCTTCTGCCACTTACAAAAGTGTGTAATCTATCTGTGTAATCTATCTAAGGTAAGGTACATTATTAGTTTCATTTTCAGTAATGTGGCAAAGCAAACATTTCTGAAGAGGTCCTGGCTGTAACTCTAGCAAAACAACTATTATAGTGAGGAACATAATTAAAGGCCACTCAGTCTTATTTAAACAGACACATATCCATCAATGTGTGCCATGTATTAAGGGATGTCAACAATTGGTGTGCAGTGCAAATTACTTTTAATATCTTATATATTTGGTAAAGTAATAGCTTTTTAGGCTTTAACACACACAGGGAATTCCAGATCCCCCACATAAAGTATTTATAGTATGTATCACCTCTTTCTATTTTTTAACACCAGTAGCAGTTTTTTGGGGTTACTTAGAGATACTAAGAGAAAAGAGGAGTTGACCCTTATAGACTGACCTTCTCCATCTTCACATGCCATGCCCAGAAATACATGGTCCTTGGTGGTCTCTGCGATCCTCGAATCATACACTGAAGAATCCACCAACAGACTCCGGGCTGTCCCCAAAGTCACAATGCTGCTGTCAGCCATGGCAGGAACTTTAAGCAGGCACCAAGCTGTCCAACCTATCAAAAGTTACAGGGAATGAACAGAGATATACACAGAGGGAGAGCAAAGCAAGGCAGAAAGGCGAGAGAAAGTACAGCAACAAGAAAGAAAAAAAGAAGGGTGACAACTGTCAAACTAAAGGTAAGAGACAAAACTCTGCATGACATTAAATACAAAAACTGCCCAAGTCTGACAATTCAACTGGAGAGAAAGCAAGTAATTCTCAATGGTGACGACTGTGGGATAAGAAATTTGGTTGAAAAGATTCACGCTGAAACGTTTACATACTTATGGATGTTTACATAACAGCAGCTACACAGCTAACGTTATCTCTACCGTGAAAGTACTTATCATTGCGTAGAAGTTGTGTTAATATATTAAATCTAGATGGTGAAAAAATATAAGAAGGAAAACAAGAACAAAAACATACTGTCGTTAATGGATTAAATAGAGGACAGTGTATCGTGTTAAAAATGTCAGAAAACGAAAGAAAGAAATAAGTAGACACCTTTTTTCCACACAAACAACAACACACTTTTAAGTTAATACACGCAGTGATGGATACAAGAAAACAGTAAAGCTGTGTTTCTCCGGGAAAATGTAAAGGGCAAAATTAATAAGATTCTTAGGGGAACAAGGAAGCTAAGTTAAACAATAGTTTTTCATCTAAATAACGTTTTCAGTTAAAGCTAGCTGTTTTCCCCTCGACACCTAATCGCCTTTGCCTGAAGTCGCTGGCTTGGCTAGTTTTACATTACAGTTAGTTGCTTTTCTAATAACAAAATGAAAATAAGTTCATAGTAAACCAAACTTACCGACTGTTTCGCTGACTGATACCTCACAGAAAAAAATAACAGTGAAGCTAAACTGGTATCTGTACCAGTAAAACTCACTAAACTCTCGAACGTTAGCTAACTTAGCTAGCTACTGAGCTAGTTAAGTCAGCAACACAATGAAGGATTCCTGGGAATTCCTCTTCGGTCCAAAACACCCTTCAAAAAATGTGGAGCATATTTCAAGTCTTAGTCTAGTATCAATGCATGTTGCCCCATAAGCGTGAAAATAGTCCAAAAAGTCGAAATGTGGCTGTTTTAGTTTGTTGACAGATAACTACTAGTAACCCAAAGAAGGTGTCAGCCTACTGTTAGAGCTCGATTCAAAAAGCAAGGCAAATAACGTAGCCACGCGCTGATTGGGCAAAAGTGACGGAAAGCCAGCGGCTTCCGTCCGGTGGGCCGCTGATTGGTCCGTTCATTCAAATTACGATGCACACTGCGATCACTGTGATTGAGTCCCTTGCGTGCAACATTCATTTACTGTCGCAAATATCTCATTGCAGACGACAAGAACAAAATGGACAAAAATTTTAAGTATGTAATACCATATCATTCCGTCTTAGTACGGTCATGTCATAGAAAGAACACAACATAAAAATTTACATAAAAGGATTTTATACGTAAACCTAAGGCTTAGATTGTTCTATTTTAAGCTAAATGGGCTATCTGTAGGTCCGTAGATCCACCCTACTCAGCAAAATAGTTATTTAAAAAAGTGATATCATATATGCAGCACGATAAGATAAAAAAATTTGAGGGTTATCTGCTAAAATATCGAAACTCAATATACTAAGCTTGTGGCATTAATGAATAGTAAGGCAGAATCAAAGTTTATCTGAGTATCTGGAGGCAACAAAAATGTATGCGACCTGGGAACACTACCTTGCAGAGATTCACATGTGTTACATGGGCTACTAAATGGTTTAGGTACAGAATCTTGACAAATATGAAAAAAAAAATGTTATAGTTATTCATGAGCACATGGAAGATTTTTGGAAAGCACTGATTAAGATTTTTAAAAGTAAATTGAAATAATAAAAAAAAACATTCAGGTGCATATGCATCACTACATCTGACAAACTAAAGCAAAAACTGGATCATATTTTGTGGAGTAAATGCATCCTTGTTTTGCCTCTAATGTTGTTCAGCTGTGCTGTGATGTATAGAGTTTTACTGATCTGTAACTGCTGCTACCATAGCTGCTAGTTAGCTCTGTTAACTCTGTTAGCTCCCCAGCATTGGGGAGTATTTGTTTTTGGATAAATCACATCACAGAAGCTCTAGACCCCTACGGAGTGAAGATGGACCCATTGGAAAAATTGGGTGGGAAAAAGAGCAGAATAGACACTAGAACCAAAGCTAAAGAGTCCAGCAACGCAAAGTAGCTCAGCTGCCTCAATATGACGGAGGCAAAGATACTGAAGAGGGAGATGGCAAAGGATAGAAACAGAGACTGACCACGCTAAAGGCTTGGACAGGTGTAATGTCAAACACAGACTAGCTCTTGCTTGTTGGCAACATCATGACAGAGGTGTAGATACAGAAAAGTACATTGTGGAGAGAGAAAAAGAAAGCATCTGAGTAAGAGTAAATCAGTTGTTTGTGACAGCTTCTTAAAACAAAAGATAGCGAGAGGGGCAGGAGGTTAGCTGGACAGGTAAGTAATATAAGCTGGGTTGTTCAGTTATGTGTCTTGTGTTGTTACATTTACACTTTTTGTTACACACTCAGTGTTGTTATTTTTAATCCTAAACAATTTAACTATTTTGACAGGTTTATCAGGTAAATGTTAGGTTGTATAAGCTTGGCATGCTGCTGTTCTCAATTGGTACAGTGCCTATGAAACCTTTGACTGCTACTTCAAAACAGAAGTTTTCAGGACATAACATCGTTTAAACGAGTTTTATTTGCAGTTAGTAAATACAATATTGTTACAGGAACTTAGGATTTGTATTTACAGAGGTAACAGAGGTATTGCAGTCAGAAACTGTGGGGTGCAAAATCGCTAAAATACCAAGGTTTACATATGTTTTAAATAAGTTAACTTTTACCTACTGAGTAAGGTTTGTGTTTATCAGTTTACTGAAGTTTATTCACTCAAGTTAATTGTTCTGTAAATAGCTTAATAGTTTTCATTTTTTCAATGCAAACACTGAGCTAGAACAAAATTCTGAGGTTGTTATGAAAATGGTTTACTTTTAAGTAATAAATATAGCAACTTTTGATTAACATGTGTTTTTTTTGGGTAAAGATACAGATACAAATAATTGGTTGAATAAATAAAGGTAATTATGTGTTTATTCATTCCTTGTAACCGAGACAAAAAAACCCAAAAAAAACCAATCATAGTCATAGGTCAACAGCTCCACCTCTTTCTGTTTTTTTAAATTAATTTCATAATAATATCAATAATATTAACAATATGATTACTTTTGCCATTTAGTTTGGATTCGGTCTCATTGAAATAGGTGTGGTTTAAGCTAACCGAAGAAGTAGGGTCGTAACTAACATCACACTTGGGGGTCGAAAGCTCTGACTTCATTCGTTGCCAGCAGTTTTACGTCTGAAGAGAGATCTAGGTTGAATCAGGATAATAAGAAGTTGAAGACAAAACATTTTGGAAACAGAAAAGGTTTGAGAAAAGGGCTTTGTTTTATTTGGCACCATGGACTGTGTATATACATCTTTTTAAACTGAACACCAACATCAAGACCAGGCTAGCTGACTGGACAGCAGCTCTTGAGGAAAGCTGAAAGAGATCGCCTGGTCCAAGAGAGTTTGTCACAGGAAGCGAGAAACTGTGACCTGATGGTGATTTAACAACACACAGTATTACTATTACCACTCACTTACCCAGATAGAAAGGTTAAACTCAACCAGGGATTTTAAGGTCACATCTTCATATTGAATGGAACAGGAGGAGAAGATGCACTAGGTAAAAAGCTTGCTGGCCTTAGTTTAAATTAACCACAAGGCAAGGCTAGCGCTGGAGAGAGTGGGGAAAGTTATTTTATTGGGAAAGCACTTTAATTACTGCATGTATCATAAATGTTGATGTTAAGCATCAATTTGAAAAAAATGATCAAAAGTATTGTCTTTCTCAGTCTTGAAATTTTTGTTTCAATCAAGATGTTTGGCCGGTATGTGCACATGCTCTATGGACAGACGTACCAAATCAAACCACTTGTTTTATGCTGCCAACCATTTGGTGGCAAGATAAATCTCAATGAAAAAATGCCTCAAGTAAACTCTTATCCCTTACAATGAAGATATATTAATATGGTTCTGTCTCAGTCTGATTGAACCCAATTCAGCCATAAATATGTCAAATTAAGGAAGCAGGACAGCATTAAATTTCTGTAGCCACATGAATTTGACTCTTCAAAGTCAACACTCAGACCAAATCCTAGTGTATCATAATGTAGTTGTAGTTGAAAGATGATGCAACAACTTGTCGGAACCATGTGAGTTTGAAAAATATACCTCATCCTTACTTGCTTGTGAAGGCACTGGCTTATCTGTCACATTTCACACTAAAGCACAAAAAAGCACGTACACAATGATGCAATCAGACTGACACAAAGTTAAAAAGACAAACAGACACACACAGTGGCCCTTTAGGTTGCAGCATGCGGTCTGGAGGACAGTGAAGACATTCACTTCCAGCAATCCCTTTGTTTTTCTTCTTCTACTTTGACTTCTGTGAAGTCCTTGGTATGCTTGTCGCATTCTTGGGGCTGTCGGGCCGTTCCTCCAGTCATCTTACTGACACACGCACACACAATCTCTGTCTGTCTTTCTGTATTCAGCCCTCAGGAGGTTCACTGTGTGGAACAAAGCTTTGTCAAGACCTTATCTTCCTTCTACTCAGCTTTGTCCTCTCTACACTTCCTCAAACCTTTATGTTTCAAGCTCGGTCCTCTGCTCTTAACACTCAGTCACCAAACACACAAATAAATAAAAAGATGGAGATATATAATATAATATAATATAATATAATATAATATAATATAATATAATATAATATAATTAATATAATATGAGACCAGTAGAATTTGTAAGACCAGTCACACCTTTACAGCACAGCAATATTTGATTACATCTTTATTGTGTGAAGTTGTATAACTAAAACACAGTTTTTTAGAATAACCATGCTTGTCTTATACACAACCTCAGTCATGTCTACTAGGTTAGCTTTGGTTCTTTGAACATGTACAATGAGAAAGTGAATACTATCACAGAGTACCATCACAATTTTTCTCAGAAATTACAGGCTATTGATGAAGATACAAAAGAAAATGTGTTTATTGTACATTTGAGTCAAGTAGTAATAATCAATGCTGATGTCTCTGTCATGACTTTTTTTGACAGTCTCTTGTGAGCCTCATATTAAGAGCATCTACACTGCATTGGTTATGTGTCTGTATCTCCAGCCACCATTTTGTTCTACAATAACAATTTATGAGATCTCAGAATGGGGAGACATCATTAAAAACAAGTCAGATGATAAAAAATACTTGCAGCCTGTCAGTAGGACAGGTTCAGGCCCACTGATTGGTCACTTATTTGGAAGAGAAAATGAAGCGGAACATTCAAATTCTTACCCAGACTGTCTGTAATAAACTTCCATTACAGTTTAAAGGTTTCATTGGTTAAACTTTGATCCATGGTTCTTGCAGTAGTTGTATACAGTGTTTCATGTACAATGTGGAGTCAGTAGCAACATTTAAAGTGCACTTACTTTCGGGTTTATTCCAAAAATGAGGATTAGAGTGTTTAACTCTCAGCATTAGTTGTCCTTTTAGATCAATTTTCACAAATAAAACCTAAGTGCATAAAGGTGACCTCATGTATCCTGTGTACCCTTAGACCATTAAACGTTATGCAATATGCAAACTTGCATATGAATGGTTAGCAGCAAGATGTGACATATAGATATGTAGCACTCTCTAAACAAATGGTACAGCAATGGAGTTATAAAAAGGATCTAAAAGTGCTTCTCACTACTACTGTTCTATTTGTCCACTGTGATTTCACATTAATGCAACATTAAATATTTCATCACAAATTAACAGCTTAAAAATATTTTGGATGGTACATTGACCTGTAATCGGCTTAATTGTGTCGTTGTATCAGTTACTCCAACCTGATTGTCTTTTACTGAACTAGGTAACTTGGAAGGGTGGGTACCAAACCCGGCACAGGTCCTTGCTTCACTCATCTCCCACCAAATGTTCCCACACCAACGACTATCATTATTTGGTAAAATAGGAGCATATTTTATGATGAAAATATTTTCTAGTTTTACTTCTAATGTTATCTGCCTGTACCGCTTTTATTCTCAGGGTAAATCCACACAAGACTGTAATAATATTTGAGTACCAGATTTTTTTTTTCTGTCAGAAAAAAAATTCTTATTCAGACAGGAATGCAAAACTCTAGTGAAAACATTGTAGTGGACATGCCATGTCAATAGGTGGTGATGTAATTTTTCCACCTGACAGAGCCACATTTGTGCAAACTCTGACTGCCACTTTAACACATAAGTCCAGGAAATTATTATGAAGCAGCCAAATTTTGCTTAAAATTGGCACATACATTACAACAGATAGTATTGTTGAGGAAAACCTAGGATTTGTGTATACGACAAAGGTCTTATGGTTAAAAAGTGTTGGGCCCCAAAGCAACATCATGTAGAAAATACTAATTTTCTACATGATGTTGCTTTAATAATAAGTAAACAACATAGTTTTTGTAAATTTGCTTAAAGTCTAAAACATCATTGGTGTGGAAAAGCTGTACCAAGTACACATATTTAAACAGTTTTAAATATATATATGTATTAACTAATCCATATTAGTGAGTATCTGAGGCAACAGGATGGCACATGTGAGAATGAATCAAAACTTGATTAACTAACTAACAGACTCCAGTGTAAACCCATCTCTGTCAATGCTTAACTCTCAAAGCATCTGCTTCACCTAATGCAGTACAAAGAGTGACAAAGTCCCAGGAGGGGTTGAGAACAAGCAAAAGATCACACAACATCATGCACAAGACTTTCACCCAGGAGATCAGGGTGTCTAAAAGTTAAAAAAAAAGGTGTGAAACTTATGCTAATAAAACTTTGACCATTTCACAACACTACCCATGTGTTGATGTTTTCCTAGATCCGATCAAGTAGTTTCAATGATTTAAACCTAAACAAGAAGTATTAATGCCTACATCTCACAATATTACCCATATATTAGAGAAGCTTTCCAGCAGGAGGGCTTTGTGCTTTGCAGGCACTAAAGGGTGTCTTGTGAGTCTGTATGAGACACTGTCACATTAAGGTGTGTGAAACCTTGATATTACACAGACTGGGAATGAGTACAGATTGGTTCAAGAAAAGTGCACATGGAAAACTTCATAAAAATGTGGATGTTTACTTGACTTACATGAAATAATAGCTTTAGGCTGTGTACCAATCAGGATGGTGTCTTTTGCCTTGGATTTACTCTATCCAGTTCTACATTACATTCTGTGATCCACCTGATACTGTGACCGGACTGTGAATATCAGCTCAAATGCCGATTGCAAATCTTTTTATTCCACTTTGCTATGTGCTTTAAGGGATAGACTAGCTGTTCCACCAGTGGCTGAAGTTTCAGTGTAGGCTATCAAAATCGGTGTGACATTAGAGGATCGACTATATGAAAAAGTACAATGTGTGTGTGTTATACAAGCCAAAGTTCCTGGATGTGTCAGCCTGTTGTATGAGAATGTCATTAGTTTTGCAGATATTTGGTCATGAACCATAGTATTGGAGGAATATTGAAACTTTGACCTAATGATGGCTCTGGAATAGAGGTGAACAAAACTCATTATTATGGGGGCAAGAATATCTACACCAAATTTAATTACAGTTATTCAATAGCTGTTCAGATTTTCAGTCAAAACCACAAATGTCAACCTCATAGTAGCACAACAGCAAAAGTCCATGAATCACCAAAGTCATTAGGATTCATCTTCTTGTTCCATGCACCAAATTTCATAGCAATCCTTACATTAGTTGTTGAGGTGCTTTAGATAGAAGAAGCCAAAAGTGTACCATGGATGTATTAAATTCTACTATTCTGTCCTGTAGATGATTTTCAGTCAAGAACAAAGTGGCAGACTGATCATCTGAATAACCCAGCTATTTATAAAGCCAAGCTACTAGCATGGCTAAAAACCAAATTAAATATGTTGACAGCACTCAAATGAGTTCACTGCTTTTCACTGCTTTTTTTGGTAGTTTGTTTATATGATTCCTTGAAATTAAATTATGATATCAGGGTAATATATTTCCAACTAAATGTAATGTAACTTGTGTGAAGTGTATTATAGATATTTTTTAAATTATTTTTTGAGATACAGTGTGAGAAATAAGCCACTGTTACCACTCTGATGTAAATGGCAGCCTTAACTCTGAGGCCAGACAGACGATCTGGAGTGCTTTAGACTTTATAACACACGTCTCCTCTCTTTAAATTATAGTTTCAACTGGGGGCAGTGGAAAGATAAAAGAGTTAGCACCAGTCACAGACAGAGGGAATACATTATGCTTTAAGTCTAACATTAATCGCTTGTTCTCCTTCCCTTGATGGGGGAGCAGAGGCCGACTGGAATGGTAATGATGCAGAGGCGCCACTCCGCCATACCTGAGGAGCCGTTGATCACTCACAAAAGAACAGAAATACACCAAGGCCTTTCATGATCCCTGTATTTCATCACATACTTTCCAACGTACAGGAAAGCCATTTACACTTATCACTTTGATAGCCATGTCCACAGCAAAAACAGAGTATAGATATAGTCTTTTTTTAAAATTTCTTCCCCTCTTATTTCTTTCCCTTGCTCAACCCAACTTACATTTCATTTTAATACAGTCTTAAATCATCATATAACAAGCTGTGATGACGGACAGAGAGGATTTTTCTCAGACGGTAAGTGAATTCACCGCCTGCTGGCACAGACTTTGATAACATCTCATTTGAACACCGATCTTTTCTTGACACAAGTCTGGTCTGGGAGATGGAGAACACAGTTAGGTGTTGGAAAAAGATCACATCACTTCCATTCACACTCTGCTTTTTTCTCTCTCAGTCTCAGGGTTTGAGCCTGCTGAGTGTAGCACGCTGTATGGTTCAATCTTCTGTTCAGCAGATAGCAAAGAGACGATGTTTTCTCGGTGCATGACAGGAACGCCAAATTCACTGTTATAACAAGTGAATTTCTTGTGTTGTTATCTTGTTCATGGCTCTACATTGACAACAGATGCACAGAGAAAGTCAGGGAGGATGTAAAGAACTTTTTGTATGATTGCACCCCTGATGACTTGAAAAGATTTCCTCTTGATTGCCAGTGAACAGAAAGATGAGTTTGAAGCTGCCACATGAATGCTAATGATTTGATAGCATTTTCTAAACTGTTCAGTTTTTGTGAAGCAGGAAAAAGATGTGCTGTGTCTGGAGTCAACAGAGATCATATGGTCACCACACATTATAATTATATTAACACTTCATTTATGAAAGTATCTGTAGATTCTATAAATCAGACAACTGCACCAAAAACTTGTCCAACAGGTTAAATAATTAGCTCCTGTGTCAGATCAGACTGCTTTATTTGCAGGGTTAATCTGAGGGTAATCATACTGCTTAAAATTAACAACAATAAAGAAAAACAGTCCTTCAGAAGTATTGTACGAATTATGATGCACCGGTGGGCGTCAAGACAAGCGTACTAAAAATAAACAGCATCTTGGCTGCAGCAGTTATTATCAGAGGAAGCTACATTGAATACTAGCCAATGCTACTTATTTTTTCTTTAATTTGTGTAGTCATGTCTTGCTCAGAGAGTGCTTTCACCATTCTGTGATCAGTTATAACACTGCACACATACAGTTTTGTTTTTTTGGACATTATACCACACAATTAGCCTCATTCAACTTTTTTTTTTTTTTTTGCCTAAGCTTAAGAACAGGACCAGTAGCAAGTAAGCAAGCGAATAACAGTGCAATTTATCATTTAAAATCAGGTAAGTTGTCCCTTAATCACCTGTGTCAAAATGTGTCATGATGAGAGGATAGGTTGTATCGTGGAGCATCTCATAATAACTTCTTTTACAAGTTAAACAGAACAGTCACAGAATTACATAAGATTAAGATCATTGTGAGGGGACGACAGAGGCTCAATAACAAGGCTACCCAAGACTAGCAAACTGAGAAATAAACTTGGCTGACAGAAAGAACGAAGTTGAACAAGTTTATATTTATTCCATATTTACAGTTGACCATGTAACATTTTTCCCAGGCCTTACAATTCTGTTGTGCTTTGTAGTTAAATATCTGTTCTGTTAATGGGTGTAAGGTAGGCATGAAAACAGTCTTGTTTCTGGAATGTGTCACTGTCCATAAATGGTGAAAGTTTTGAAGATTATCACAGAGGTAATTCTTTTTGATTATTTCCTCTGTATTACACATTTGATATGCTTGTGTCAGTTTAAATGAATAATCATTATACCTCTACAGCTAGGAAGAAGTACAGACAGCTGAAGATGTCAGCTGGAGGGAGACTTAGAAAATGGTATAATAAAAGGACATATTTTACTGTCATTAGTGTGTTGGACAGCTGAATTGACATTAAGTTGGCTGTGCATGCAGATATCTGTAAAAATGACAACACTCCACTATAATAATGGCATTATTTAATGTAGTTAGCTTCGCCTGGTTAATGCAAAGTGGCTGTTATCAAAGGACTCTGGGTGATAGTATGTGGTCTACATGCCCTGGTAAGAAACATTCATATTTCAACAGGAACTAAAATGGTTTACTTGTGGTTGTAATGTTAAATCTAGCACCTCTATGTATCAAATTTGAGCCTTGCATGCATTTGGAATAATGGACTAAGTTTAAAATACAAAAAGGTGACAAAATTCATATTGTAAATGCATATTTTCACAATGAACCTATATGTACATTACAATGACAGATTGTACAATATACAGACTTGATACATTCTATAATATAGTTACATGGCAATCAAATTGCAGCAGGATTCAGTACAATATAAATATTTCCTTTACAAAGACACAATATTTTTCATTGAACATATGATAAACAAAATATATAGCATGTTCAAGAGGAGTGGTTTTTTTTTACAGTATGACTAGTGTTCATGTATTTAACATGTTATTGAATTTGGCCTTCTGTTACAGATCCTTATCCAGTTACAGTGATCTGTCAATCTGTCTATCAATCCATCTATTAATTCATCCACATACTGCACCTGGCCATCAATGCATCATCCATCTACCTATCTATCTGTTATTCTATCCATCAATCCAATCCATCCACCCATCCACCCAACCATTATTTTAAATTGCTCATTACGTTCTGGGTTGCTTAAGCTTGTAGATACTTATTGTAGCTTTCTAAGAGAGCAACTGTGTCTCTCAGCATGAAAATATTTAGCCTTTTGATACTGTTTTGGTTTCGTCTTTCCTTTTCCAGTATGTTACATGCAAATCAAAGGAGCTGTCATCTAAACTGCTACAAAGAGGAAATTTGGGCTCCTTCCTGTGATGTGACTTGCCACCTATTTGTATAGTGGTGCTGTTTCAGATTTCTTAGTGAGCAGTTCACATAATTCAATCTGTCAGTAGAAATGCAATACAACACTGAAAAAAAAAACTCTGAGAGAGAGAATGGTGTACAACAATACAGCAGTCATACAGAAAATGGATCTATGCCCCGTAAAAATATGCAATATCACACTAACACTGATGTTTATTTACATTTACCAAGATGTCCTCCCGGTCCTCTCTGTGAATGAACATTGAGTGTGCAGTGCTATTTTCCTCTCTGATAAAGTGAAACCCATACAGCTGATGTTAGGAAACTGCCTACGTGCCGCTCGCTAAAAAAGCATTTTCCTGAAAAATCACTTGCAGCAAATGGCCTCACAGCTCCCTGACTTATTCAACAACACGCTGTAGTTGAGAAAAAAAGGACTTGAGCATGATCTGTCAAAGAAATGCTTTTCAGCCTACCTGGCTTATGGTAGCCGCCCTCACAAATTGCTAACAAATGTTAATATCTCAGTAACAAAAACACTAGTGCAAGCGCTTTTAACATGGACTTCAAGGGACTCTCATGAATCTGATAACGCTGTTCAAAGGCTGAACTATTGCTTGGATTCAGCAAAACAACCCAGCACTAAGATCCTTAAAGGAATTTCAAGGTTAGGATACAATCAATCTGGTCTCTGATCGAGTATGTATCTGAACTGCTAGTCATAAGCCACTTTATGGATGTGGAGATAAATCAGCAGAACACGGAGAGATTTGTATGCATAAACTCATACTATATTCTGAGTACTTATCATTCATTGAAAATGAGCATACATGCAGTGGTCTAAATTTATAAATTTTGAAACATCCTTGTAAACTCATGTTAGGTTTATGATTGTCTGAAGGGCAGTCTAAGCTGATGTATGTGAAGTGTGTACATGCACATAAATCATGGACACAATGCTTAGATATGTTCTGCCTATAGATCAGAACTGGCATGCAGCAATATAAATGGGGAAATGTTTTCAAAAAGCCTACTAGTTAAAATCCCATTATGTAAAGATGAGACCAAGTAGCATAACATGTCACAGAAATAAATCTGTTTCCATTACACCACCACCCCATTCATCTAAAGAAGATGAAAGCTTAAACTCCACCAACAGCTTCTTCTGGCTTCTTCTTCTGTTATGACTGATTTATTTCTCACATGCATTTTCTGCTGGGAAGTAATTTAGCTGTCATTAGCTGATCAAGGGAATTCTTTTAGAATTTCATTTTCTCATATTTTGCACCCTCGACGGAGCAAACAATGTTTTCTAAGCAGCATGTCAATAATTCTATTCTATCCTATATTTACAATGAGTCAAATGACTATGTGTAATATGAACAGCAACAAATCCATGGAGAATTAACATCCCACCCTGCAGTTCTGCTCAACTCTAAGTATCTCGATAGCTTCTTTTATCTCACTTTTTTGGCTTCAAAGGCTGGACTCAGTCACTCTTAACAACCTTGTTTCCAGATACAGCAGACTGCTGCTTTAGGAAAACAAGCAATTTTACACTGCCCAAGAAGGCAGACATACAACATTAGCGACTACATGGTCTTGATACAGAATATGCTGTATAATATACATGTTTTCTCAAAGGTTAGCCTCCGTTAGCATGATGTCCTTGTGCTACATATGCAAAAAGAGGACAGCGTTAAGACAATTTCTAAGAATTTGCAACAGAGAATCTAAACTCTCTCAGCAGATTTATAGAGAATCTTATGTCTAAAAACAAGTCATTTTATCTGTGTAATTCAAAAATTTTTACCAGGTTGAGCCAACCATATGTAAAAGAAGCATTTTCCAGTCAGTGCACAGAGAAGAACTTCTGGCTCATAAGTTCAAATATGAAATGGAGATAACTTTCAACCTCTCAGAGCAATTTACACAGATAATTTGCCAGTCTACAGGGTGTGAGAAAGGGCATGTTGAGATAATAAATGTGATGTACTGTAATGACAGTATGTGGGAGCTCTACCAGGACACAGAAAGGCAAGCAGGACAACTTCTACATTATTCCACAGCTACTGTGAAGTGTCTATATTTTGAACCTGAAAAGTTGAAGCTGCTGAAGCGGGTCAGCAGCAGGTCTGAAAGAGTTTTGCATCAGCACAGCATAGCAGCAAAACAGGGCACTTTGCCAAGGCCTGCTCACAACCAGCACATCAAATTTATCACTTTTCCCTAAGGTTATCCAAGTCAGAAATGGGATTTGAGTTTTCAGGTATCCGGCCAATCCACTCAGGAATTGCATTTGGATATAAAGTTCAGGGTCCTCATCCATGCAGCCTTCAGTCGTCCACAGATGACTGCTGGCACTTCCTTGATTTAAAAGTTTTATATGGCTTTCCTGCTGTGGCATTCTGGCATGTTAAGGTCCCAGCTCTTTCCAGAGGGCTTCACTGAGAAGCTTTTAATGATCCAGACATGAAAAACTTTTGAAAAACAAAAGCAGGCCATAACATGAAGAACAACAAGTAGAAAACTAATAATCATTGATATTTAAAGTCCAGCTTAAGAAATTACAGTTGAAAAACCAGGAAAGAGTCATCAGTCATGTTTGTGATCCAATGAAAATGTTTGCAGCCCATGAATAGGCTACAATAGTCAGCCACGTTTCTCTGCTGTCCTGAGACACATCTCCTTAGGTACTGGCTTCGTTTTCATCCGAGTCAGAGAGTGCTGCTGTACACAGATCACTGAAGATATCTAGAAAAACAAGAGAGATTCATGTCAGGTCCAACTTTAAATACAGTTTTATGATGCAATATACAAAAAGAAGCATGAGGGTATATGGGCAAACAGTGGCATTGAAACAGTGTTTAAGAAAAACAGCCTGGACTGCAGTGCCAATAAAACATACATCAAATGATGCAGCTTTAATAGAAGTGTAAAACAAGGAGACATAATAGTGAGGCGTTCAATATCTGCAACAATATCAGCCAGTAGAGTGCATAAAGAATTATAGGGAAGGCAGACATGGGCAATCAACAGAGACAGGTGAAGAGGCCCTTTTGTAAATGGGCTCCACTTAACTAACGTACTGAAGGTCAACTGCTAGAGCGTGAAGTTGTGTCCATCTCAAGTATGGAAAAAAAAACTTAGAAACAGAGGAAGAAAGATAAAAGGAAGTAAAAAAGGAGGGGCAAGTGAGGAGAAGTCAGGGATGGTTGTTTTTGAAGAAGGGCGGACGGAGCTCCATAACAAAACAAGCAAGGCCACGACAAACACTTCAAGGGCCAGCCTTCAAGTCGGCATGAAAGGGAGGAGATAGTGGGAGAGATGGATGGAGGACAGAGGAGAAAATGAAGCAAGAGAACAGAGAGAGAGAAAAAGAGCAAAGAGTCCAGGAGTGACTGTGTCGTAAGAAAAATGATTTGGTGGCATCAAACCATGAACTTATAATGCAGTATTTCTAAAGAGCCATGAAGTGAGGGGAGCAACTGGTTAAGTGTGTATCTCCACTGAAAAGGCTTCTTTAAAAGCTACATTTTACAGCGACATTATATAAATATTTAAGTGTATAATAACAGCTTAAAAGACTTATAATAGGAAAAATGGTTTCTCAGTCTTTCTTCAACTTGATTGCCTTTTCTGCACTAAGTAAGTTGGGTGAGCAGGTAGGATCAATTAGGTATCACTTTATGGCACTTTCTCTCACACACAAACAACTATCACAGATAATAGTAAAACTGGATCGTATTTTATTGAGAAAAAAGTGGAGTTTTCTGATGTAACCTTTAACTTTCCAAACTGTAGGTGCTTGAAAGAGCTGCTGCTCAGAGCACCATGGAGTAATGGTGCTAAAGCCAAACTTTGAGGCAACAACACATTCTACTGCTGCTATGACAAGTAGCAAGGGAGTAGCTTACATGCTGGATTTATTATTTTGGCAATGACACAGCTAAAATGTATTTGATGAATTGATTTGACAGGGCTTTATAACCAGGGTGAAAGTGTCAGTGATAAGATTGGCATGTTTACAGCTTTCATCATCAGACATCACCAGGCCGTTTTATTGTTGGAGAGTTGACCACTCAATCAAGTTGGATATATTTTTCTTTTAAGAGGATTTTGTTGTTATACAGATTTTGTACATTGAAACTAGAAATCATGAAAACGCTAAAATGATATGCATGACCACTGAGAGGAGTCAGGCAGGAGTGTGAATGTGAATGTGTGTGGTTTAAATGCCTTTTTCACTATGTGTATGAACCATGATCAAGTTAAAGCAAAGTGTTTAGTTGCTTTTTTTTTTTTACCATAACACAGGTTTATTTAATGACTGCATGTTTTAATATTTTCGACTTTGTTTCTTAGAAATCACGTTTTATGACTATGGCTTATCCAGTGGCTTGGAATACTATAATACCCATTAGCTTCAGCAATCTTTGCTATGGTGAAGAAGCTAGTGTGTGGTGCAAAGAGTTTTATTGTTGCAGTTGGAAACAAAACAACAAAACACTGTCTAGAGATGCTAAATTCATCCAAAATAAACCCAGAATCTAACTTTAGGCTGCCAAATGTTTTCTGTCAGAACATTCTCACAGAGTTTGCAAAGGTTTTCCTTGGGTAATGGGATGTTTCCTAGGAGTCTTCTTATCCAGTCACAGTTTATTTCCTTAGTTCTCATACTATTGAGCACACATTTTTTAAGGAAGGAAAAAGTAAAGTGAATATTGGCCTAAAAATACTTTTCTACCTATGTCCACTCCAGTCATCTAAAATAGAGGCAGAATGAGGGAGAGGAGTCATGGAAAGAGTGTGGTATAGGCAATGTGCTGCAATCAGTGACATCATGCTCTGATTATTCAAATGAACAAGCCAAAGCCCTTCCATTCCCATCCGCCTCATCCTTCCATCCAACCGTCCCTCCCTCTCTCAGAGCAGCAGCCCTCCTTAGCCCACCCAATTCCTCCTGGCCCAACTGCCTTCTGAGAGACTGAGGGAGCAGTTGAAGAAGTTGGAGTGAAGGAGGGGAGGGAGGAGTGGGTGAGTGAGTGTGTTACAGCAAAGCTGCCAGTGGTTAGTCAGATGTAGCAGTGGTGTTACTTAATGAGTGACCTCCTTCAGATGCTGTTTGTAGTATACTTGGCGGTACCAGCCCTGTTTCCTCTGTTAAAAGGTTCTTGACTAGCCTAGAACATGAAAAACAATGCAGGGGAGGGTGTTTACTTGTTCACATGGGGAAAGGAAATACAGATACACTTCATTTTACTAGTACCATGGTTTCCTTATTCTGGAAAAGGTAGTTACTGCTTACCCAGGGTAACTTTTTTTGAAGAACATGATTAACATTATGAGAAAGGAAGTTTTAGATCCGATGTAAACAAACTATGCTGCTATTATGAAACATAAAGTAACTGCTGGAAAAGAAACATAATAATAAAAGAAAAACCAATGATAATGGTATCACAAGTCATCTTATAGTGCAATTAAAAACAGTTCTGAAAAAAGGTTCTTTCTCTACTTACCTGTTTTTATTTGCTAT
This sequence comes from Acanthurus leucopareius, assembly GCA_029814765.1. Taxonomy (NCBI): domain Eukaryota; kingdom Metazoa; phylum Chordata; class Actinopteri; order Acanthuriformes; family Acanthuridae; genus Acanthurus; species Acanthurus leucopareius. The sequence goes on along the minus strand of JAQMCX010000045.1, from coordinate 1,348,717 downwards.
TGACACTTTAAGATAGCAAGTATGAAACTACAGGTACATAGAGGAACTCACCATTAGTATTATAGAGTCAAGAATAACAGTCTATAATGATTGTCAAAATGACAATAAAGCACCAAATAACTTCACATGCAAAACTCTGAAATTTCTCTTTTTGTGTAGTTTTAGTGAAAACCCCCCAAAATGAGACAGTTGTTATAAATCAGTTACCTGCTGTCAGCAACTGAGAACACAATTTCAATGTCAACTGAAAGACGCATAGATAAGGCTGGAATTGTAAATTTGGTCTTAAATCCACAAAAAAGATATTGGTCTAAATCTGTTGAACCTGTAACCTCACCCAGCGGTGATGTCATATTGTCCCAGAATAAACTTGCACACGGATGCAGCAAAGAGAGATCCACACAAACACAGCAAGGAAAATGTTTTCAGCAACTGTTACGTTGCTCTTAAAGCTGAAATTGATTAAATCTGAAGAATATTGAAACTTTATTATTATGTTCTTTAAAAAAATGCCTTGGCAGTCATAAAGAAACACTGAGTAAAAACAATGACGAGTTTAGCTGGACAACAGGTGCAATAAAGAGTTGCACCACCATGTATTCCCTGAAAATCAGCAAATATGACCGCAAATAAGCCATGACTACTTGTCCTCCACTCCAGTGTTCATCCCCAGTTTTTCGTTTTTTTTGGTTTTTTTTAAAAGTTTTTACCCCTCCTGATCCACTCTAGTACTAATGAAGGTACCTGATTCAAAGCTGTGAAAGCATTTATGATTTATGATCATTTGTGTTTGTACCTGAAATAACATTTTAAGAAACAGGTTATCATTTATAGTACAACTTAAAAGAAAAAAGGAATACAATGTGAAGTGAAACTGCTGCTAAAACCCTTGATGAAAGTTGCTTGGGAATAATTTGGATGACTCTCTGTCTCTGTATGCAAAGGTCACACTCCTCCTCATAAGCACTGAATACAAAGCAAGAGCAAGTGAATCATCTAACAGAGCATAATTCTTAGATTGTTGTGATTTAATCTGTTACTTTGGCATCAGCAACAGTAACTAGCCCAGACTGGAATGGCCCAAACTCAGAGCAATTACTCGTGATCCCCAAAACATGCCTACAACCTGCCTTCCTTCCCAGCTGAGGCACGAGCTTGCCTCTACCTTTTAAAAAGTTGACTTTGAGGATGTAGGAAGTTCCTGCAAGACTCTGGCATCATACATCAAAGTGAAGTAATTTCCTCTTTATCCTGCTCATACTGTGACTTCGTGTTGACAGGATGTGGTTAGATGTGCTAATGTGATCTCAGTCCTGACACAAATATACCACACATTACCAACAGCCGGCCCACAGGGGCTGGGACAGGGACACTGTTTGTGTGTGTGTTGCGAGTGTGAAATGAAATCCTAAATCTGGAAAGGTGCAACCCACACGTTGGAGGACTATTTTAGCAAGCATGTTACTGCTTGTGTTCACAGCAGTAGTGTACAGTAGTGTATAAAAACTCATACTCACACTTTCCCAGAAGTCTATCTAGGCACACACAAACATGCGCAGATATATATAAACGCACGAACACACACCCATGCAAATGCATACATGATACTCATCAACCACGTTCACTAAAGTTTCACAGTTGCACATTAACTTTGATCCACCAAAAAAAGCAAAAGAAAAAAGGGAAGACTTATGAATTCTTCATTTTCCTCAAGTGAGGAGGAGAGACAAGTGTGAGTGCGTGAGACCTTTTAGCAGCAAAAACCCATAGATGTAGACGACAGGAAACGATTTTAGGGGCTGAAATATGCATGAGCTGATGAAAAAAGGGCATATTCAAAGCAAGTCGAGCTTTTATCTAACAGAGTATTAGTCACTTCCAAATGCAGAGAGCCTGCATGAGACCAAAACACTCTTTCAGCGGTTAGTTCCAGAGGCAGTTCCTCCATAAAGGCAGTAGCCCCTGTTTTTCTGGCGAGCCGAAAGGATAGATGGCGGTAGCACGGTAAATGAAACAGAGATTTATTATTCATCTGAAGCCATTGTGTTTTCAGCTGCCTCCCTTGATTTGGCAATAGAACATTAGACGTTTTGTTGTTGTATCTCCCACTGGTTCATCAGGGTAATGTTACAGTGAATGAAATTTTAATTCCAAACGAGGCACACTGAGCTTTTAATCCTTGTAAAGAGAGAACAGGGCAGCATATGAACAGCTGTTGCACCAGTCTCATTTCCTTTCTCCGGCGTGGTTGATTAATGTGGACCAAACTCTAGCAAGACTTTAAACCAGCAAACCACGGCATGGATAATGATGGATAAGGACGGATAATTAGAGATAGCAGACAAGGAATTGGAAAAAAAAGGCTTTCCTCATGCAAAAACAAAATAATACGATCAACTCTGATACAATCTAACACAATCCAACATAACAGCTCTACATCAAATGCTGCCTCTCTTCGGCCTAATGTTCGATTTTTCTTGATACTCTGTCAGAGAGGATGGATCCAACTCAATATCTGGGGCTGAAGTTTATGGTGTTGTTGTATTGCACTGCATTATAATGTAAGGTCCATCCATCCATTCTCTGTATCCATTTATGCTCTTCAGGGTCATAGGAGGCTGGAGCCCAGCACATATAGAGGTAGGGGGGTCTGTTGCAGGGTGTGAGACTACATACAATGGGACATATTACTGTGCTAATACGTGCATTGTATGGTGTATAGTTAATCCAGATTTATACACTAGGTCAGGAATACTTTTTGCATCACTTTTTTAAAGTTTAACATGTACCACATATTTTTTGAACAGATGTGGCTCTTGTACTTTGGACATTACGAACGTTAAATGTACTGTATAAATACAATCAGCTGTACAAAAACTTACCTGGCTATAACTATCTAAAAGCAGCTATTTGTTTATTTACTTTAAACTGGTTAAAGAATAAGTTAACAAGATTCTAAGTGGAAACTCACCTGAATATGAACTAACATGTTATAGCCACATTCTGGACTTGACTTTTGATGCTGTTGTAAACTGCTGATAGGACTATCTGCTGTGCGCAAGTGACGCATTGGGTGGGGAAGAGCAGGATTCCTCTGCTGCTCCTGGAACAAGGTGGCAAAGGTTGACCTAGAAACTCCCCTGAATAAATTAAAACCCCTGCACCACACGCCCTGCGCTTGCGCCGGGTGGAAGTGTATGATAGGGCCCTTTGTGTTTATGTGTGTTGTGAGTGTGACGCTGCTTCCCTGGTTTTGGATTAATTAAACTCACCTGGCTGATCATTCACACCTGCCTCCCATCAAGCTCATCAACCTGAAGTGTATCTTCACCTACTTTCCACCAGCCGCCCTCCAAAAAACGTAGCTTTTTTTACATAAGCACCTTGATGGCTACATAATGGATGAATAAAGAGGTTTTTGATCCATCCTAAATGATTTTCTGCATTAATGTGACTGCAGCAACACAAAAGCACATTAACAGGCTTACTTAGGAACTGTGATTTTGCACAAATATGGTGTTAATTTAAAAAAAAGTTAATGGTCTTTGTGGCTGTAGCCAGATGTGATTGAGTGCTCTTTTAATAAAGTTTATCAAACACTGTATTTAAGTATACCTGTCACGTCATACCACTTTTTCAAGGGTTCTGAAACGCTGAAGGTGTGTGGAGGCCAGACATAAAAGTAGCAAAAGTCATGTGTTTTTAAAGTTTTAAAGAAAAGGCAATTATGTGAATTTAGCCAGAGTTCAGCCTCAGAAACATCCAATCAGTTATCTAATCAGCTATCCAATCAGCCTGACCAATTTAAGAATCTTGTTAGGACCATGGTTTTTCTATCTATCCATGCAGAAACCCAATTTTCAGCAGTAAAAATGAATAATAAGGTGGAGATTTAACCTTTACCCACCTGTTATATGTAATTTAACAGTGAGGTACTTTTCCTTCGTTGATATATAAAAATCAAGCTTTTCCTGATACTTGGATACATGGATAAAAATTTTAAATGACAACTAAAAGACATAATGTGTACTGTAGGCCATCATTCATGCTTGAAACACATGTGCTTTGTCTGAGGAAACAGATATGACTGCAGCAGTTTTTTGAAGGAACCTGTCATAATTTTCAGTGGCTGTGGACAAACATCTGAATGGATTTGACATGAAAGCAAATGGGTCTGAGTAACTTGCAACTGACAACTTATCTAACAAATAACAAGCTCTGTGCTTCAGTGAATGAACTGTATCAGTATGATCTTTCAACAATGACCAGCTTTTGTACAGATATTTCATGAGTAAACAATTCCACACAAATTAGAAATACAAGTGTATTTGTAATTTGGTCCAGTATAAGGGGCTTTTTCCCCCTATTTGTGTTGAGTTGTTATTTTTTATAAATCGGACACAAGTCAAACAGATGGACAAATGGGTGGTCATGACACAGTAGCTACAACCATAAATGAACTGCAATTAACATTAGATATAAGGGTAAAAATTCAAAAGCTTTTTCATCTCCTCCTCTGGTTTAGTAATCTACCCAGCTGAGTGAGGCCACAGAGTGTGACACTGTGCTTTTTTACGCACAAAAGGTTGGGCCATTTAATGATTGGATAGTAAATTATGCACACAAAAGCTCTTTATGTATTTCATTTATTGACACACATGACAACATCACAAGCACATTGCTCAGATGTGTTATTAATAAAATAATTGCACTGGGGGCTTTTAGTGTGTGTAATTTACTTGTGCTTACTACTTAACATTGTTCCAGCACCTGATCTCAGTAAATTGGGTGAGTGCTCCTTGTTCAGCATGACAATTCATTAATGATGAAAGCAAATAAAGTTTTAAGTTAAACTGTCCATATTTCTAGTGATTTACCTGATATTCTGCGCTTATTGCCCCCAAAACCATCAACACAATGGGTGTCACAACACCAGGGGTTGAAGCTTAAATAGTATTAGTTATCTCTCCCCAAACCAGTGTGACTCTTTGTGCATGTGTATTGTGTTCATAGCTGGTCTCTCGGGTCGGGGCTTAGATTGAACCCGTCACTGTTCACCTGATTAATGTAGAATGGTATTTTAAACGTTTTCATTTTAAGTTACAGCCTTTATAAGACTGCATTCACTGTTTGCTTATTGTTCTTTGATTTCAGAGTGGTTCCCTGTTGTAATTAATTCCTTATAATAATAATAATTGTAATATTAAAAACAGTTATTGGTATCAATAACCATCAATATCTACTGTTTTCTATAACTACTCTCAGCATTCCAATCAACTACTCTGATGAGCTTGTGTTTGTGTTCTCCAACCCCTAACCCAAAAAAGTTGGCCACATTTAATACATTAAATCATCAGAACATCACAGAACTTAGACTTGTGTTTTTGCTGCACCTAGTTTTACAAAAATAGAATGCAACAACATCACAATTTAGGCTGTTATTTTTGCTGTTCGTGAAATTTTAATCAAAGCTCCATAGAAATGTGATAACTGCATCGTTTTAGTGCAAAATGATGCATGAATGCAGTACACAACGAAGCAACTTTTCAACAAGTTAACTGCTTGATGATTACTGCATTCTAAACAGCAAAGTGGAAGGAAGCACACAGTGTTATTAGGGTCATTTAAGCAAGTTTCTAGTGAAACATTGTTGCCAATATGGCCCACTGAGCTGACCCATAGCAGCAAATGATCATAACACAGCTGCAGATGGTTGATAGGGCTGCTGATGAATGTCAATGAGTCAGTGATTGCTTCACCAGGTGATGACTTTAAAAACTTGTGGCCTGTATTTTCTTTTGGAATAATAGCTAATCCGCCTACCAGACACTGCCTCCTACAACTACAATTTTTTTTTGCTGCTGCTGCTTTTGTCAAAGTGATAGATCAGAGCGCTGTGTTTTGCATGGTGATGTACAGAGCACTCAAATGAACTGCAATTAATTACAGGAATAAGTGATAGTTTCTGTGTTTGTAGAGCCACAAGGGTCCCTGTGACTTCATTTTCATTACATCCTCATGTATGAGTCATTGCTTGCAGGTGTCTTTGCAGACACCCATATTCATCCTTAAGTTATGACCTTGCCAACTGCATGTGTGCGTTGTATAGCCCCACTGTACACATTTGGAGATTTATGGGTGTCCACTGTAATATGTTTGTGTTTTGGAGTAGAACAGGAGCTTCTTTTGCATACAACACGCATGCACATAAAATTCATGATGACAACCAGTCCTTTTCATATGGAGTTTAAATGCATTCACACTAAATAAAAATATTCAACAACTAACAGGGTCTATTTGCTAGGAAACTATCAAACTCTATCCAACTAATTTGTCATTGACAACTTACGCTTTTTTGTGTTGATGACTTGATATAATAATATTTTATTAAGACAGCTAATTGATGATAACCTACCTACTATCTCTCAGAGCCAGATTTGTAGGAAACAGTGACTAGCGAACACAGATAAACGATTAGCTTGGTGCATGACCACAAAAGAAAGCAAGGTGGCATGTAAAGGCAGGCACAGCTGAGGAGTAAATAATAAAATCAATGAAAATGTTTTCATTTAGCTGCTCAAAGTCATGACTACCTGGGACACTTAAACAGAATATAGCCTTTGTCGACAGCATCCTAACACCTGTGTTTTTATTACTGTAAGTCAAAATGTATGTAATGATGTGCCTAATGTGGTCTCTGGAGAGGTTAAGTAGCTTGCTAACTACCAATTAATGTACTTCAGCCATCATTGCATTAACGATGAAGTTTTCCATGTCCTCTGCATCACCGTGAAAATTTTGAAGTACCATTGTTCCTCTTGTTAATTAATTTCCCCATACTGAAATGCACAGTATTACAAATTGAGTATGTGTCTTTATCAAAACATTTAAACAGTTTTAAATGAAAATTTGATCATGTGAAGTAGCTTAGGATCATGGGATTTGTTTATTTCATTGATAAGCTGCAACCTTTGCAGATGAAAAACCCTTTGATTGACTCAGGTAGCAAAGTTCACAGTCTTTGTTTAAAAGTAAGTAACAAAATGAAAGGTGGCACTGCCTTGATCAACATTTAGTCTAATGTAAGAACACAACTAAACGAAAGGTATGACAATGATATATTTTTAAATGTTTTGCTGCAGAAATATTGCACTTTATACCTTGAAATCACATTCTAGTAGTATAACCCCTAATTGCTAAATTATTTTAAAATCAATTTTACCAATAGAAATGTACATTTCTGACCTAATTATTGGTTGTAATGCATGTGTAAAAAAATAATATTTAATTAATTAAAGTTGATTAACTGTTTCAACATTTTCTCCAAATCTCAGTGTGGGTTTTGTTCCATTCTGTTTTTGCTATGATTAAATGCTGAGAATACAACGACAAGGACCAAATCTAAGAGTAAGCAGAAAACATAATGAAAAGCCTGTGTAATAGGCAAACTCTGATCTGCTTGTTGCTTTGAGAATATGTTGCTACAATAGAAGTCCTATACACAGAATGCTGAGCCAAAAATATAAAGTCCCTTGGAGAACTAAAAAGAAAAACACATTCCACAAATGAGAGTGGAAACAGAGAACTTGCACGGCAATTATAGTTTATTGAGGACACACAGAGCGAATGAGATGCTCAGCACAAGTGCCCTGAATAAAGCATGCAATGTCAGACAGTTTATTTTTGCCTTATTTGTCATATGCTTTCTCAAAGTGCTAAGTTTATGTTCTCGCTTCTTTATTGAGGAACAAGATGTGTTCAAACTGGCAAACAGGGAGACAGTCAGTTTTAAATATAGAGCTAAATCATGAGAACTGCGACCAAAAAAAGGGAAACAATGATCAGACAGAAACAAGCGACTCCCCACAGTTCTAGAGTGGAGCCAACTGGAACTCACCAGTGTCCGTTCTCTGCTTCCTCCAGAAACTGGACCAGGTCACCCGTCTCCAGAGAGAGGTTTCGCGCTTCATTAGAGTCATAGGTCAGCTGCACCCTGAAACGACCGCCATCACCCTAGAGAGAGAAATGACTGTGTCAGACTCAAAACATGGACTAACTAAACTCCAATGCTAACAAACAACTCCTCTATTTCAGCTGACCATTTCTTTTGCTAGTTAAGCTAAAAAATGTCCACAGCAGCAGATTATATGAGCGGAGGCTAATTACTGTTAATTAAATGAATCTGATTAAGATACTTCACCACTACTCTGCCATTTATTTGTTTGAGAAGGAAAAACCACTCTGTAAAAAACACCCTTTGTTTGCAATAAACATTGCGCTTGCACTTAAACCGACACATTAGTAATCATTCACTAGTTAGATGATCTACTGCCTATGTTAAATCAATAGCAGTAGTTGGAATCCCCCTCTTAAACTTAGAGTAACATTAATATTTTAAGCTTATGATGTGATGATATGCTTATGATATGATAGTTCACAATGAGGACCTCTAGTGTTTGGAACAAACTGACAAATAAAAAGCTGAAAAGTAATAGAACTTGTTATTTCATTGTGTCAGATACATATCTGATCAGAATTCTGTTTTCTGCTGCTCATCACTTCCTCAGGTTGCAGCTACAAGTTGTAAACAGTAATTAAGTTGCCTCTTAAAACTGTAGTGTTTCTAAGCCTTTGGGTTACCAATGTTAATTCTTTGATACAACAGTAGAGACTTTAAAATGTTAAAGGCTTAATGTCAATAGCTTCGTTAAAGCTGCCGTAATAAGATTTTTGGGGAGGCTGAACTCAACAAGCTGAACATTATAAACATTTGAGTTCACTTGATTAATGAAAGTCCAATATTTTCTTCCCTTGAAGCTCTGTGTGTTTTGTTGTTCGTACTGATCTACAGAAAACATTGATCAGCACAGCTTTAAGGTAATCAGAGGGATTCATATTCGACAGGCTGATTGCAAACTGCCTTCCCCTGGACAGTTTTGACAAACGATTTTAGGTTGTTTTGCAGTCTTGTGCAGTGAGGATGAGCGTAGAGAATGTTTGAGGCTTTGATTACATCCAGACACCACAGGAACTTTGGTGTCTTGCTTATTCAGTTCTTTGTTGTCTTCGAGATGCATTTAAAGGAAAAATTCACATTTCTGCCCTGTTGACAGACACAAATTATTTGCCATCTATCAGCAGATGAAAAAACATCTATTTCTTGCCTGTGTGCCTGTGTGTGCCACCTACATGCTCGGTGTGCTGCTTGAGTGCCTGTGTGGCTCTCTACTGTACATATAATGGATGTGGAAAGCCTGCCGTTCCCAGCAGACCTGTGAGGATGTAATCCTCCCTGTACTTCGTCTCTCCTCTCTGGTTTCTTAAATGTCAAGTCGTCAGTGCCCGCTGCTAATGAGACACATGTCCATGGGAAATAATTAAGCAATGGAGGGGTTCTCTTTCAGGGGGATTGGAAGGGGATTAAGTAGAAAGAGGGGAAAGTGAAGGATGAGTTGAGAGGAAATGAGGGATGAGTGGAGAGCTGTCGAGGGACCCTGAGTGATCATAGGATGTGATGATTTATGGCGAAAGCTGACTTGACCCAGCAGGACCGGAATGGGACCAGATGAGCTACACTTGATCCAGTGCTGACAATGTTGAGCGGTACTGTCCTGCTTTAATTTAAATAAAACGAGTTTACGACTCTATTTTTGTTTCAGTGTCAATATTAAATTAATTTCACAAAGTAGTAGTAATGCTTCAAGTGATGTTTAACTTTTCTGCATTTTCTTGTAATAGCGAGCTTCAGTCTTGAGTGTAACCTACACTTTTGTTGTTGCCTTCCTCTTCTGAAGAGTTGGAGGATTCTTCTGCACTGGAGGGGATCGTCTCAAAGTCGTCTGTGTCCATGGATGGGAGACGCCGCTGACCCCAACCTGAGCAGAAAATACACATTTAATAAGCACTAAAATGTACTCGTAAACAAGGAGGGGGATATTACTATTCCACTCGGCAGGTGAAGGTGCTTCATTGACAAGGGAGAAATGTCACTGTGCAGTTAAACAATTTGCCTCACATCATCATGAAAGTTTGACGAGTCGCTTTGCAGTAATCAAACCTCTATTCAAGCTTCACATGCACAGAATGACTCTATATAGTCTGCGTAACAATCACTAAACTGTTAACTGATCCTAAACGCATCACAAAGATGTGGTCAAACACACTTTACAGATCATGATTCATAAATCTGAAGAGTTTATGCCAAGAGTTGATCAAAGTTTTCTTTAAATATGATATTTAAGTAGCCACCATGAAGCCATATGAGTATGGTCTTGGTCAAGTATTTACACTTATGTAATAGATGAATTACTGAAAGTTTTGTGGTCAATAAAACACATTTAAAACAGTGTTGCAACAGGAGATAAGTACAACAAAGCCACTGCTTCTCATTCAAATTAATGGTACAGGTAACGTAATCTATTAACGTATTGCTAACGTCAGGGTTGATTAGTGGAGTGTCCTTTGCAGTGGTGGTAGGTCGTTAGAGTGTGCACAGAGTCAGCAAAACTAATGCAGTATTTAAAAGAAATTATATTCATATCAGCAAATTAACTAGTTTTACCTTTATGCATTTCAATATGACTATCAAAGGAACACAGTGTGAATAGAACTTTAAAAATTAATCTGTTTTTTATTCCTAAAGGGCGTCATCCCACCCTCTCAATTCAGGACTAGCTGACCCCACCTCTATCTACTGCAATAAGTGGGTATAAGAAGGGGGTAAAAGACAGCACTCTCAAACCACAAGGAGTCATGAGAGCCTACACAAGTGATGCTGTCCCTGTTTGTACTTTTTGCAACGTCAATAATTGTAGCTTAGAGTTTAGAGCCCCAGAGACTGAATGATTCCATATCAGCATTTAAAAGTCAAGTGTAAAGGATGTAGGCAGAATATGGCAGAAACTGTATTATATCTCTAAATATAATACAGGAATATTTTCAATAGTGTGTAATCATGTAAAAAAAAAGGATTTTTTTTTTTATTACCTCAGAATAAGCCGTGTACAGCTACAGAGGGAGTGATGTTCTATAGTGGCCCAGAATGGACAAACCAAACAATGTTCTAAACAGTGCCTAATGTGCTTTAAGTGACCTTTGCTGCTACCATAGGTTTTACACACATGGAAGTGAAGGGATATTCAGGCAGCTGCAATCTGCAACTTCACTGCTAGTCACAACTAAATACTACACACTGGACCATTAAGAAATAAAGACCGAATTTAGTTTAACATTTGTGTTATCAGTACACATCGGAGCATTGAGCAGTACAGGAGAATATTACAAAAAAGTAAAGACAATTTTTTCTGTTGTGGTTATAAAAATCAGAAGTGATTGTAAATTCAGCATTATTAATGTTAAATTAATATGCTAGGATTAATGTTTCTTTTTCAAGATTTGTTTTGCTATCTAAAGGGGCCATCTACTTGCTGAGAGAAGACAGAGTTAAAGATTAAGTAGCATGCTGAGCTGCTCCGTGAAGTGTGTTTGCTTTTCCGATTCAGTTGTTGAAGAAATGAACAGTCTTTTCCCATTGAGTCAAAGCTTAGTGCTCCATGCTAAACAGCAACACCGTTAGTGTGGAAGCAGAGACCCTTGGTGCCTGTAGCACCACAAAGGTAAATAATCTCCTGCCGCTGATTGAAAGCGTCTGACAGCAGAGGCTGCAGTTTGCATCCCAGCTCCTAACAGCATCACAGCTGCCTTTTAACCACAGAGACCACATCTCTCTTTAACCTTTTCAAAGAACTTCAATCACTTAAGCTCGACCGCAGGGTTTGGGTTTGGTTTTTGTAGCACTCGTGTTGGTTCCTTTGGGAGGTAGTGGCAAATTATCCTTTTTGGTCATCTATGCATGAGAACCAGTTGACCCACAGACCCACAGTATGCATGTGGCTACAAAACAGTCGGACTGTACTGCACAAACTGTTTGGAGCAGTTTAAAGGATATGACTGATGAGAGATGGTGATTTAATCCAGCTGGGAGTCCGGAGACCTAATGACCAGTCTGAGGGTATGATTAAATTTTGTTGCAGAAAAAGAAAACTTTTTTTTACATCTGACAACTGTGTAAAAATAAATAATATAAAATAAAAGGACCAACAAAAAATAGTTAACTAAAACAAAAACAGTTAGTAGCCTCACCAATTCATCAATGCAAAACTGAAATATATTCCGCCAGAAAACAGCCACAAATACATTACTGTAAGAGAGGAGTGCTCCTCTGCAGTTACCTGGTTGGGAAGTGGATCTAGGGACAGAGGAAGTGCCGCCAGCAGCAGGAGCTGTGCTGCTAGTCATGCTCTGCCTTTTCTTGACAGCAGCCATAGCACCACGCAAAGTATCTGGAGGGAAGCCAAACGCTTTATACCATCCTTTCATTATGATCAGCACTCAACATCTTAACCACAACGAAAATGTAAAAATATGAAGGTCTGATAGATAAAAAATGATATGCAGTTCATCAAGGGCATTGCAAGTCTACTCTACTCATGCAAAAATCAAACAGGAAGGCAAACAAGAAGAAAAAAGAAGGCCTAAAAACCAACAAACCCTTAACTCGACCAAGTCTACAAGAAAATATTCTATCTGAGTCTCTTTTCATCTGATGCTCATGCATTGTGAAACATACCGTCACAAATCCCAACACAAGTCAGCACAGAAATAAAAATACAGAAAGTAAACAGGCACACTAAAACGTGCACACAAACACAGACACCACTAATACCCACAAATAAAAAAAAATATGTTGTGCCTAATTAACAAAACAACAAGCTTGAACACCCAGCATGCTCAAATCCTGCACATCACATAAGTAACTTGGCATGTTCAAGTACCTTCATAACCAAATGGAGTGGGATCACTCTTTATCTCATGCCTCTTGCTCTTTATGCTAGCAGAGAGGGGACCTGGCCAGGGGAAATAACATGCAACCAGAGGCTAAATTAGATGCTAACATTTGAAAACAAGGTCGGCCCCAGAATCAACACCTTAAAAAATCCTGTAAAACAACAATTTCAAGTCATTTTAGACATGAGGTGTGTAACATTGAGCTTTCATCTGTTAATGCAAGGCTTTTTTTTCTATGAGCAATACTTGTCAGTTTCATTCAACTTCACAATAATAGTATTCTAATCATTTTATTTAAAGAGCCAAAGTTTGCGTAATGGTTGCCACAGAGGAAGATGTGGCACTACTCGAGAACAGCAGTGAGCTGTAAAGTGATATTAAGATTTAAGGATGCATGATAGATTCTCAAACTCTTTTATGCAGATGACTGGCTGTTTATTCACATGGCATAATTACTGACATCATAACTGTTGTGCTGTTGTAGGCTCACCACCAATCCTTATTACCCTCAGCAGCCCTCTTATCAACAATTGCATTATTTATCGAAAAAATAAAACAATACAGAAGTCTGGGAGCACTACAACAAAGTGAAAAATTAAAATTTGTCACATGGATATTCATAAGCAGTTGGTATAAATAAAAGTTGAGCTCTTTTCTTTGTGAGGACAAAAATAAAAAAACATTTTAGAGGCTCATTTTGCATGATTGTGTGAAAAGAACTTTTCTTGACAACTACAAATGAACTCATATGTATATAAGGGTTTTAAATGCTTTGATTTCCTTGTGCATAAAAATGTAAAATTAAAAATGCTACAAACTGCATATTAAATACCTCTGTCAGTGTAATAAAAATTGTGTATTCAGAATTGTGTGTTTGGGTTTCAGCAGTGCAGGAAGTGTTATGTATAAATTACTAGGTTCTACCAGTTCGGACTTTTCACAGAAGTGACTCGAGGGCTTATTCAAATGAGAGACCATCATGTAAAGATGCTTATGCATTTGCAGAGTGCAGTGCATTTCTGAAGGGGTTTTAAAGTATCATCCCCATCTTCTTTTTTTTTTTAGTTTCACTCATTTCTTAAACCAGTTCTGAAAAAATTGGCTGAGATCTAGAAATATACTGACATCACCACAAAGTCAGATGAGATAAGACGCTCACAATTACAAGAAGTTTGGCAGGTCATTTTAAACTCACCTGCCAAACAGTGTTTACTGTGGCAGATGTTTGCAGAGATATAAAATACATTCATCATTTTTTTTTTCTTTCAAATAAGTCTGGAACCTGAGAATCTTTATAACTCATGGTCACCTATTTGCCCCATCCAACTTTTTTTGTTGCCAAGTGTCACTGATAACATTAATGATGACTGTCCTCCATTCTGCTGTCTCAGTAGTCAATTGTGTGTGACAGTAAGCCATCATGCACAATTTTGTAATTTTTTAAATTTGTTTCTCTCCTATTGTGACATGTCATGGTTTCAGTGTGAAAGACCCAGTGACTCCTTGAATATAATGTTTTGTTTACTGTAAGAAACAATGGCCAAATCTACCACAATAAAACAGGATTTAGGTGAATCTGATTTGACGTTACATAGATTGGGAAAGTCAATCTCATCAAGGTCACCTATAGTAAATCTGCATAACACAAACAAAATGAATTATATTGTGCCACACATACAGCATAGGTACAACAGTGTTACTGTGTGTTATTGTTGTAAAAATTAAGTACAATATTATTTTCTTAATATCAACACACGAGGTGGATTAGAATCAAAGTCAGGGGGCAAAAAGCTACAGCCGCATTCCTGACTCCACTGAGCACTTAACTGCCAATGTGACCTGCAGCGCTCTCATCGGCCGCACGTTATTGAGACACTCTCGACTGCATTCAGAAAAAAGTAATATAATAAAAGCCAAGGACTGACTGAGTGGAAAGAGTTCAAGGAAAAACTTCAATAGCTCTCTTCTGGTGTTTTTTAATTTCTCCCCTCCCTCTGCCTGCTTGAAAACGAACTTCTCATCTGTATTCCTGCAGTAAATTGCACTTCTATTGCCACTTTGAATGTCACCCTACATTCCAAATGTCAGCTTATCGAAATTCTTATTTCCTTACTGTCGCTTTTTAAAAAGAATATGTATGTCTACTCATTTGCAGCTTACCTTCAACATTGTTTTCGTTCTCGGCAAAGGCTTGACTTTCTCTATGCATCTCATAAATTTCAAGAGAGTAGCAAATGGGTAGATGGTAATAAGAAAATGGCTTTTTTTTTGCCCTCACTCTGTACATGTGCACACATTAAGATTCAATATGAGTGTGTTTTGGTCATGACTGACCTAAGAATATGTACAACTGCAAAGTGTTTGTTGAAAAGATAACCCAGGATGTACTGAAGGACTAACCCACCCAAACTGTTCTCTTATCTTTTAATTTGGAGCATGGTGTTAATGCATTTTTATAGCTTTAAATTAACCTTGAACATGCACAATACGTATATTTATATTATTTGAGCATTCATCCTACTAAGATATGTTTAATCAATCTACTGTCTATCAACTTATGTACACTAGATGTGTTCATGTTGTCCTCAAAGTCCAACCAAAATCACAATGAATTTTTATTTTTACAAACTTGCTTGAGGCTGGCAGTCAAAAGGCACACTGCATTGTATTAGAAGTGATATGAATAAGGAACATTACTTAACATTACTTACTTAATTACTTAATTGCTTATTACTTATTAGATTAGATTTAACTATACTGTCATTTCACTGTACAAGTGCAATGAAGAGCAGTACTAAACTGATGAAGATTGTAGCTAATCGGGGGTTCTGGTTCAAAGACCAAAGTTCCTATGGATTTGTTGCAGATTGCTCTTTGGCTGTGTGAATATGTTATGAATTCCACTGAATTTGAATGCCAGTTAGTTTTCACTTAAATACAAAATCCTGACAACAGAGATAGTTTTCATGAAACGAAATGTAAAATATCAATTACTCCCTCCTGGATGCAGTTTAATTTTTCTACAGATGAGTATAGTTTAGCAGGAAAAGACCTAAAATTAAACTCCAGTTGTACTTCAAAGTAACAACAAAGGTTTTTTTGTTCATTTTGACCATTTTTGCATTACACTAATCTTAATTTACCAACCGTTTTATTCAACACTGCACCAATGAAAGAGCCTATCAGACAATGCAGCCTTATAATTAGGCTTCTACTTTGAAAAGTATGTGCACTTTCATTAGTTTGCCTGTGTGTGACTGTGTAAGTGCAGTGAATGTAAACAGAACAGAGAGAGACAGAGGGTTAGAGCAAGATAAGATAGGAATAGCAAAGCATGGAGGCAGGAAGGCTTTAGAGCTAATCAGGTACCTTTTGTGCGTCTGGTGGCGAAGGAGGATGAGGAAGATGAGGTGAGAGAGGAGGTAAGAGAGAAGCGGCGGGTGATGTCTGCCTCCTTAGCAGCTGGCTCTATAGCCGTAGAGGGGTAAGGAAGGAGGAAGAGACACAAACGGAGGCCAGGAAGGAGCAGCAGAGTGAATAAACCACAGAAAAGGGAGGGAAAGGGAGAAAAAATTAAGCATTTAAACAAATAGAGGAGGACGGACAGAGAGAAGGGCATTGCACAAAATCCAAGCCAAAGGAAAAACAAGGTAACAGCCAAACAGAGAATAAAGAGGTTAATAGCTTAACATTCTAAACACCCACCATTTCTTGTATCATATTTTCACACCAAAACACAATGACTTGCAACCTTTCTAAATGAAATGATTGATTAATCTACTTAATTATTTAATTAAATTGGTTAATTGAAATATTAAAATGAAAACTGGTAAAAATATTGCCTTAAGCTCCAGCTATAACACAGCGTGTTCCAGAGCTTTAAACCTCATTTCATGGTCTTCTTCAGTAAATTATATTTCCTTAGGTCATATGATGACAACATAGCAGTCACTATTATGATAATTTTTTATAAAACTTAACATGTGATTATGCTGTGGGGATGAAGTTTTTTTGTAGGCTAACCTGGATGTTAGCATTGCCCTGTCCTCCCAAAAAACAAACAAACAAAAAACAGACAAACAAACAAAAGAACAGCTGAATTTTCACATAGATTTGGATTCTTGCACAAACTAAATTCTGTGGCAAACTAAATAATTACACATTTTGATTGGTAAAATAATTTCAACAAATCAACTCCACTATTACAA
Source organism: Acanthurus leucopareius (assembly GCA_029814765.1). Classification (NCBI taxonomy): domain Eukaryota; kingdom Metazoa; phylum Chordata; class Actinopteri; order Acanthuriformes; family Acanthuridae; genus Acanthurus; species Acanthurus leucopareius. The sequence continues at coordinate 1,331,663 of JAQMCX010000045.1, read as the reverse complement.
TTTGAATTGTAATTCAATCACCAGAAGAAAAAGCTAACATAAGCAACAACAAACTACTCCACAGTTACGATTCCACTGATAAGTTTCTGGAAACATTCTTCCAAAACATATTATAATTTGATAAGTCTACAAATTGAGTTCAAGTCAGCATGGTTTGTAGGAGCATATTTAGCATCCCTGATAACCTTTGTGGTTGCCATTAGCCACATGTTAGCAACTACCTTTTTTAACACAAAAGCCACAAAAATCCTGGGTGGGGTTTTTTTACTGAAGTGATTTATGACAGAATAAAACATGAAAGTTACTTGTGCTTGTGTTATTAATCACAGGAGTTATTTTAGGCATCTCACCAAAAAGTCTATTTAAAAAAACCCCACTAATTACAAGAGGAATGAACTGGAAGACTGACATTGCATAACTTATTTTCAGGTTTTTTGACCTCTCCCTGTGATGCTTTATTGTATCATAAACCCAAAGCAAACTCCATCCATCCACTGAAGATGACCATGACACAAGATTGAAAGCTCCAGAAAAGCTAGCAGGTAAACTCAAAGCTAATTCTGTTTGTGGGTCAAACTGTTTTCAAAGTCAAGAATGAACTTTAAAGAACCTTTCATACAAATAAATACAATCCTGTTAAGCTTGCCATGAAAGTAGAGAGTATTGTAAATTGGCATATTGTTGATTTACATTGAAGTGATTGCAAAGGACGCATTTTTTGTTTCATCTCACATTTTACATAGAAGTGTAAGCTTATTATTAACAAGTAAAATCAACCAAGCAAAAAATAAACATTCCAGTTCCTGTGAATGATTCAGAGAACACAGTTAACAGTTTCAATTGGACATTGTTTCCATAAAGTGTTTTAATGTCATTTTCAGCATTTTGAGAACGAAGAAAAGAAAAAAAAGCAATCAATTTCTACTTTATTGGGTAACAGCAGTGTTACTGTCAAATGGAGCTTTACTCTTGCTAATCACGGCCTGTATTTCCCTTTTACAAGTGCTAATAGGTTAAAACTAGACATAATCAAGAAAACGACTGTTTGATGACAATTCTACAAAAATGTGATTCAACTTTTTTTCCTAAAAAGCCATTCAGTGCAGTTTTCTGCTGTTTGGATTTGACTTTCTATGTGCAGCTCAGTGAAGTCAAAGTAAATGTCACTTTGGATCCACAAAGTCAGGACAAAGTAAGAGGCTTTGCATAAACTGTCTCTAATTGAATAAATGTGACTTTTCAGTACGGATGTCTCAATTTACCTGATGCAACACCACTGCAACACAACTGTGGAACCGTTTTTTTTGTTATGTTAAAGGTAGTTTTCAATCTGTTCGCATGCACACATAGTAACTTCAATGTAAATTGAGTTAACTGCCTTGTTAACCTGCAGGGTAAACTCCACCTCTCTCTTACTGCAGAGCTGGGACGCGGTGTCATTGTGAATCAGCAGTAAAGTCACAGTATGGATGTCAGAGTGCTATCAAGTGACAGGTTGAAGCACACAGAGGTAGTCGATATCAGTGTTCTAACACGGGCTTATTGAGCAGACATACACAGCAGTGAAGCACAGGAAACTACACAGAGCACTCCTGGTAATGGTCAGTCTACTCAGCAGGAGGACCGCCATTGACTCAGCATTGATGTCAGTCTCATACACTTCACTGCTCAAAGCAGAGCTCTGTTTAGCAGAGCCTGTGCATACATTGCATGACTGCATGAAGTGTTTTTGTGGCTATTGCAGTGAGTTCATACTTAATATTTAGGTTTAGGAATCTGACTGGGATTTAGTTCAGGCCTGTCCAAAATACAAGTCTGATTCCAATAAGGGCCTGTTTATTTCTGCTGTTAAGGTGCTTGACAAATAATGGTTAACCCACTCAGATTTTTTTTTGTAGTTGGAGTGTGCGTGGGACAAATTCCTGCCACTTTTTGTGTTCACTTCCATCCCTGACAAGGCTGTTGGGTTACTGTGTGTTTTCTGGACACAGTGGCCTGACTAGTGAACTGACTCCACTTCCTGACCCTCCCACCTCACTTATCAGTGTCATTACGAGCATGTGTGGCATGAGGAGCAGCCGAACTGCTGCGACACAGAGAGCATAGTGTGGAATCAAGGCCTGTCCTCCTCTAAAAATGTTAATACGTTTCCAAATGTCAAGAGGGCTTGAATATTAGAGAGTGACATTTAGCGCAGCGCTGCGCCGCAGAACCTAGCCTCGCCTTACTGTAGTGTCAATACTGCTGAGACTCCAGCAGATTCTCTCTTTTAGTCCATCTGTCTATCTCCTGCAGTCTCCCTGCCTTCAAATGCTGTCTTTTCAATGGTCCCCTGTCTCTCTCTCTCTCCTAAATCACAGTTTCCTTGTAGTGGTGCAGGCAGATGCAGACGATACTGACACGAACAGATAAAAGGGGAGCAGAGGGAGATGTGGCCTTTATTATGCTGAGACACCGCGGGCGCTCAGGGAGATCTGCCCGACAACAACGAGATATACACTGACACTGAAATTCATATAACATTTGAAAGAGAGGACAACAGCTGCTGTGTGACAGAAGAGTGGAGACTGAACCAGAAAGGACAGACGCAAGGTAGACACCAATGCTGTTCAGGATCATGATGATGACTGCTGTTAAGATGAAGATTATCATGAAGACAACAAAGAGGAAACGATGAGAATGATGGTGTCGAACAACATGCCACTGATGATGGTGGACTTGATGAAGGTGGCATAAGCGAGCACTTAATGAGTTAGCCGTTACCTGCTGGAAGAGACCTCCTGTTTGAAAGACCCTGCAAGGTGAAGCGTTTCCTAGCGTTAGCAGCCGAGTGGCCTGTTTGGCTGGCTGAAGCATCAACTGAGAGGAAAAGTAAGAGGGAGCAGGAGTTAGTACAGCAGGGAAAGACAAAGAAGAGAAGGCCTTGAATGGTGTTTGAAAATCTTGTACTTCTGCGTTACTTCTGCGTTTGCACATTGTCTTGCATCTTTAATGCATTTTTAACACTGGAGTTAACTTGTTGCATTGGAATATCTTCGTGGGGGCTGCATATTCCAGTGGATTCCACTAAAAATCTGGAATGTGTCTTGTGTCTTATGTCTGATGTGTGCACTTGCACTCTGGTCTTACTGGGTAATAATTATTTTATTTTGAAATAAAAAAGGTGGAATACAATTCTAAACACCAATGTAGCTTCATTATCAATATTTGTTGTCATCTCCAGCAATGAAAATCATTGTTTCTGATCCTACAGTAAGAGACTATTGAACAATTAAAAATCCTTGGATAAAGATCCATGTAACTCATAAGGATTAATTCTAGTAATACTGATTTTAGTCAAATTTTAGGGTCTAAATCTTTTACTTTTATGACTGAATGACTTGAGCCATTTCTGAGTAATTAAAGGGAACAACTTCACCCTTGCTTAACAACTGTGGCTAAAGGTGGCTAAAGTGCCCTTGAGGGAGGCAATCAACCCTGGCTCGAGTGCAGCTACTCAATAAAGCCTGATTGTATGATTGTAAGATGAGAGAAAATTTACATTTATAAAAGTTTTTTGTTCATAGCCTAACAGCAGAAAAAGGTAAGCAGAACGGAAGAGAAACGCTTACTGAAATCACTCATCTTTTTAAATCTTTCTGTTCATCCATGGAAAAGTTATTCAATATGAAGTCACTGTAAAATCCTCTCTCGGTCTTCCAGTGTTCTGATCTGTACATCACAGTTACTCATCTTTTCTGCTTCATCTATCTTTGTTTCTGTCAGTCTGTCTGGTATGAAGGTCACAGCCATCTTACTGTGGTGAACGTGCACAGAAAAAATATGTGTGCATGTACATTTAATTATTGAATACATTTAATTTTCTCAAAAAGGGAATACAGTTAGCTGTTGTTCTTCCTTTAGTATGTTGTGCACAGCATGACTAAAGGTATAAAAATCTATGTACAAATAACAGAAAAAGATGCTCCTTATAACTCCAAACTTGCCAGAGAAACATCACACATTCACAGTTGAGTTTACTTTAGTTTCTAAGTGACACAGTGATAGTTGTCACAGTAACTGCTAATGGGTAATTTGGCATACCTCTTGCTGTGCTAATTTGTGAAAATATGAATAAATACAGGTCAGATACAGATCCAAGTTAAACATCACATGGTCAGGTGTAAATGAAAAATCTTTCATCATTAACACCTTTTGCACAGACACACAGCTTCACATGTCTGGTATAAACTGACAAGTCAACACTTCAAATACTGACACATCAGGGATGCACACGCCTGTGTTAATCATCAGTGGAAAACAGCTGATCAGTGCTGAGATGTCAGCGCAAAGTGTTTGTATCAACTTACTGTTTGTGTGTGTGCGTGCATGCATGTGTGTGTGTGTGTGTGTGCTTTGTGGGGGATGTTGAGAAGGAGAACAGTGTGTGCTGCAGGAACAGAGGACAGAAAGAAAAAAAAGTGGTAGGAGGAGTGACAAATTGAGAGAGGAAAAGAGAAGTGACAGAGGAGAAAGAGAGAGAGAGAGAGAAAGAGAAAAGAGGAAAAGGTGTAAATAGATGCATGGAGACAGGTTTGGGTTTGGACAGTTGGTTTGATAATAGAGGCCAGACACCCATTTGAGTGGTAAAACCAAAAACAACAGCCGCTGTCAACTGTCCCTAACCTTTACCTTTGTACTAGCAGTGGGGATTGAACGAGTGTGTATGTGTGTGTGTGTGCGTGTGTGTGTGCGTGGGTGTGTGTGTGTGTATGTTTGCGGGGGGGGGGTTTGTATGGTGTGCAGAGCCAATTTTGAGTAAGAGCAGGGGCAAAGTGAAGAAGCAATGCATTTAAAAATCAGAAAGTAGGAAACTAATTAGAACTTGGAGCTTCTTTGAACCAAATGCAGAAGGACCATGAATGTTCTGTGACATTTCTGTCTTATGAAACATATCTATTGTCATGTGATCTATCTCAACAAATGCATTAGTTCACACTGCCTCAGAGTACATTCACACTAAGTTGGTTAGATTTGCTGTAACAACAGATTATTTAATAACTTGACAAAATTAAATTTTGACTTCATTATGTAATAATGTGCATATCTTATGATAAACTGCATGAATACAATGTTTAACAAACTTACATCCATTTTGTGATATATCATTAAACATTCCAGTGTTTTTTTCCAAATTTTGTAAGTTTCTCATTTTTTTTTAGGATGAAAATGTAATAAGCTGCATTATGTATTTATAAATGAACAAAAAGGATGTTTTCATCTGCACACAATATGTCTTGAGAGAATTAAGCAAAGTGGAACCTCCTGAATATTTGACCATCGTTATGGTTGAGTCTAAGCTTCATTTAAATAGCCACATTAACAAGATCAGTTTTTTATCATCCCACTAATTCAACTAAACTCTGGGTCTTTATTCACACTTTTATTTCCAGCAGGATCGACTGAGGCAATGAACTTTAGATGCAGCTCATCAAAAAGACTATGAAAGAGTTTCGGCATCTTTAAAATGCAGTTTATACAGTGGGAGGTCAAACCACATCAACTGATTCTTGAGTCACCACACTGGCCTCCTGTCAGCCACATAACTCAATATAAGGCAATGCCGCTTGCTTCTAAATCCATACATTGAGTGGGTCCCAATACATTACAGACAGGCTATTCATGGTGAATAGCACTTCTGCCAGACCTCTTAGCTCAAGTGAGAGTAGTAGTTTCCAGTGTAAAATCTGCTGGTCTGTGATTTTGTTATCTGCAATTCCTTTTTTTTTTTTGACTAAACTCCTTATATCACATATCATTACATATTTACTATGATTGAACCTCTTGAGACTGTCAGATGAACCTCTTTCTAGAGTCTGAAATCATTTGAGGCACATGAGCTTTCAAAGGTTCACGCATGCTGAAAATTTTAAAGTATTGGGACTTTAGAATATAATCTGAGCTGTAGAGACCTGACTCTTTGACTTGACTCTATGATCTTTAAGACAGGTTGAACCAGCAGGTTGAAGTTAAACTTCAGACAGAGGGACCTCTAGTGGTGTTACAGATTCCTACAAGGCATAGCAATTGGGTTTAGACTCGATATAGATTTGATCTATGATGATTGATTTGATCAAACCCCAGATTCAATTTCCAGTTTCACTGTGATCATCTGAAGCTTTGCAGAGATGGAAACAATACGCAAAAAACATCTGTTTTTTCTTGTCCCATAGTAGAATCAGAAGTATCTTGTAAACTGAACAGATTGGTGGTTGGGATGTGTTTCTGACATTAATCACCCTGGTGCAAACACTGTTCTTGGCACTGGCTGCTGACTTTCAGCACCCAGGAAAGCTGTGTCACTGAAAGGACGGTTGGTATGAAACAGATGTTGCAGTTGGTTTGGATTAAACAGAAGGAGCCTTCAGTAGTGCTTATCAGCCTCCAATGTATTGATCTGGGACTTGGTAAAAACACATGATTTTAGCTACATATTTATATAATGGTTTGCATTTTTCACACTCATTTGATGGTTGGAACCACAGAGGATACAAGAAGGCATAAAGGCAAGGATTTGGAGAGAAAGGTGGCAAAGAAGGACATTGTAGATAGATAAGAGAGGATTGGTAAATGATGAGAGAAAGAAAAAAAAAATACACACACGCATACACTCTGCTCTTCAGCTTTGGTCAACACAACCATTGCTGGTAGACTGCTGAAATTCTCACTCACTGGAAAGAAACACCGAGGGCTTTCTCACAAGCGTGAAATCGTACCTGTTATCTTATCCCCAACTGCCTGTGTGTGTGTGTGGTGTAGAGGCTGTCCTGCATCTGTGCATGCTCACAGCCTGACTGTGCGTGCAGGGCTCAATAAGTGGCTTCCAGATTGTGTGAGTTTGTGACTGTACTTGTAGAAGTCCAGCGTCCAGTCTTGGACATTAGATTGTGAATGCATGTCTGTGCATGGTCACAGGGCCTTTTTTTTAAGACTGTGTTGCTACAGTAAACTTGACAAAAGTTGCAATGTTCAACCTAAGGGGTTCTCACACAATCCACATATTATCTTATGTACTGGAGAAAATGATGGGAGATGTTCCTTTTGCAGGAAAGAGAATAAGAGTTAATAAAGAGTTTGTTTTGGCTGCAGTCAGTTCTGAGATATAAAGTGACCTCTCACCTCTCCTCTGCCTCATGTTAGGGCTGGGATTGGTCCTCCTGAAGCCTGACTCTGGACTTGATGAATCTGACTGTCTTAGCGCCATCTTTCGCATAATCCTATTGGAATACATAGATTAAATTAGTGTTAAGTAATAAGAGACTTAAGCAGAATGTCTGCAGCTAAACTTCCCACACTCCTCATGTTTTCCCTCTGACATGAGGTTCAGACAACAAAGTGTAAAGTTATAGATCTTATGCATTATCTGAATCATGGCAGGTGTTTAGCTGTTTCATTTCTCTTGGTTGCTTGTTTTTTTTTTGTCAGAATATTCATCAGGTCACTTTGTAGCATCTCGGTGGCTCACCTCATGGGGGCTGCATAGATGTTGAGCTGGCTGGCCTCTGCAAACAGAAGAGAGGCAATATTTATTTTCAGCGTTCATCAAGAGAAACCATTATTTCTTCAGGGCCTTTCACAGTGATTAATATGATTGTTATAGACATTTGATTTGAATGTGCATTGTCTCAACAATCAAGGTGTAGTGAAGTTAGGGTGAGGAAAAGGTCAGGGACACAGTTAAAAGAACCACTGGTGAGATTAGACTTAACCGCCATCATCGGTGTTCCAGTTGTCACTTTGTACACTGAGCTGGGCTGGAGGGCTGAAACATTACAGCAGCTCTGCTACTGCTCTTTTGCTTTTAAGTGATCTTTATGGCGGATGTGCCAAATGACCACATAAATGTTTTACAGGTTATATACTCTTACTTATTTTTGAAACATACTAAGAATAACACAACCAGACTCTGTAGCATCATATATATCCATTAGAGATATAAATCAAGCAAGAAACAGAATCTGAAGTGATAATGACTAAGACAAACACAATATGAGGGACAAGGTGTAAATTTGAACAACAGGATGTGCGCTAATGTATTCCTTATTATGAAAAAAAACTTATTTGTTCTGCTTTTTCACAAATGTATGACAAATGTGCAAGACTTTCCACATCTTCACCACATCTCCAACATGTGTCATTGTCTCTAAATCCTTTTAAATGTGACAGTTTGCAGGGAGTGCAGAAAGTTCTACTGATTATCTTATAAAGTATTATCTGAATGTGTCCGAATGTGTATATATGAAAACATCCCTTTAGCTGGGATGCCATTTTGTAGTTCTGTGAGTGCCCTCTTCTTAGAAATAACTTCTGAAGTTTAGTGGAAGCAAGCTCTACCTTTGCTTCTCAAAAATAAGAGTCATTATGTTCAAAACCACAAAAAGGATTTCTTCAAAGGAAAGCATGAACAGAGGTCATTTTAAGTGTTAGAGCTAGAGAACAAGCGCACTCCTTTACACTTACATTTGAATATTCTTTCTGCTGCTGTGCGCAGCTGCAGTCTTTTACTATTTGCCTCTTTGTGGCTCCACCAGAGTAGCTGTGGGTTCAGTACTTTTCTTGAGGGCACTCATTTTATGTCTTGTCTCATGCAGTGTGTTCATAGGGTCATGAGGGCCTTGAGGTGGGTAGTGCACCCTCTTTGCTCTCCTCTACAATTTTTTTTCCTTTTTTTTGTGCCTGGTCCTGTCGAACCTGTTCTCTGCACTGACAAGACACGAAGGACCCATGACCAGATAGTAGCTGGTAGCTCCCAGAGTATGGTGTGAGTGTTCTTTATACAGGTCAAGGTATGAAATCATGAAGAAGAACAAGCAGTACATGACAGCATCCAAAAAAAAGATTGAAAAAAGAGAGGAAAAAAAACTAACTGCACTGTTTTCCTGATCAGCACTGAAATGGAAACTTATGGATTCCAGGCTGTGTCTGACCTCCAGAGCAGTGTTAAAGGATGACAGCTTTTAAGCCAAAAAGCACCTCTGACTCGACACTCGAGTGCATGTAAAAATACACTGCTACATGCTTCTCCTTTACAAAAAGTCAGAGGAAACTCTGAAGGGAGACTGGAAACGTGCACTTTCTTTCTCATGGAGAAATTTTTGGATCAAGCAATCTCAGGTTTTGCATTCTGCCTGCCACTACTGCTTGCACTAGATAGGCTAGTGAAAGTGCAGTGTGCATCAAGTAGGCTAACGTTAGCATTAGAGAAAACACTGGGGAAATTAGCTATTAATATTTGAATCTCGGCCAGTAGGAGACTTAGTCAGTTTTGAGTCTGTTGTGCACCAAAATCCATGACTAGCTGACATATCAGAATAGTATTGTTAGCATAGTTCATATCTTGATGTAGTTTGTTAGCTTGCTACTTTGTTACAGAGGTTGACACAGTGTTAGTGGTAACAGAACATACAATAAAATTAACAGTAATATTTTAGTGATTACTGGTTGATACAGAGATTCTTGAAACTCTGGGATCTGGTTTATGACCAAAACAATACATTTTACCATGTTTGCTGCCAAAACTTTCACTATGCTAATGTAGCCACACTAGCCTTTGTACTGACAAGTCAACCATGCACTCAAGCTTTCAAGTGTCTTTGCATATAAATGGCTTTTGAAGTTCCAAATCTAGCTTGCTGATATTAATGTGAATCTCAGATTTTATGGAAGTGCACGGGCATCTCCCCCTTTAGTAAAGGAATGTGGAAAAAACACAAGTAGTGACAAACTTTACACAGACAAACTGAAGTCAGTAAAGCCAAGGTCAGACTTTTAGAGGACATTAATGTAAGAAAATCCCTTTTTTCAGTGGATAAGATCTTTAAAATCTCCCAAACTGCTGCATCAACTCTGTAAGCTGCTTTTATTGGCCGTTCAAAATCACTTTGTGGCACTATTAAGAAAGAAACATCTGAACACTGGAGTCACAGGGGACATAGGCAGATATCAGCCTATATCTAAACAAGAAGCTTCATAAATGCAACCTTAACAAATCTGGCCTGCCACCGGATTCTGCTGTGTGACGGAAATCTCAAGTGTAGAAGCTAGTAGAATAACTGCTCACAGTAAAGGCGCAGCCTTGGCCACACACATAGCTCACATAAGTGAAATACCAAGCTCTGTGAAGGATCTGACTTGTCACCTCCTGTTCCAAGCAACCAATGAACCCGTCGCAGAAATGCAGACTCAGCATGGAGCCATTCCGCATGCTTCGAATATTGTACTCAGCAAAAGGGATATATTTTTTCATCATGGATGTAGAGATGTTTTATTCATAAAGGCTGGTCACATTGAGGGGTGAGAGGAGAGCCTCGGCAGAGAGCAGCAGAGGCGAGTTGGAAGGAGCAGCATGCACAGAAGCAGACAGGCTGGCATCAAACAGTTCACTCCTTTTAAATAAGGGAATCCTGGCTGGCATTGTGTCAACTTGTTAATGTGAATACGACAAACTTGTGAGTCATCTCCTTAGTTTCCCTCTTTCCTCTCACTTTCTCTGTCTTTAATTTTGAAATACACCAAAACAACTTGGGGTACAGGACACCACCAGCAGGTTGTAAAACAGATCTCAGGGGTCACATCATAACTAACAAATTAAGAAAGAGGAAAAAAATACCGTTTCTTTTTTAGTTTTAGCGCTAAACTCTCCCTTTTTCATTAAAATCACTGAAAACTTCCATTTCCAAGATTTCTAAAAATTGATCCTTATTAATGAATGTGAGAAAAAAATATGTTCACAATCTTAGAGATAAAAGGCAGAAAATAGACATCGCTCTGTTTAAGGGGCCATACGATGAACAGAATGAGCTTCCCGCATTTAAACAAATGTAAGAAGTAGCTCTAAGCAGCAAATGTGCAGCAAGTTAACTATTGGTTAGCAGGTTAACTGCTGGACTGTTAGTGTCAAGTGGGTGTAGCCTTTATTTACCTGAGTGCAGAGAGAGCCAGGCCCTTGACACAAAAGATATGCATAATCATGTTTATAAAAGAAACTGTCTTTAATTTGATTAGATGTCTCCAGTCCTATAATCTGTTCCTTAACTTGCTGTTAATTCTCACACAACACTTTCTCCTTATTACCTGTTTGCATGATACATGATATAATATATATATTGTTTATATAATGTACACTTCCACAGCACTAAGTTCATCAGTACTAAGTAATTAGTCAGAAAATACTGATTGAAGTGATTCTCTACGTCATTCTGATCTGACCATGTGAGATAGAGTCCAGTTTGTTCCACCTTGCTTTATGCTGTTGCTTCTGTGTTTGTCCACGCTGACTCCAAGCTACTGTTAGTGAGATCAGAGTAAAACCCTTGCGAGTAAGTAATTCCTATGTCTTCCTTATGCAGACAAAAAAGACAGACAGAAAAAAAATGACTGAATGGGTGGTTTTGTTGTGTTTGTTTGTAATGGGGCAAGAGTTTTGGCTTAGAGCTTTGAAATTTAGAAGGTGGGTCCTGAGGTCGGAGATGTGCCAATGATTTGGTGTTCAAATAACGTTTTTAAGTATATACAACGTAACAAATAATTTCTGGTATGTTTGCATTTCTTAAAGGGTTAGTTCACCAAAATTACATAAAAATACTTTGTGTAAAATGTGTGAATTTGACCAAACAGATGGTTTAGGAGTTGTTTGCCCAGGTTTTACAGCATCTGTCTCCATCCCAGCATACTGGCGGTGACTTCATATGACAAGCTGTTACAATTTAAGAAAATTTTGCCAATTTACTTGCTTGAAGTTTGATACACTCCACTAATAAACAGCAGAATTAGTCAGAACTGCATTACATGGCTTTCAAGTAAAGTTGAGATTAGCTGCACTTGCTTGCCTATACATGTGTACACTGTCTATTTTCTTCTCTCTCTGTTTCCATGTCTTTCCTATCTGTTTTTTTATTCTTCCTCCCTATGTTTTTAAGACGGTCAGTTAATCATCAATAGATCATTTCATTGCGTCAGCATCTTGAGTGTGTATTTTTCAACTTTAAACAATCAACTGATCATCTGACTAATTTTGTTGCTTTTTTTGTGGCAGAGATGTTACTGCAATATCATATCCTATCAATTACTTTGTTGAGAAAAATAGTACTAATACATAATGAGGGAAAAAAAAACTGTGGAAAGGAAACTCAAGTGAAGCATGAAAGTTCAGTTTTGAGCTTGAAAATAGATCAAGGGCGACCTTCCATTAAAAGCTTTTCCAGCATCTCCTGGTCTCCATCAGAGTTTGCTCAGTTGTCATGGAGATGAATGACAACATACAGTCTTGACCTTTGACTGAATAATTTAATAAAAGCAAAAAATGATGATGACCTTGAGCTTCAGATGAAGGTCTCTAAGAAGCAAGTGAATAGACCTCAAGTACAAATTAATTTGTCAGAAGGCACAGCTTGTAACGAACTGGGACTTTCCTCTAACTGTCTCTTATTACCTGACACATAACACACCTTATAATCCATTTCTTCCTTATTTCTGTCTTTCTCATCGCATTCATACTTCCTCACCTTGTCTCCCTCTCTCTCCAGTACACAGAGCTGACATGACTGCAGTTTCTCTTCCTCTCTCCCCACCGTTCTCCCTCCCTCCCTTCATGTTCATCCTTTCAAACAGTGGGTGATTAAAGGGGAAACAGGGGGTGCCATCTTCTTTGTTTTCAAATTGACCAGAATGCTTGCTTGATGTTAACCTGCGTCACCTCTGGTTGCGGAGAGAGTGCAGGGGCAGAAGGGTTGTTCAGTTGAATATGTTAGTCAGGTGTACTAACAAATCATTTGCTGCCTTTGAGCCTTTCTTCACCCCCTCTGTGCTGCCTCTCAGCCTCCATCTCCACAGTAAAAATCTCCTCTCTTCCTTCTCTCTTCTGTCTGTCTCTTTGTCTCTCTCCAACCATCATTCCACCAGCCTCTGCTCTGTTCTGCCCATCACTTTCAATCTCCTCCCTCTCCTCTTCCCAGACCAATTTCATTCTCCCTCTGTCTTTCCTCTACCCTCCCCACATAAAGTCAGAGGTGTAAATCACACACACACACACACACACACAGACACACAGGCTTGCTGCACTGGACCATCTGAGCCCACTACAGCCTCTGCTCTCCAGGCTTCATGACAGGGCTGCCGTGTTATTAGTCAGTCTGCTCACACACATACACACTCACACACACACAAGGCACAGGTACTCCTAAACACACACAGGAAGGCTTGTCAGATAGGCAGTGTGTGTGTGGCTCACACAGGGTGGTTTTCCTGTCAGTCAGGACCACAGAGTGGAACTGGTACAGAGATGGTGGAGAGAGGTAGAAACACGCAGGGAGAGAGTGAGGACGGGACCAGTGGACAAACACCGTCACTGAGAAAAGGGTGTGTGTGAGTGTGTGTGTATTTAAGAACATATATGTTTGAACATTGGTAGTCTTCTGGTTTTATGCTCAATTTGTATACTGGGGCTGTAACTATTGTTATCAATGGTATTATTTCCTCATATACTGATTGGTTGTTTTATTTTTTTTATATCAGGTATTGGGGAAAAATGTGCATCACAACTGCCCAGAACCTGAAGTCACAACGCCATATTGATCGTTTAAGACCTTGACGTCATCAAAGTCATGTCATCTTGAGAGGGAAAACCACAATATTATCAGAAATCCTGTCTTGAAAACCAAAGATAAGACACAGAAGGTATTTACAGGGCAAGAAGGGACTCTTTTGAGTAGCATTATGGGTAATGTAGACAACTATGTTTTAGCTACTTAACCCATAAAAAACTAAAGGTCAGAATATCCTTTCTGCTCCGAATTCTTTAATAAATCTGTCTCTTTTTTTCTGTCCAAAATGCCATAAAACCCTGAACCTTTAGTAATCTTTCTAGAGCAGCTAATCAGCTATAATTTTTATTTTGGAAAAAGTATTTTTCATTTCAGGTTTGTTTTATAATATTTTTACGTTTGAAAATAAAAAAATCTGTAGAGACTTTTGACTTCCTTGTAGAATATTCATTTTATATTTCCTAATGCATTTTTAGATAAATTCGTTCCCTGTATGGGGGATTATTTGTAAACACATTAATCCTTTGCTGACTCAGTGCAGTAGCTGTGCTCTCTTGTCTTCTGGAAACAATCCTATACCAACCTGTGTTGGATTACATTGCTTTCAAAAGTTACTTGTTAAGTTATAGCATTATCTAATGAGACTAGTATCTTGACAGAGTAATTTTACATGACTAACTATGTTACAAACCAAAACCTCTGATCAAAAAATAAACTTTTATCTGTGCAGCCTCATATATGAACAAGGGCAAAACTAACAGAACTAAATAACTGACTTGAGTTATCTTGAATTGCAAAACTAACAGGTTAGATTATTGTTGCAACAAAAAAGTTATCTGAGTATTATAATGTGTTCATTTGTATGGTGCTACCCCTAACACCAATGTTAACATCAGCTAAATAAAATCTCTTGTCAAATACTTAATGCAGCCTGGATTAAGTATACTTAGCAACTTAAGAAGGAAAAACATACCTGCTGAGGCCCAAAATAATGATGCTGAATGTATCAGTAAAAGGTCAAGTACCACATCCTTTGCTTCATTCACAGGGCAGATGTAACTTGTGGAGGCAGAAACTGCATTTTTTACCAAATTACTACTTCAAAAAATAATTTCTAAGTAACAGAGTTTGTTACTATGTATTATATAACTAAACAACTTTTAACTGTTTTAACTGTTCTGCAGTTTACCAGAATCACTGCTAATAAAAGTTACAATCAAAAGATATTCACAATAGGCTGACCACTGTAATGGATTTGTGTTTTTTCCTGATCACAAAACTAACATAACTAAATAGACTTTATATTGGTGGCTGTGGCTAAGGACACAAGGCAGGTCATCTGCTCATCAGAAGGTCACTGGTGACCATGCCTGATGGCAGCGTAAATGATATGTGAGTGTATCTGTAATGTCCCCCTGATGAGCAGGTGGCGCTTTGTACGCCTCTGCCACCAGTGTTTGAATGGGTGAATATGGGGCTTGTGTTGCAAAGCACATTGAGGGGTCAGTAAGACTAGAGAGCACTCTATAAATGCTGTCAATTTATGGTCTGTATGTTGCAGTTACTTTTTTTTTCTGTCTCCAAATCAGTTTTAGAAAGAGGACATTTCCCTGACTTGGCAGTCAGTTTAGAAAATGACAAGCCTATCTCCAGATTGCAGCAAAGATGGGCTGATAGATACTGGTGTTAACTAGAAAGTCTTCATGATAACAGAGAGAAATTGAGTTGTTGTAGCAAGAAAAAAAATAGAGCCCCAGCATGTGAAAAATAAAATAGAAAATCAAACAGTAAATTACTTAGAATGTAAAAAAAAGCTTTTTAATCATGTATGACTGATAATTCTAATGCATAACATGTTAAATACGGGAAAAAATGTCTGGACTGGTCAGCAATAACAGAACAACAACATCAGCAAGTTGAATGTGTGATTAGAAGTTCAACGTTTCTGTGCACATCCCAGCATGTATGACATTATGACATTCCATATATATGTTGGTCCAACAGCAGCAAACAGACAGATGGATTTATAAGATATAGACACGTGAGTGTCCTCTAGCCGCAAGTTTGTTGGAACTGAAATAGGTTCTTATGAAAGGGTCGAAAATACACAAGAAAGAAGATATTCTCAAGTGCATAGGTATGTGCGTGTGTGTGTGTGCATGTGTGTACCTCTGCATGCCTCTAGCTGGCCTGTAAGAACTTTGCGAATCTCTGACACCCACATATTTTTTACATCCATGGAAGGAGCCTGGGGAAGAATACACACACGGACACACAGACACACGCAAACACACACACACACACACACACACACACACACACACACACACACACACACACATCAAGAAACATGTATTACAAAAGTCTCTTAACACTAATGCTGTTTTTCTGAGTGACTAACTGTTTAGTAGAAGATTCTGTGTGGTACAACACTGCCCCCAAGAGGACAGTTGTGGAAAATTAGGGGGTCATTGAATGCCTCCTAAGGAGAATGAATAAAAAGTTTCAGAATATTTTGATTAAAATCATAAAATTAATGTTATTTAACTTAGACAGTTATATTTGAGGAATTAAATTATTTTATATGTGCATTAATTCATGTCAACAGCTGGTGAAATTATTTTCTTTGGTTATATTAGCATCCTTAAAATATAAAAATTCTTTCTGACACATGAAAATAGACACAACAACTCATCTTCCAACTTAGTAAACATAAAAATGAAAAGTGACAGATGGCACTAAAAAAATTCAAGAAACTCTGAAGTTACATGAAATAAAAATCCTTTATTCCATAACCATAAATATGGCATTTCCATGATCTGCTCACCAGCTCCATCCCTGAAGAGCACCTTTTTTTTTACCTTTTGCTTTGCCTACATTTTTCCATGACCCTGTGTTGCTCTCCCTGCTTTTTCTTCATTCTATCTGACATATCCATAATTAGATGTTTAATTATGGTCATTTTTAATTTTTATTTAGCCCAATATCTAAAACCTTAATTTGCCTCAAGGGGCTCCACATTTTATGCAGCACATAAATATCCTCTGCCCTTTGATCCTCAGGTAGGGTGCAGAGAACTTCACCAAAAAAAAAATTAACAGGAAAAAAAAGGGGGAACTCAGTAAAAGCAGGGGGAGATGCAGGCAGGTATGTTAAGGGGTTCCCAACCTGAGGGCATAGAAACCCCCAAAGAATTACTTGCTAAATATGAGAAGTCATCAGATTATTACTGATGTAAGAGAGTAGGAAAAGCAATTTTTTTTTCTTCAAATTAAAAAAAATACTGCTTTTTGCCTGTTATTGAAATCAACTACAGTTTACAGAGAGTATTTGCTTTTGGTAAAATTGCTGAAGTGAAACTTGAAAAGAGAATCCAGCCACATCCTGCTTTCGGTTGGGGACAAGGAACTGTCTCACAAACAGATCGCACACGCCAGGAAGAAATTTGACTTTTATGACAAGGATGTGAGCGGCCGGGTCACAAGAGAAGATCTGAACAGTGTTTTTACAGAGTGTTTCCCCAGTTTGGATGTTTGTTTTTTTTTCAATATAAATTCCAAATCTGTAAATAACTACTAAACACAGAACATGTGACAAATAGAGAGAGGAGTAAGAAGCAATACCTACATACCTTTGATAGTAAGGGTAGAAGAAAATGGATATACTTGAGTCAAGAGTCTCAGTATTTTCCTTAAATGTCCAGTGTTTTGTGGGATTTTGATGAAATCTATTTGTGTAATATGGCAGAAAAGAAATGAAATTTTCCCAAGCATGTTTTATTAATGTAGTATAACCTGAAAGTCAGAATTCATATCACCTTAGAATGAGCCTTTTGTACCTACACAGTTCCTACAGTAGCTCAGAGTGGACAAACTGAACACTGGCTTCAGGAGGGGACCTTTCACTTTTTTATGAGTTTAATGGTAAAAGTAGTTATTCATGCATGCTTGAAAGGGGAGGGGGCTTTCATTCAGGTGCAATATGCAACTTAACCACCAGATGCCACTAAATCCTTCACACTGGACCTCTAAGAAATGTTCTTGAGTAAAGTAATTTAATTACCTTCTACCGGCATCAACATACCTGGATGATGTAAACCTCCTCTCTGCCGTTGTACCACACTTCAAACTTCTTGATATCACCTTTGACATTCTCTGTGATCCCCACAGCGCTCATCTGGACAGACACAGTAGGGCAGAGACATTTTGAAATGCAGCAAGAACTGCATCATCAGCAGTGAAAGATGACTTAAATTAATACAATACAAAACAACCAGAGAAATGGCCTGTAAGAAAACCCTAGGGCAAAAATCTGAAAAAATTAGTCCTGCTGCCTCGAATTTTCTGTAATTGCTCAGATTATTTGTGTCAGTTTGTTTGTGGTAAGTGTGTCAACAAAGTTAAAGTAAGTAAGGTGTAAAATTCACAATGTGAGCATCAAACTAACTAAAATAATTACAGAGTAAGGCTGGCAGTATTCTACATTTGGGGGGTTGAGGATGACTGTTATTAGGGATAACTGTGATAACTGGAAAAAAAAAGAAATTGTGTCAGACTGACTGTGCTACTTAAAACCTTTTCCTTTTTTTCTGTTTCTTATTTCTTTCTGTTGTCTTTCTCTCTTTCTTTCTATTTCTAACCCTTGTTGCGACATGCCATGAGTCACGCTTTACATGGAAATATGTCAGCAATCCACTGGTAAAGATCAGCGGTGTGTGCATGCCAAGAGAAACACTTTGTTCAGTTACTGGGTGAAAATGTTTTAGTTCAAAATCAGCTGTTGGATTGTTCTAAGACTCATCCATTACCTTCACAATACTTTCAATATGTATCTCGATGAATTCATGGTATCATTGGACAGTTTAACTTTGTTTGCTCTCATTAACCCTGTTTCCAGCAGGAGCAGACAGCTGTGTTTAAACCACGTTTCATGCCAACAAAAAACAACCAACCAACAAAACAATCCTGTACCAAACAGGCAGACAAATTTCAATATTTAGGGGGCTAAGGAGACCTTAAATAAGGCTGGACTGACTCCGAATGAATGCCCTCGTTGCTCAGTGTCGGCTGCTGTGTCTCAATAACACATGCTTAATATGTACTCTATACTGTGATGGTGTATCATTGTTGTGTCTGCAGCTAGTTCCACTACCCAATTCTTCAAAATTTTGTTTCAGGAAGTTACTTCATCGCTTATCACACTATTACACTGTGATTTATTGTTTTTTATTTGTTGTTTATTAACTTTACATTTTATAAATCTTTTTGTTATTTTTTCCAACTGTAATAAATAGTTGAATACACTGAAGATATTTTGTCGATTCATTCTTTAGAGTGTCTTTTTTAAAGCTGCTTTGTTGAGGTAGCTCACATACAAAAGAATTGTATGTATCTTTGAGGTCTAACAAAAATTTAGCTGTGTTTGCATTTTCTTCTAATCAAAACATTTGCAAGCTTGTATTTTTAAGCATTCCATATCTAGCATTCCTACATCTACCTTTGATAGCTAGCAGTCTTCGTATTTGCTGCTTTTGTGGACACATTGCTAAATTTTTGGGTGAAATCCATTTGTAGATGGATGAATGAATGGATTGGGAGTCTCACCCCCCCCCGGAAGAATATGCATATACATTCTTGCGTGCAAGTATAAGATAAACCAAACAGGGATCTACTCAAGAAAATAACAGCTCCACAGTGCCCCTAGAGGTCCAAAACTAAACAGGGAGCCTTCATTAACAACTGCGTCACTGTGACATGGCAGACACCCCATAGAATGAACAGTTACAAGTTACTATTTAGCTAAAAGTAAGTTTTTACTCTAATAGTTGCTGTTTTAGACCTTCAAATTACTCTGGGGTCTAAATCACTTTGCCAAACATCATGTGGTCACACATACAACTCAAAAGAGACAAATGGAGAAAGAACAACCTCACACAGCACAGTGAGCATCTGACCTTGAGCGAGTGTTTGAAGCTGTAGGAAGGGGTCTTCTCATGTCCGTCTGTGGTCTCCTCTCGTTTCTTACAGAACAGCAGCATCTTGTCATACAGAAACAGGTGTCTCTGCATGGGCTTAAACCTGGCCAGGTCCTTCACCTGTAATCAGATGATCAGTCAGTCATTGCATCTGTCCGTCTATTCACAGTTCAATTTTTTTATTAGTGTTGATAAGCTGACAAATGCAGTGCAACTGGACACACAGCTGAGGCCACGACAGAACATCTGTCACATGATTCTGGTCATAACTGCATCCTGCACTCTGTTCACCTCTCTCACATCTTTTCCCTGACTGAAGAGGATAAATGTAAACACATTTTTGGTCCTTGAAGCTTTAGCAACAGTTACTGCAATCTTAAGCTCCATTTGCAGTAGCCTTGTCATTTTGGGTGCAGACACAGCGGTGAAAATTTGTCATTGTTTTTATCAGTGCTTTGTTGGGTTTTTTTTGTTGTTGTTGTTTTCACAGTTACTGGATATAAAAAATGCAGCTTAAGTTTGCCAGACCTATCAATTATTGCATGGCTGACAGTGAAAGACTGGAATCTTTAACTTTGATAGGTATCAGAATAAAAGAAAGTTTCAAAATCCTCTGACAGACTCACACAGAAATGCATGGAAACCGACATGGCCAACAGGTGTATTGGAGAAAAACATGATCATTTGTGCACTCAAATTAATTTCAAATTATCAGCATTAACATAACACAATGATTTTAAGTGGATACCAAAGACAAAGAGTGTTGTTAACAAGCACAGTGCTTGAGTATATTCACACATATGTGTGACTGCTTTTCATCAACGGAACAACATGGTGTTATTGCTGACCCCCCAGGAAATATGTCAGAATGTTACCAATCAAATGTTATGTTCTGTTAATATCTGTGTATTCCAAATCAGTAATTACAGATAATATAATAGTAATTTGTGTGCATACTGTTTTTTAGTCCATGGTGTGTGACAGCTCTGATAAAAGAAACCTATAAAAAACTAAAATGTGCATCCTGCAACTAAACATGGTAAGTAAAAATGCAAATTATATTTGTCTGCAGAAAAAGTAGCTGGAACCTGCAAAAGCTCTGCTGCATATCTAAGCTGTTCTGTTTGAGTGATGCTAGGCTGACGAACATAGCTTCCTAAATTTTTAATTTAAGACTCTTGATGGAGAAAAAGGAAAAGGAAAAGTAATGCTATCTACAGGAGCGTGTGGTTGTACCTTGCTGTGGCCTTTCTTGTGGTCAGTCCACACATTAAAGGATCCCTGCATCAGCAGCTTCCCAAGTTCACTCAGGTTTCCCTGTAAACATCAACACAGAGACACACAGACAGACATTTATAGCACAAACTATAACAGTCAGAGCAGTCTGCACTGGCTGCCATTTTATGTGCGTCATACTGCCTCAGTTCTTCAGTTCTGTTGCTGTAACAAATTATGTACAGCTGAGAAAAAAAATAAGGGAAAATCTCCAATCTATAAAAAGAAATGAATTACTTTGGGTAGGATCTTTCCCTTTTGTATAAGTCAAATGAGTGTTATTGCTGACACTGCTCTGTGGCGACAAACCACTGACAGCGTTTAAACCAGGGCTGACACAGCTAAATTTGTTGAGCATAAATTCTGCAAATATTTAAGTTCAACATAGGATTCCTAAAATACTCTTGCAGAGACCCAGTATCTGCTGTTTTGAATGCATATGGTAAATGAGACCCAAACTTTGAGAGCACTACTTTTCTCAAACATAGTTTCCAAAAAAAGACTGTTTACATATTTTAGTTAAAGCATAATATTTCCTTAAACTTGACTGAGTTCTTTTTGTAACCAGTACCTAATCAATCCTTAACCAGAATGTTTCTACGTTAAAAAGAAATTTGTGTTATCAAATTTATTTCTAATAGTTGTAAGGGCATTAATTATGATTTCCTGCTGATAGTGTTGTCATTCTAGAGGCAAAGGACAAATACATTTTATTGTTCAATTAGCAGAACTTTCATTTTTATGATATGATAAATTACCTCTATCATACAGACTGAGCTAAGGATCATGATATGGCCCAAAGTTTAAAACTGATTTAATGAATAAAGATATATGATTTACACAGACTTTGAACCAAAACTGGTCTTTATAGTTGTCTGTGTTTCCAACTGAGCAGATACATACAGTACAACTATAAATTAGTGGTGGGACTCGATTAAAATTTTTAATCGCGTAAATTATAGGGTCTGTAATTAATTAATCGAAATTAATCGCATTTTAATCAAAAACCATATATTGACAAAACAAATTAT
>JAQMCX010000045.1:1272320-1297542 GCA_029814765.1 Acanthurus leucopareius | reverse complement strand
TTTTAGATCTTTGAGTCCATCTCATGAAAAATGGGAGCAAAAACAAAAGTGTTGCGTTTATATTTTTGTTGAGTGTACATTAACCATTATTTGGTGAGCATGCTGACTTTTTGCTTGGGAAAAAAAATATATTTTAGCTCTCTAAAACTACTCCTGTAGAGAAAAAATTAGAATCATTAAATTATCACTTCAAGTTTTCAGCTTTTTAACAGAGTAAATCTTAATCAGTTGGCTAGCTACACCTAATAAAATCTGTTTGCACCATGTGTCATTTTAGTTGGGAAAATCCACAGAAGTTGTTTGTCTGTCACTACTTCACTGTTGGTGGTTCACCACTCATTGTGATCAGCGTCAACTGTTTTCAGTTTATGCCTGTGCTTGGAAAAAAGGTCAATGGATAAAGTAACAGGAACTTAGAGGGGCAAGGTTTACCAGGTACACATGTAGTGCTCAGAGTACTGAAAAAAACATAGCCAGGAATGAATCAGTTTCAGGAGAGGCACTTTTTAGTTTCTTTTCTTTTTTTTTTTTTTTTAATCTAATATTTTAATGCTTTGAGCATTACAAGCAAAATTTAGTTGACTTTCATTATTGTTCTGTTAAAATATCTTGAACACCTACACAATACCAGGTAAGTTAGAGTCATTTTTTCCGAGGTCTTGTCGTCATATGACTCAGTGACCTTGTTAGACACAACCAAAACAACCACAGCTCACATAGCTCATGTACTATGACTGTTGTCTCATACTTATAGAGACACAGAGATACATTTTTAAAAAAAATATTACTTCCTCCTATTTAGTGAAAACATCCTGACATAAAAATTATGATAAAAGTCTATAGAATTTGAAATAGTTAATGCTGGAGTCACATTTGCAGATGTAACGGTTGAATAACACTTTTGGGAGTAAAAAGGTTTTACAAGAGTCATAGAGGAGCCCTTCAATGTATAAGATCACAGCAGCAGTGAAAATACTGAGTCTATATATAACAATGTCTTACAACTTGATTGGCTTATGATCCATAATATGTGCTGTTAAGTGCAATCCAGAGTCAAAAATTACTGGCCAAGCTCCGCTTTCAACCGAAGGGATAAATATGACTTCAGAGACTGACAGGGATGAACGGTCTTGATATTTATCATCAGTTTCTCCCACTTTTAACATAAAAATAAATTAATCCTTATGTTTGTTTGCTAGAAGGACATCAGGGGCACAATCACACACTTGGTTTAGTTCATTTGATCAGGACGAACAGAAAGAAATTTTACATTGTTGCATTTTAGTTCTGGTCTAGATCTTGGTCATAATGACTAATTACACATAAACCAGAGGAAGTAAACATGTGGTTAAAAAGCCTGACCCAAAAACTGTTTGTTGATTTTGCAAACAACATTCTACATAAATAGGGCTCATTTAAGGAATGACTGACAAAGGTTTATGCAGCACTTTATGTTTCTGATGTGCACATTTATGTTTGTTGGTTTCATAAAGAGGTCACTTACGAAGAAGCATTATGAGTATGAGAACTTGGAGCTGTGGAATCATAATAATACTTTTTGAAGGACTAGATGAAAAGACATAGTGAACAGAGTAGGACACAAGCACAGTATTTTTTTAATCTTTTTTGCAATGGTGACAAAAAAATTATATAAACATATTACTTATAAAGTTCCACTCTATCACTTCCTGAAGAAAATTTAATATTAGAAGATGAATTTATTAGTAATTTAGATATTGAAATCATGCTAAAACCACCTGTCCGCTATCATAAAAATCCAGTGCATTTTGGATTTGGCCAAGTATGTGGATTTGCTTGCATTTATGCCACAAACAAACAGGCGGAATTGGACCAGTTGTTTGGACTGTGCCAGGGTTTTACAGCCCAATGAACTGCATTAACTTGACAAATGCACTTTTTAAGCCCAATAAAACAAGAAAGGGTTGAGTGTCTGGGTGTGTGTGTGTGTGTTTGTGTTTGTGTGTGTGTGTGCGCACGTGTGTGTGTGTAAGACCACCCTCAGCAAACAGACAAGCAGGAATTTAGAGTGTGGAATAAGTGGGAGGAGTGAGTGTGGAGACAAAACACAAATTTTTGTCTTTTTTTTAACCAAACAACTGATAAAGTACTATTCCACTATCTTAACCTCAATAATTATTAGAAATTAAGAGCATTTGTCAAAAATGTATTATTAAATGATACATGACGGTCCCCTTGATGTATCCCTTAGTCAATTCTCTAAATAACTATTATCAATTGTTACCGAGATAGTACATTGTACAAAATAAATTTCACTCACCTGTTGTGAAATTCATATATTTCTGGCAGGTTTCCAAACAGCACATCCCTTTTGTTCTCTAAGGATGGGGGGATGAGGTGGCTAAGTTCTGAGTTATCCAGCTCTGCAAAATAACCCTGGGGAGAAGGGTGATAAGAAAGGTGGAATAATTAGACACTGAGGAACAAAAAGGAAGCAGAGAGAAAATAAATAAGCCATAGATTAACATCTGAAATGACTATGTGCAGCAACCTGGAACAATCAGGGAAACAGAGGTTCTTAACCTTTGTCCACCTGCTGTGTTAAACTTGATACACAATAGGAATTTGCTTGATCTAGTTCTGTGTTTATCACTAGGTTCATCTCAGTGTGTTGCCGCAATAGCACCTGATCCCACATTTTACAGAGTATGACATGAGGAGCCATGTTGAACTGTTTAATTTGTCTCATTTCAGTAACACATTTAAAGATATTCCACTATGCATGCATTCACAGCTGGGTACAGCTTTCTCTTTCTATTCAGGCACAGCTGACTTGTTATAAATGTTATTGAAATGTCAGACTGAAGTCCAACCCCTAATAACTCACTTACGACCACTGCTTTTTAAACTGCATGACGTCAATTATGACATACCAGCAGCCTGTGAGTTGGCTCTTTGAATAGCAGCACTAGAACGTCATTAATAGATACCAGCAGAACATTGACCTGTTAATAAACACTGACATGTGACTTTAGGGCCTTTTCTACATCCATAGATCAACAACACCTATGGTTGATGAGAATTAATTCTAGACTGATAAACACAAACACAGAGTGCCCTGTTTCATGTTATCAATAAACTGCACAGTCAGCTTCAGTGCATTCCAGCTTGAGTTCAACCTGCATGTGTGTGTAATCCAAAAGAAGATTGATTAGACATATTCAACCCTGGAGATCATACGTAGTTCATACAATGACAATCTAAAGGTTGAATTTATATGAAAAGATGCAGTGTTGTTTCTACTAAATGGCATCAATGCCGTTAGTGAGATCAGAGATTCCCCAGAAGTCATATGTTACTGAAAGACTTGATTAAGGCCTTTTATGCATTAAGGATTTCTGTGCTGAAATGATAAAATCCAATATCAAACTAATGGATTAATAACTCTAATTAATAACCACTCTAATGAATGGTGTAATGTCTAATGTTCACTATAAATAGTAACTGTTTAGTCCAGTCATCTATATTGTGAGATTAGCCTCATGCATATGACAGAATATGACATGAATAGAACATGTAGTTTAGATTACAGATGTTTTGCATGTAAGGAGGCCATAAGACAATGTAAAATGGGAAAACATCCTAAAGTCAGCAGATATACTGCACCTCCATGATGCTCTGCAGTTCCTCCACATACAGCCTCTCTGTTTCAATCAGCTCAGTCATGATGTGTCTGCAGGGAAAGACAAGAGAATGGAATCATTTCTAACACAGAGCAAATAATAAAACCCTTTCAAGCAGAGTTTCCTTGAAAAACATTCATTTAATCATCCATCCGCTGTGGGTCTGATGGGAATCTTTGCAAGCTGACAAACAAACTAATGGATCAGTAAACAGCAATCAATATGTCAGTAAAGTGCTCTTTGGTCACATAAGAAGAGCATTTGATTCCCCGAGCCAATCTGCACTGTGGCTCTTCAACCGTTGCTAAAGTCGTCCACTTGGACCCACTAACTGGCTAATGATAACAACATGGAAACTCAAATAATTAGCTTTTCAATCCTGGCAAAGCATTAATGGCACCCTCACAGACAAGAGAGTGCTTGTGGGTATTTTGGATGAGCAATGAGATCAGACTTCATCAGGATTTGTCTCCCAGCAGAGAAATATGGCACCATTACAAAAGAGATACTCTGTTTTTTGGGTTTTTTTTTTTTTGGTTTTTTTTTTAATTTTATGTTGATGTTCAATCAGAGAAACTTGATCTCTTTGTAAGGCATCAGGAAACTGAACATCTTGTCCCAATTTTATGACTTGCTAAATAAATGCTCCATCCAGCAAGAGGGAGTCAGCTTTTAACTGTGGCATGGCTCTGTCCATCCAGACTGAAATCCCTACAACAGCTCAATGGGCTGTCCAAAAATTTACATTTATGGTGCCCAGAGACTGAATTCTAATGAGCTTGGTGATCTCCTGGCTTTTGTGATATTGCCACCTTTTTTCGTGGGGCTATAATGAAGAATAGGAGGAAGGTGAGGTATTCAGCAAAAAAAAAAAAAAAAAAAAAAAGTATTAACTACATGAAATGGTAATTTGCTGCATTGCTGTACAAGACAGAAACTGCCTGTATCCTTCTGTGCAGAATACAAGCCGAGTTAGCTTTAAATTATTAATTTAAAATCACATAAATGATCTGCTCGCCAATTTTACAAAAAGCTCAGAGCGAGCTGAGAAAGGATAAATGAGGTTTTGGTCAGGTTCTGGAGGAAATCTAACCCCAGATCTCACAGCTGCAAATATTTGCTGCTTGCATGCAAAGCTGCTTGCATGCATGAGTCATAATCAACAAGAGGGAAGTAGGTGAGCCCAAAGACAAAGGGTTTGCAGGATCAAAAGCCAAATCTTTATTAAAAAACAAAACCAGGACGCAGACAAACTTGGACTTACAGACCCTCCTGTCATTGATTAAAGCCCTGAAATATCCTCTTTGATAGTCAAAGTGATATACTTGAACATTTATGTGTCCAAGATATAAATGTGTGCTTTATGCATCACTTTTTACAACTTAGAGCACAGCTGTAACAGATATCTTGACCCTTTGGCCTAACTATCTTAAGTGTCAGCAAAAAATGATGTTAGGTAGAGCAACCTAGCCTTAGCTTCTTCCTAACTGACTGCAGTTCATTTCACCATAGCAAGTTATGGCATACACCACACCCCAGTTGAAGGGATTGTATCCATTAACTTGCGTTTTCCATTTTTAGGTTTTTAATGTATGGAAGCTCTCCTGTCTGAATCTGCCTTTTTGAAACTGTCACTGAAGTTTTAAAAAGGCAGATTCACAATCACATCACAGACTGCTAATTTAAACCCCAATTTGGCTTGTTGAATGAAAACAACACCAGGTGACTGCAGAATAACACATGCAGACAAGCAGTCCTCAGCAGGCAGTGCACAGAGGAAAGGTTTTGAAAAAAGTACTCCACAACTTGAGCAGAATCATATTTTATATTTCCCGTGTTCTTTTTTACTTATCTCTAAGCTGAGATAACACTGATGACATCATCAGGGCTCTAAATGCATCTTTGGACATATAGCTCCAGAGTCACATGATGACTTACACAACTGTTCTCTCAGGCACCCTGATAAGCACCTTTCACGCTGACACACTCATTATTACCATCTTGAGTTCCCCAAAAATTTATATCTGGTTTTAAAACTGAGTGTACAAGTTAATTTTTGACTATGCAAACAGTATTTTAACCACTTTAAAAAGTTTTAGTTGAAGGTCAAACTAATAGCTACAGAAAATTTAATCTCATGGAATTTATCTTTCATCCACACGGGGGGATGATGAGATGTGGTTGAGAGCTTTGGGGAAAGCTTCTAAGATCTAAGTGATTTGAGGCAAGACCTATTTTTGTGGCAAACTGCATTTTAAATTACATCATCATATCCATAAAACAAAATCAACCTTGACTTAGCTAACGTATGCAGACAGTTAAGATCCTTTAATGTGAGCTGGATTTTTTTTTTTTTTGCAATTTATATGCTATCACAAACCCATAGAGATGTGCTAAAAGGCTTCTGTACACAACAATAGGTCAATAAAGCTCAAAGCAAATGCATTAGATATTTTCATCCAACATACTACACACATACTGGAAGTGAAAGAAATGTTGGGTTTTTTTTTCATGTGCAAATGCTTGAAAACTTAGAAACCAAAGACTTTCAGATGTTGCTTGTTTCTACAAATCTGAGATCCAGACTGTAACTGAAGTGCTGCTCTCTAACCTTGTTACAAGTAAGAATTTGCACAAGTACAAGGACACAAAGAGCTACTCTTGTGTGCTCATTACCTGACTGTGTATGGCTGCTATGCTCACAGCATGAGTGCTGGCACTGATTTGTACAATTTCACACATGTGCTCATGCAAACAAACACAGACTTATCCTCTTATCAATGTAAGGCCGTAATCAGGTTTTTTGCACATGATGTATGTATCAGCTGATGCAACCTAGTAGACATGCATTCTATACAGTCAATGTTAAATGAATGTTCTTTGACAACATGAATATTTTTGAGCAAGGAAACAGTTACACAACTACACATTTACCTGCATTAATATTAAGTATAACTGTGACTACAGACTTTTACTACAGGGCTTGATGAAGTCAGACCATCACCAGACAGTACTGTTTTAGTACTGGGCCAAATAGCAGTGGCACCAGGCAAAGAAACTGTCAGGTGACAAAGGCTGGTTTTGACTCTACAGCCCTGCTATCTGGTAAAATTGAAATTAAAATTGCATGAACTTTAAACCTTTTTAATATGTATTTATGTTCATAATGTGTTATTTTTCTCACCCTTTTCCATGACAGTATGTTAATTCAGGGCTTAAATGTGTCTGTCCTGCTCAGATTAGTTCCAGACCATCACATGAGCAGAGTCACACTGCCAAATTTAATGCATATAGTTACAATAAATGACATCAGTGTTTTGACTGAAATGTACATTTAAAAGAAGAAATATCACATTTTTCCAGACCAGATGTTAAACTCACAGAACTAAGATACGCAAGTCCTATCTAATAAACTCTAAAATGTGCAAACTTTAGATAAAGCAACGATTGCTGTAAAATGACTACTCCCTACTTTTACTGCTGTTATGCAGCAGTATGCAGCAATAAACATTTCAGTGTGATCCTGACTCCTAATTTTACTACTGTCAAACTATTATATTTAAGGAAAGTACTTTATTTGTTTAGCTGCTGGTGTTACAAAATTTAAATTGTAACAAAACATTTAAGATTTAAGAAGTTTGGCTTCTTTAATTATCTGAAAGTGTAGTAAATAAAACATCAATCAATGAAACCCTCCACTGATCAGAAATTAAAATGATATTGTATTGGTACTAGCAATGCAAAATTATATGTAGTTTAAAGATAACAAGATACTCCAACTCTTCAAACACTTTCTCTTTCACTTTTCAATAAATATTCCCATGAGTGCCATGACAGTCTCAAGGAAACTCATTGATTTTGTCTTTTCTCTGTCTCTTTTTTTTAAAGTAATAAGAGTGTTCCATTTGAATTTAAATGATTATGAATGAATTTGAACAGTTTTCTGTTTAGAATGAGGCTATTTCTTTCTCTGAGGTTTCAGTTTGTGGCAGTAGGAATGGTTGATGTGTCTCTCTGAAATTGGAAAAGGTAAAAGTGACAACACCAAGCAATCAAAACTACCATCTCTTGATTATTTTTGTAGTGAGACTAATTAAGTTCTGTGTTATTAATGGGGAGAACCTAAGCTACAAGCTGAAATGAGTAATCTCATATATATTTTTACTGATTTTGTACAGATATAGTTTGTTACAAAAACAATATCACATTACTATTAAACTTTGAGGGAGTCTGCTGCTTTACAATTTCATTATACGGAGGGAATAAAAGTAAAAATTTGCTAACTGAGCTTGCAAATACTAACACAGATTTTCCCTAAGAGTTGATCTTGAGGCAGACACCCATTGTCAGCTCCTACAGCATGGTTGACTCAGTTTTGTCATCAGGACTACTTTACTGTTTTAACATGAGGCTCATATTTGAAACTGCATTTCCTAGACAGTGAGCAGGCTGTTCCTGTTGGGAAGTAGCTAAGTTTCACATTCATCCATCTATAACTGAAAATTCCTGTCATGTGCTTGGGCGTATAAATACTGACACTGTCTGAAAGAAGGCACAGATAGAGGGAGGGGGGAAGAAGTCTAGAAGTAGTAAAGAAGTGATCATCAGTTCCTCCCCTTTTACATGATACACCCTCCCACTGAGCACACACGCTCTCTCTGGGACTATCAGGACAATCAGAGCACCATTTGAAGCGCAGCTGAGTTGCTGAAGTGGACTACTGCCTTTGACAGGGGAAAGAGTGAGAGGAAAGTGCAGGAGGGGAAATTCTCAGTGGTAGAACGAAGAGATGGTGAAAGAAAAAGAGAAGCCCCTGGAAAGAATAAGGCACAGAAAGTGAGTTTCACAGGAGCACTTCAAAGAGAGGAGTTTATCTTTACTTCACCTCACACAAGGACTGGACTCAAAAACTGCCTGGTAAGTCACGGACATGGTGTGTGTGGGTGTCTGTGTCTGTGTGTGTACTTGTGGCGGGTGTTGCTCTAAATGAAGCTTATAATACCTTCCAGTGTTCAAGGCTAAAGGTGTCAGCTTGCAGTAGTGGGCTGACAGAGTTAGAGAGGTCAGAGGAGGAAAAAACAAGCTGGATGTGCTGAGATGATCAAGTCTAATGAGTAAATAGTCCCCGAACTAAAAGCACTTGTCCAATGAGTCTCTGTTGGGAGGTTGCCAAGGCAGATCAAGAGTTTACAGAGGTGTTCCAGTAAGGAGGTGATGAATCAAGTAAGTAGGAGGACAGAGGGCAAGCAGGATATATGAACTAACAAACCTTGAAAACTTATATGGCTGAAGTTCATTAAAAACGGAAGTTTGAAGCGATTAATTCTCTTTCTAATATATGTTCACTTGATACTTAGAAACACCTGTTTATACCTGACTATATTTGGAAACAAAGATGGTATAATAATATATTCAGAGTAGAGTCAACTTTCAGTGGTCTAAATGTTGTTTATGAACCTTATTTTAACTTTTAACTTTAAATGCAACATTTCAAGTAGGAATAGTAGTTATTTTATACAACATAAGGAGCACAAACTATGTTTTCAAAATTTCGCTAAAAGGTGCATACATTTAAGGTACAAGGTTAATTTATTTATTATCTTATGATATAAAACAAAATGCTAGCTATAATCCCTCGACATGAATGTTGTGTACATATTACATTTATAATACATTTTTTATATTGAAATGTGAAGGAACAGTTAAGAAGTCTCACAGCTTGAGGATAAAAGCTGCTGCTTGGTCTTGTGATATGGCGGGAGATACTTTTATATCTTTTGGCAGGCAGCAGCAGGTTGAACAGGCTGTGAGATGGGATGTCTTATTATACTTTTGGGGTCCATGCAAGCACCTCAACTCACTGACATCACTGATAATTGGTGA
This sequence comes from Acanthurus leucopareius, assembly GCA_029814765.1. Classification (NCBI taxonomy): domain Eukaryota; kingdom Metazoa; phylum Chordata; class Actinopteri; order Acanthuriformes; family Acanthuridae; genus Acanthurus; species Acanthurus leucopareius. The sequence goes on along the minus strand of JAQMCX010000045.1, from coordinate 1,287,997 downwards.
AAATATACCATTGACGCTTAATGCGGTTGTACCCATCCACTGCAGAGACTTCCTGGGCTGGGCCCTGCACATTCTCTGCCAGTCAGTGATGTTTCCAGTTAGGGCGTTTTTCCTTTTTTTTAAAATTGTTTCTCTGAAAGTTCCTCCGTACGCAGGAACTTTGCGCGTGGATGATGCCCCTTAAGTTTTCTTTAGTGTTACAGAAACTTCTGAGCCTTCTTACAAGGGCTAAGGTGTGATAGTCACAACAATGTAGCTCCTATTTTACAGTCCTACATTAATAATGACTGAGAACGAGCAAAGTTTTTTCACGTGATTCTGCAATACAGAGTTTAGCCACTGTGTAAAAATTGTCCCAGTGTCCATTGCTATTAGTGTAGTTTGTGTCAAGGAGTGGTTCATTGAATGTTTATGTCAAGAACTATGGTGATTTAAGAGTTGTTATTCCTGTAAGATAAAAACAGCATGCACAGTTAGCTTCATCTAATCCGTGCTTGACACAGTATTTTGTTGTGACTTTTCTAGCTCTGAAAGGAAGATGACAAAACCTCTATTCAAACAGCTGAAAAGCAAAAGCTGTTAAGTAGTTGCGGTTGGCATGTAGAACATTTTGCCTCATATTTCTATTGCTAGTGCTGCCTGCACACAGTTTCACAAAGGAAAGAAAGCAGGTTGTAGGTTATCTATCTATAGATATAGATATAGATATAGATATAGATATAGATAGAAAGGCGGAGGGAAAGAGGCGCTGTTGCTGAGGTAAAGAGTACTTAGAGATTATAAGAGTATACTTAAGAGTATACATATGGACACAAAAGAAACATATACATACATGAGTGGGGGTATTTTGTTGCCAGTGAAATGTGTCCTGGCTGACATTCAGTCAAAAATTCTATAGCTTCAGGTGCACTAAAACAAATTTCAAATATACATGGAACAGAATGAACTTAGTAGTCCAATGCTCATCATGATGTATATTTCTAATACTGCTGTTTAGCCTGGTTTCATCACTCATGCTCTTCCACTGAAATGTTTCATGAAGTAAGGCTGAACACTTGCTGTATCATTGTGGTAACTTCCCTTTGAGACAAGAGAGTGAGATGGTAGGATATTTGATATAACTCATATTTGAGTTTTGATATTTAATATGTGTCAGGTATTCTGCTTCTAAGGTAACATGCTGAACAGTTCCCAACATGTGACAACACACACCTAACTGTGTATACTTGGTGAAGAGGTTTTAGGTTAGTTCAATGAAATCAGCTTGAGTTCTAGAGCATAGTTGGCTTAATCAGTTTACTACAACTTTGGCCTTATTTTTGTACTTGTGGTCATTACTTCTGTAAAATTAGATAACAGTTTACTTACTTAAACTAGATGTTAAAATAAGACAATTTGGCTTCACTGCCACAACAAAGCCTGACACCACTCAGTCAAAGAGTCAGAGACACTGACCTATTTAAGTTCTGCAGATACTTGTACTGCACTTGCATTTCCTGTACAGTAATTTTCACTGACATTTCAGATGTGCTCACTTTCACCTCATTCAGAAAATAATCCTTAACCATATTTGGATGTCATCACCTGTTGTGGTAGTAAAGTGGGGCTGCTGAAGTTTCAAACCCATGTATCAAAGACCGGTTATGAGTTATCTATGCTAACACACTGTGAGGTTAAACTCACACAGAATAAACATATTTGACCACAGCCTGAATAACAGAAATATTCTGCGTGCCCTCAATATTTCATCTCAATGACCAATTCCATCTATTATACAAAAAAACCAAAACTATGTCAGAGTAAGCATGGTGCAGCATGATGTAGGGACACATATTATCTGTTCTCTCTGCTGAGCCACAGTGGAGACGTTGCCTCTATTGCTCATTTGCTTACATCCTCCTCATATGTAAAGGAAGCAGGGCTTGTAAACGAAGTTCCCACTGACTGAATAGTTATAGGCTATTGTTCAGTCCTGCTCTTAGGAGATTTATTCAAAATCCAAGTCCCGTAGGTGAAATGTATTAGTGTGACTGTGTTTGATTTGTCTGCTGAAGTGTAGGGAATACACAAATAGGTTTAGTAACCTGAGCTTTTCAAACATTAAGAACTGCTTAGTGTCAAATATCAACACCAGAACAATAAAGTCTGTCAATGTATAAAACTATGTTCTCACTCTAAGGAATCACACTGCAGCTCTTGATAAAGAGTTTCAAGTTTTAAGTAGCACCCGCTAATTATGTGGTGCCACATAAGGCTAATTGTCTATCTAAACATTAAAGGAAGAAACAAACCTCTTAGAACATGTAAAATTAGCTGTGCATCTAAATAATGAGTAGCATCTCTGGGATGCATGTGAAGCAAATGCGAGTCCACAGCCTGTACCAAGATGTGGTTGTGCTTTATAGTTGTAAGAAAACCATCTACGCAACAGCCTCTTCCTTAAGCAAATACTTAAAGTTAAGAACTAATTCTGACCATATAAATCGTCTCTTTCAAAATACACACTCATATGTTTTAACTGTAATTTAAAAAAAAATTAAAAATGACACAATCATACAAAAAGAATGATATAGTTAAATTACATGAGCGGACATAATCACAGGGAACATTATGAGAGAGACTTGACTTTGTCCACTAGGAAGTGTAATTTAAGCTTAAGATCAACAGGAACATTTTCGTCACTATTCTGTTATTGTTATTTTTATTTGGTCTTAAGTATGTCAAGTAACACAAAATGTAGAAAGTATTTTGCTCTGCAGTTGTACCACTATCATTTTTCTAAAGTAACAAGAAACTGATTAAAAAAAGACACTTCCTGTGGGTTTCTCCTTTTACAATGGAAAAATAACATGTTTTTCTGAACTGACTGTATGTACTACTGCAGTGCAGCTTTAGAAACTAGATTTGCAAGATACATATATACATACGTGTGTGTGTGTGTGTGTATAAATGAAAATGTAGAGGTCCCTACTTTGATGTACAAACCCTAAATAGTCATGTTATGTTTAGTCATGAGACCTGTGGATGTCAAGCTTGCCACGTGTTGTCAGAGCCCCCCTTTGTTGGTTGACCCCACCGATCAGTCAGTGCTGCCGTGGAAATATGTGATCAGTCTATTGTGTGGCAGCATTGCACACATGTCAGCAGCTTCTCAGCTCGAGGTTATGGTGGGTTAAAGCCCCTCTATTATAGTTCTTTTTGCTAGGTCGGCACTTACATTCACAGTGTCCTCAACTGAGTAAAGACAGTTTGCCACTGTGGGGAACCAATACATATCTGTCCTGTTGGTACTTATTTGTCTGTCTGTCTTTTTTATCTATGTACCTTCAAGCATTTTCACTAAAGGAAATCCAGGAGATTTGTTTTTGTTGTTTGACCAACGCAGAGAATTACCAAAAGCTAAATAGTAAATTTGCAGGTGACAGCTGTTGCCAAATCCTTTACTCTTATAGCTTAAGGTATGATAAATGACATTAAAACCACACCTTACAACTGTTCATGTTTTAGATTTCATCTCATTGCAGAATCATCATAATCAGAAAACTATTGATCCATTATCTGTAACCACTTATCCTGTGTGGATGGGGGCTTGAGCAGATTCAAACTTACATGCAGACAAGCAACAGGGTTTTATCATAGACTCATCTCCAGGTCAGGGCCAAATGACCATTCATGCAGACAATTACACTTACAGGCATTTGGAGTGGCCAGTTTATTTAACCTGCATGTGTTTAGACTATGGTAGGAAGCAAAAGCCCCTAGAGGGACATGGGGGAAAATACATGATAGTAAGAAAAAAAATTGTTTATCTTTAGAGAACAGTTAAATTACTTCATGAACTGGGTCTCCTCATATATCTTATCAACATTTTTAACTGTTAGGGAGTGAGCAAAACCAGGAGTTCAGTAGAGTTAACCCTTAACTACGTTGATGTACCACTATGTGTTCAAGTTTTATAGCAACAAAGGCAGAAAGGCAGATTAAAATATGTGACTTGAAGATGATAAGGAATTGGAGAATAAAGCCGATGGTGACATGTCAACCCACATCAGATTCACAAGAAACAACCTAGGCTAAGAGAGAAAACGGATAGTGTACTGTTGCTCTCTGAACAGTCACATGCTGGAGACAGTTGAAAGAGCAATTTGATGTGTTCAGCACAGTTAGTGATAGGAGAACCATCTGCACTAGATTCGATCCCTTAATTTTGCTATTTTATATATAGAGAGACAGTGAGATGTGCACTTCTTAGACTTTGATCAGCCTGTGTGACGGGGAAATATTTATTTCCAGTTGTGCTCTTGCACCTCACCATAGTAGGTTGTTGGAGTAGGTTAGGAAGGAGGGCAGGAACCTGCCTTTATCTTTCAAATAGTAAAATTAAGTTAACAAAGAGTATTTTGTGGGTGAACTTGCGTGCATGTGCTGTGTGCGCACAAGTGTGCCGCGTTTGCTGTTGTGGGCAGCGTGAATCATTTCTGGTAGTTAATGTTTTGCTCATAACGGTTTTCCCATATCAGAGCTGACTGTACAGCAGCAACTCTGCCATTTCCAGGTCAAGCATAATCACATCAGTTATTGTTATCAGTGACACAGGGGCAATGGTTTAAGAGCCTTTATAGCACCAATAAAGCTGTGAATTTTGACTGCAGTAGAACCAGATCAAATTTAACATGATTAAAAAGTTTTATGAAAAACAACCTAAAAGTAAGGATAAACTTGAATAAAGCATATGATTAAATTAAAATAATAAACAATAAAATCAGTTATAACACACACAAGTTAGGAATTATTAACCAAAGAAAAAGAAAAGTAAAATAAAGTCTTGAAGGACAAAGACATTGCTTGAATGTCTTGAATGCAATAAATCAGTCCAGAGGGTTGGGGCCCTGATAGCAATCTAGATCTGTACTATTTGAGACTAAACGAACAATTACCTAGAGTCATAAACAGAAACATAGAGGGTCTTAGGAAGAGTTGGAGTCATAATGATACTTGACAAATATTAGCAATATAATAGTTTGCTTTCAAACAATGTTTTTGGCACTTCCATGCTCACAATGTAATATTAGAAATAATTGTGCCTCTCGTGTATGAACATTAAATAGATGCCAAAACTCAGAAATGCTATAACATATATTTATTGTAGGGTTTTGTAGCGATACCAGAAAACCTGAAAATCATGCTTAACTTGGGCTGCATTAGTGAGCCAGTGTGTGAGTGTTAAAACGTTCGTTAAAACGTTCAGTGACACATAGTCCACATACTTTTTGGGTAAAGCCCCGAGGACAGAACAATACCTAAGCAACACCTGTCTGAGTCTGAGTAAACCCCACGCAGTGACGCACGCACCATCCCCAGCAAATCAAAGGACTCACAGCTGCTGATGACGTGAAACCGCGACTTTCTCCAGCAATCATGGCTAGTGTACAGAGGTTTCCTCTCGAAGACTTCAGTCCAGGTAAACTGCGCTTGTCTTAGTTTTGGCGAGCAGCACTTTGCAGAGAAGCTCCTGTGTTTGTTCTGGAGATATTTTTCTCCCGCTGGCGACTCCGCTTAGTGGTCGACAACTGGTGATCCGGAAAACAAAACTGAAAGGTCCTCTCTACACAGGTGGTGGCTGTCCGCCTGATGGGATCCAAGTGACGACCCTCTGTTTTATCTTCTGTTTTCTAAACATAGATTTTAACCATTGAGCTTTAAACGAAACTTTAGGCCATGTGCGAAGTGATCTGTTCTGTGTGTGTGTGGTTTTTACTTCCCCCCCACCCTTTTTTTTTTTTTTCCTTTTTGACAAACTGCAGGTAGCCTGGTAACCCAGTTTCATATAAGAGGGGAGGGTTGCCCTGCCCCAACTCTTTTTACCGAACGTTTCTGTCATGAAATAGTACAGAACATCGTGTTACTTTGGGTGTCGTGGTGATCATACTTTGCCGCCTGTGTTTTTGCGCTCCAACATTGGGAGCGCTCTTTTCCGTCCCCAGGCTGACAATAGTTTGGCCTGTGGGTAGCTTATTTGTGAGGAAGTTTACATAGTGCGGAGCCAAAGAAATGACCTACAGCAAAAGTGAAGCTAGAAACATACTCTCAGTGTGAGGGTGTGAATAGTTGGCACTAAAGTTCAAACAAAAAATCCTAAATTAATTATGGGAAAAGTAATCTACAGCTTCAATGATAGAAGGATTGATCATGTCAGTCCTTTTTAAACAAAAATACTAAGCTTTTTCAGTGGGAATTGATGTTGTTATTAGTTCTGTAAAATAAAAGTTTTGTAAAATGAAAATGTCTCTAAGGGGGTTTTGACTTTTAGTCAGACAAAATATTTGAAGTTCTTTGGGCTCTGGGAAATTTTGTCTATGATTTTTGTTGTTCCACTTTGCACTGTGGTCTTAATCAGTATCAACTGATAATTTTTAAAATGTATGTACGGTTGTATGTTGGCATTTAGTACCTGCACATTTCTAATTTATCCAACAAACACACAAAAGAAAAAAACTGAAATTCACAGCAACATGAATCAGAAACTTGCTGGTAATCTTATAGTTTGAGAAGATGAAATCAGCAAATTTTCACTATTTTGCTTCATAAAACACAATTTAATCAATTACTTTATGGTCAGTAATGTTGCAGGTTCACTTTCAGTTAGTGGACTAATCAGTGAATCCACCCATCTGTTGATGTCTACCTCGAAAAACATAAGCTAGTATCTGATTTGTCAAAATGTGAAATCTAGACAAGTTGTGATACCTGCACAGATGAAGAGAACTCTCAGGGCCAAAGGACACATCACCAGAACAATGGGTGATGCTAAACACAGATCAGATTTGAGTGTGTTGTGTGTGCTTTTTGACAAAAGACATACATCTGAGTGCAAATATGTGATAAAAATGATTAACATAGCACTTTTTTAAATGAGTGACCTGAATAGATTGTTTGTTTGATGAATGGTATTCAGTTTATCAAATGAATAGTTGCCACTAAATTTGATAAGTGTTTCAACTAATCATTTTAGGTTTAATTTGTTCCATCATAATGCAAAATGTTTATATGGCTCTGATTTTATTTGTCTCTCTTTTTCAGGTGCCTTGTGTTCCGATGATTTAATGAAGTTACAGGAGCCAACAGAAGGAGGTATATGGAGAGGAGTGTAACTGTTCAGGAGTTCTAAGGTGTGAAGAACGAAAGTGCATGCTAATTTTTAAATTTTTTTTTTTGAATGAAGGAAGGACACTGAGATTTTCCTGGAACTGGATGTAGCCTAATGACTATGAGGGAGAAGAACTTTTGCCTCACACAGCAGAGGAAGATCATTAACAGAGCACCAAGACTGCTGCAGAGCATGACAGCAGCCTACTGGACTTGACAACATCATAAAAAGGCTAGTTAAAAGAAGACAACGAGGAGGAGGAGCAGAGAAAGTACGAGTGAGGTGAGACAGATGCTAAAAGAGAGCCGAAAAGAGAGAGGAGGACAATTCGATATGTGAAAGGATAGCTAGAGATGAAAGTGAGAGTCAAATGAAAGTGAGCTTCAGAGTGAGAAGATGCAGTGATGAAATAGCATATCCATCATTAGAAAAAGAGACAAGCAAGACAAAAAGGTACAGCAGAAGTCTAGAAAGATCTGGAGGACACGTGCTGTCAGTGTTGAGAGATCAGCAGTTATAAGCTTTAGTCACAATGTTCATGAACTTTCGTCGCATCCGCAAGTGCCACTTTGTGCAGCTGCTGACCACTGGCCTGTTTCTGTGTGTGGTGATGGTCAGCTGGGAGGAGCTGGACCACCATGTGGTCAGCCACGTGAGATCCTACACTTACCGCTACCTGATCAACAGCTACGACTTTCTCAATTCTTCCTTTGCCATCACCTCCAATCATCACAACAGAAAGGATGGTTCTAATGTTTTAGACGATGGCTTAGTGAACTATCCATACCTCATCAATCATCCAGATAAATGTAGGGGTGGTAGTGGAGATGGAAAAAGCTTGGATGACGTCCTCCTGCTTTTGTTCGTGAAATCGTCACCAGAGAACTTCAAGCAGCGTCAGGCCATCAGGGACACGTGGGGGAATGAGAGCTTTGTTTTGTCAGAACTGGGTGCGAGTGTGAAGATGGTGTTTGTTCTCGGTGTGCACCCGCATGCCCAGCAGAGATCCAACGTGCAGAAAGCGCTGCTGCAGGAGGACAAGGCCTACAGGGACATCATCCAGCAGAACTTTTTGGACACCTTCCACAACCTCACTGCCAAACTGATCCTGCAGTTTCACTGGGGCTACAAGTACTGCCCTCAGGCACACTTCCTCATGTCTGCGGATGACGACATCTTCGTCCACATGCCCAATTTAGTTAAGTACCTGCAAGAGCTCCTTAGTACAAAATCGGAGGTCAAAGATCTGTGGATTGGTCATGTCCACAGAGGAGCTCCTCCGATTCGACGTAAAACCAGCAAATACTACGTCCCCAGTGATCTGTACCCTTGGTCTGCCTACCCAGACTACACTGCTGGAGCAGCGTACGTGGTTTCAGGGGATGTGGCGGCTAAGATATACCATGCAACTCTATTGCTGAACTCCTCCATGTACATTGATGATGTTTTCATGGGGATTTGTGCGAAGGCCATGGGGGTCTCTCCCCAGGAGCATGTGTACTTTTCAGGTGAGGGCAAAGCTCCATACCACCCCTGCATTTATGATCACATGATCACATCACACGGTCACACCTCAGACGTGCGCTCACTATGGCAGGCAGCAACAGACCCTACAGTGTACCGCCAGTCCAGGGGATTTATGGGTAATCTGTACTGCAAAGCAGTGAGGATGATGCTTCTATGTTTGCCATTTTACCAGAACTCATACTCCTGTATGGCTGCATTTTCATAAATGCTCTTAAAATGAAGGACTGCTGAATGTACCAGAGAAACAAATGGCAGTGCCTCACACAAACAGTCAGGCATTTTTTTCTCTTTCATGTTAAAGTTCACTATTTGCTGGCTCTATTATGTATTTGCTGTCCTGTAATAAAGACCAAAGCTGTTCTGTTAAGCAAACAAATTCAGTCATTTGTCTGTCAGTCATTGGCAGGATCAGTTTTCACTCTGTCTAAGCAAAAGAGATGAAAGACTGGTAACACCCCCTTTAAGTTCTTTTTCACATGCTCACCTTTACAGAGGTCAGGTCATTATAGAGTCTAAGGTAACTCAACAACTAGATGTTAAATCTTATGAATACTGGGTCTGGGAGGAAATTTGAAAAGAGAATTTGATGCCCTACATGCATGTAACACTTAAGTTATATTCATTCTTTACCCAAATAATGTGAATTTTTCAAATCTAAAAGCACTTCTGGTATAACAGGCCATGTGCGAAGAGTTTAAAGCCAATGTAAAAGCATTAACAAGCACAGGCAGTATGAGGTGGGAGTTATGACATCCTGTCATATCTTTGATCACCCTTCTCTACATCATTTCAAAGAACAACGCATGATTCTGCTTGCATAAGGCATTTTAAAATTTCAATAAAACTAGAACCAAAAGTTGTTATTTTAAAAAGGAGTACACACAAAACAACTGTTAGAGAAGACCAGAATCTTCCACGTCTAGCATGGTATTGCCAGACTAACTGTGACTGTGTTTTTTGTGTTTGTCATTTTGAGCTGCAGCTTATTGTGAACTCATTAGTTTAGATTGATTATAAATGACAGTCATTTTAAAAACCAAGATGGCAAGATATGCTGTTTGCAGCTTCTCCAGAGTGGGAGTTTGCTGATTTTCTGTGTTTCAAATCATTGTAAACTGATTAAACTTGTCTTTTGGACTGTTATACAAAACAAGACATTTGCAGATGTCACATTATACTGTGAGAAACTTGGATGGAAGTTTTGGGGATTTTTTTTTTTAACTGGATTTTTTTGCTACATTTCATAAACTGAAATTGATTTATCAAGTATTATTATTGTCATTGGTGGTGACTGTTATTTCAGGGACTTCGATCATAGCTCTACCACACATCACAACATCACAACTAATCACATGGAAACAAATGTGCCTTCAGATTACATTTTTAAATGACATTTCTGAGGAAATAGATGCATTTAGCCACAAATGTTCAGTGTCATTTACTGTTTGAATTTTCTTCCGGTGGTCTGAAACTCTTTATCCATAGGTCTTTTATTTTAAACTTTGCTCTTAGCTCTGCTCTGACTCACTTCCTCTCGCCAAACTGACAAACGGTTTGGGACAGTTTCTGTAGAGACAACCACTCAGAAGAAAACTAAATGATGACAGATGAATAAAGGCACTTAATGAAACAGAAAGAAAGCATACAAAAAGAAACAAATTAAAAAATGTTTCGGGAAAGTCAGAGTTTCAGAGCAGTTAATTTTATTGACATGTGTCCTATTTACCTCTTTGTTTTGTCACTGGGGGTGGGGCATGGGACTTTGTTAGAAGCAATATTGGTCTCTACAACTACTGAGGCAATTTTTTTTTTTAATCATTATTATTCATTGTCATTGTAAAGGAGAAATAATCTAGCAAAGGCTATAGGGTATTTTTTTTCTTGCATTTCTGCACTGAGCTGTGTTTCCTGTTTGTGCTCACACTCTGTACTTCTCTTTCCATTTCACTCTCTTTTCTCACACCCTGCTGCTGCAGATGCATTCACCCTGTGGTTTTTGTAAAAAAAATTATTTCTGAGACAAACTGAATCCTTTGAAAACTTTTACAGCTGGTGCAAAGCATTCACCATCAGGACTATAGGAATACATTTATGCACTGGATGAAGTGATGTCATATACAGTACTTGAGTGTCATTGATTTTAAAGTTCTATTTATTTTTTTATCCTTGCAAACACTAAAGTTCTTATATCTGAAAACAAAACAGGGCAGTGCCTTCCAAAGCATCTCAAGATAATTTTTCAGCAGTTCATCTGATTTGCATACAGCGCTGATATCTGGTACTCATTCTAGCAAAGTAAAATATAATTAAGTGTTTTCTGTTGCTGAAATGGGAATAAAAGAAGTCTATATGTGTGCAAATATTAGTTAAATGAGTAATTTTTTACTTAACAAAAGAAAAAATATATTCAATGACATCAAAATTTTATTGCTGCAAAATAATAGAAATAATGTACCTTATGTACCAAATTGAATATTGTAATGTCATTCAAACCTTGGTGTTGCCTTTTTGGAGATTTTTTTAATGCTTGGGCGTATATAGTTCATTTTTTACTGCTGCTATTTCAGCTAATAAAAACAGTTTTAAAAATGATTAGTCTGTTTCGAGTATTATTTTTTTTATTTTTAGTATTTATTTAGTATTTATCCCAGAAAAATGGTTGGCATAACCCCTAAAATCATTACACTTTGGTTTTGACCAAAAACTACATTAATTTCTATACATTTCTGTCATTGTGGGACATTGTGAGACCTAAAGTTCTCGAGCATAACATTTACAAAGCTGCATCAAATTAAAATCTTTAAAGCTCCAGAATTTGCAGCCATCATTTTAAGAGAAAAAAAACTGATGGCATTGAGATTCTAAATAAATAAACTAAATTATAAATGTACACAACTAGTAATTTTCTACAGCCATTCATCCCATGCATTATGCTCAATGAAAGTTTTTCTTTATGCTCCAATAACTTCTTCATGTTCTTTATAGGCAGAAATAGCCAGCACAAAATGGGTCTGCTTTGTGTGGTAATAGAGTTAAATTAAGCACTATCTGTGAATGTTCTCATTCATCCAGGTCATGGTTATTCTAGGCAAATAAATCGAATTTATTTAATCAAAATTAAGCAGTAAAAAGTCCCTTCTCTTGAGTGTGCACACATAGCCAGAGGAAGACAGCCTGGGTCAACAACGCTGATAACCACCTTCATGGCCCCTGATTGGGGTTGGAAGTTTTGTTTAGCCAGTGAACAATAAGGAAAGCCTGAACCTGTCAAACTGGTTTTGTAGTGTACTTGTCTGGTCAGCGTAATGATATTATTGGCTAGTTTAGTCAGAATACACTGAACTGGACCTGCTGTGTATCAGTGGATTTTGTGGGGATAATAAAGCATAATAAAGCAGGAAGCCAATGGGGGATACACCACTGCTGCATTCTAGTAGTATTAGTCAACTTATACATTTCTTTTAGTCTATAAAAATAATCAATTCTTGTCACAAAGGCCTTAAACACAATTACTGAGGGTAAGCTAATGTTAGCTTACCTACCCAGGGATAGGTGTAAGAGCAGAGTTCCTGACTGGCTCTAAGTAGCTGTTTACAAATGTGCCACATTCTGATTGGACCATTAAACCACCAGCTATTCTTTTGTAAGTTGGAGATACTGTTTAGGATGGTAACAACACAACTGCTTTGTTGCAGGGATAGCAGGAGTCTTTCCTTCTCTACATACCTCAAATTCTGTTTATTTAACATGTCATAACAAAGAAAATGATTGTTCATACAAATCTTTGTCTGCTCTGGTAAAGTGTTTCCACTCTGTTGATTGTAGTCGAGCATTGGTACCTGCAGCTGTGTGTCTATCTGTCTGCCTCTTGTTCTTGCATATCTGCTGTAAAGTCACGAATGACAACAATGAAAAAAATCGACCAGATTCATAAGCACAGTCTAATCACGGCACTGTGCTAAAAACAGAGATGAACCGACAGTCTAAACAATGCCCAAAGTCAACAAGTGGTTTTTGATGGTCAGCTATTCAACTCATCGGCTGTTGTGTAAATCCCATAGAGGCCTTCAACAGGCTGCTGCCTCTGCTCTTTTGTCTTGTGTTGTGATGCAGAATGAAAAGCAGTAGCTACAATATATTTTCATGTCACTGTGTGGTACCAGTTATTTATTGTTGTCTAAACTATGAAGACATTGTGATTTTCTCTCTCTTTCATATATACCAAGTAAATTTCTTGTTTCTGTATGAATTTTTCATTTTGTGAATAAATTATAATGATAAATGAATGAATAATATGAAAAAATACCCACAAAATGATTTCCTGCTTGGTCAAAGTGAAAAGGTTATTGCATCAATAAAAAAATGTTTGACATGCATTAAAAGATATTATTAATCTCTGAAGCTTCCACTGAAGAGACAAGCAGCTGCTGACTAAAACATCAGATATTTATGAAGCTATGAGATAACTGATCTGCTCCTCAAATAATACACCAATATAGAAATATTACATATGTCAATATATTTTATATTTCAATAAACTCATCTCATTGTGCCAGTTTTCATCTCATTCTTATGGCACTTAATCACAGTCTAACACAGATATATGAGCAGGATTCTGTTGTATTACATTAGTTTGAATTGATATCATGGTTCAAGCTTAGACAGGCATGATGTGGACACATGAAGCTTCTACTGCACTGACACTAAACATTGGACTGAGAGAAGTAGAAGCCATCTGGTGCCCATCTGTTAAACAAAACAGCACTATTTGCATACATTATCTTTTTTTTTTAAAGAGGGAGAGCATGTAGATCTTATTTGACTTATTTTATGAGGTATTTAGTGGCAAAACATGTCAGACATGAAGTATTATTCAAATCAAGGCATTTTATAAGAAAAATATTTTAGATATTTATTAAAAAATGTCTGGAGATCATTTAAATGATGATCTGCTCCTTGTGCTCCTTTTATACACGGTGCACAGAATTATGACATGAAACTACTGAGCCTGCTGGGTTTTTGCTCTCTGAAGTAGGTGCATTTAGCACTGCTTAACTATCTGACTCGCATCCTGTTTACTACCTCGAATATGATGTAGTCATGTTGTTTCAGAATAGTAATGGTCTATCGACGCCCAAAACTCTCTGTGAGCACCGTTCAGTCCCTACCTGCGTCTGTTTGACAGACTCTCCTCTGTCTCATTGGTCACAACAACATGGGTGGAGCCTCCTTGACTTTCCTCATGCATCACCTCAATCTGTAACACACAAACAAACATATACATATAGAGTTAATTATTGGGGTAGTGGTTTTATATGTTGTCTAAAATACAAATGTAGATAAAGGAACATATGTACGCTAAATGCCTTCTATTCAAGATTAGCACGAATCCAGCTGTTTATTCCCACTTTCAGTTGTTGACATCCAGGCGGTCAGCAGTAACTTCTACTGGACCAGCAGTAAAACATGTTTACATGGCTACAGGACTGTATGCATATGAGTACTGTAAAAAGAAGTTCCGGAGACAGAATTCACAGACATCAGGTTGGGACATCCCAAGTTGGTCCTCCACTATGAAACTCTACACTGAATAAAACAAGCACTAGACTTGCTTGATGCCCATTCACATTCCAAATGCCCAACATCTGTTGAGTACTATTACTGTTCTCAAATCGTGTAATGCAATCTTACAAACATATGGATGAAGTCGTAACTCTCAGAGAACTGAGAGAACTATGGTTGTTTCATTGTCATTATCACAGTTTAGCACTATAGAAGGCAGCTCCACACTTACTAGCATATATGTGTACACTGGTGGAAGTGTAGGCTGCCTAGGGAGATGGATGCATGGAAACTTTCAGATGTCTTGATGAAAAGCACTCTAAGCTCTCCGGAGGTTGAGCAAACAGATTAAATATTGTCTTTAATGTTTCCTGCTTGCAACAGCAGCTTTTTTATATACATGATACATGGATGCATGGAGTTGCAAGGGTTTTTACAAATAAAAGCCCAGCCTGTTAATGTTTCTGACTATTATTTACAGGTGTGATGGTGATCACCGGATTAGTTCCTGTATTAGTACAGAAACTTAAGAGAGATCTGTGCATTTTTTGGGGGGAATCTCACCAGCAGTCATTGAGAAGAAGAACAGTCAGGGAAAAAATTTCCTGCATTAATTTCACATTTTGAAAAAACTGCTTCCTTAAACACTTACAATTCAGCACAGGTCTCTTTAAGCATGTTAAAGTTGCACGATACAACCAAGGACAAGAAGGAAACTACTTGGTAGGCTTTTGATTTTGGCACTGACTTCAAACAGCTCTGTCCTCATCAATTATGGAGGGGGTTTATGGTCTAACACACCAACACTATCACTACACAGACAGACCATGTTTGTCAGCGGCACAAAATAACCTCGGGCGTGCATCCAAATTATGCACACTGTAAACCAATTAATGAGATCAGAGCAAAATGGCAGCATAGCAGCCACCAGCAGCAGGGTGGCATACTGATTAGTAAGACCCTCCTGTTGGAAGGACTTTGTTTAAACCACAATCGCCCCCACTGGCAAAATACTGAATCCCACCAGTTTCGGGGCTGCTGTTCTGGAGGTGGCGTCTGTAGAGCTTGAGTGTGTGAGAAGACTTAGCGTGCTTCTGATGCAGACTGATGTGCAATTACACCAGATTTTATCTTGTTTTTCTGGTATTTTGCTCATTATCTTCACTTGTGGACCACAGACCAAGCGTGAGAGCACAGAATTGACATCAGATCACTGCAGTGTCAACTATAACTGTCATGAGGAGGAAGAAGTCTGACATTTAGTGCAGAATACTGCGTCAAAGTCTTTAAAGAGATTGTAAGATGTAACAGATGTAACGGGGGGGGGGGGGGGGGGGGGGTGTTATAAAAATTTTTTTTTTTTTTAAAAAAAAAAAGGGGGGGGGGGGGGGGGGGGGGGGGGGGGGGGGGGGGGGGGGGGGGGGGGGGGGGGGGGGGGGGG
>JAQMCX010000045.1:1170261-1272220 GCA_029814765.1 Acanthurus leucopareius | reverse complement strand
CCCCCCCCCCCCCCCCCCCCCCCCCCCCCCCCCCCCCCCCCCCCCCCCCCCCCCCCCCCCCCCCCCCCCCCCGAGCGTCTGCATCTGTGATCTGTGAGAACATGGCCTTATGGCTTGAAAAGGTGCAACCGCATTGGGGGTGTCAGGTAACTGACTTCAGCAGCTCCGTTGAAATATGATTGCAACATGCATCCCTGTAGAGCGAAGCTTACTAGCCATGAGCAGCCTCTGTGGTGCTTTAGTCACTAGAAGAATATTTCTGCCCCTCTAAGAGAGCTTCAGTGAAGGTTCTCGTGTTGTAGCTGGCCTCTCCTGCTGTGTGTCTGTCTGAGTGTTTACATTTAACCTGCCATGATGGATTTTTCCTTGTGTTTATTCAAATCCATGATGAGACTAAAACTTGGAGCATTTGTAGTCCTCCATCCCCCATTCATCCATTATAGAGAACCATTTATTCTTTTTTTTTGGGGGGGGGGGGGGTGTCAGTCTATGGACTGTGTGGGAAAAGCTGGAGCACCTGCAGAGAAACCCTCGTAGACACAAGGAGATTATGCAAACTCCAAACAGAAAGGCCAGCTATGTTCGAATCTGAAACGTTATTGCCTCTTACTAACCCACTTTGCCACCCATGTAGTCCTACAGATGCTAACTTAAATTGTTGTTTTCTCTTAACAGTGGGTGCTTTTCAATGACAGTGCTCGATTATTAGCTGATCTTACCGGCATATTGTCACTAATGGGACAGACTTCATGAAGATCATAAATGCATCTGTAAATAAGTCTGACAGATGGCATCTTTAGAAACACTGAGAACTGATTAGAGATCTAAATTAAGTTATGTAAACTTAGAATGATGCTGTCTGCACATTATCAGTCTGAAACTAAAATAACATGACATGTATATGAATGTATTTACAGCCCAGTCTGTGCTGTATAGACAAGTTCAGTATGCTGTTTTTTTTATGTTTTTTGTTTTTGTTTGATTTCACTCAACTTAGGATTTGCATTCAGGCACCTTTCCATGTTATATAACTACCATCAGGTTGAATGGCAAAACAAAGTCACCATGGCAGCTTCAGTATGACTTGAATGACCTGTGATACTGAGAGGAGCACATAGAAGTTTTTTTTGAAAAAGAAAACCAGAATGAACAATGATCTGTACAATGCACTTAACAATTAAAACTAAAACTTAAGTTGCTTTTCCATCTTTGATGAAATGTCAAAATAAACAAAGAACTTTCATCCAGTATACTAAATCAGGGGCTGGAACAATGATGAGGAGTAACATAAGTAAAGTACCACATGTTCATAAATCACTTACCAATCATTTATTCATTGCCCTAATTTTTTTGTGCATTACTTACGGAGTTTCAAACTCTGTGACCTTGCACAACCAACAATGCATGGGACAAGAACATCTTTACCGTCAAATTCCTCATTGTACCTTTCAGCCAATTCTGGAGCCGCCTGGTTCATCTTAAATCATAAAAACAGCTACTCAACAGAAGCAGCAGAAATAGTCATTTGTACTGTATAAATACGTTTAGACTGGCTCTGCACTAGTTCAAAAATAGGGCTCAAAGATTTGCTGTACATGGATCAGTCTGTGTCAGGTTCAATAGACACATTTCCTGAATTCTGTCTGATTAGACACTGACTGACCCCGTGTCTGGTTGCTTCTGTTCCCTCGAACCCTCTGGCCATAGTTCACAATCCACAGACTAAAGACCCTGGTGTTTAGTTGGGTCAGTTCTAATGGTCTTTACTCTGTCTTTCCTATTTTAAGCAATGTGTTTCGTTTGCTCTTAGTATTACAGCTCTAACTCATGTTAGCCACCTGTTGGTTTATTCGGCCTCTCACAGATTGTGAGGGGCTGATTTCACATGGAAAGTGAAGTCAGTGAATCATAACTGGGAGTTGAATTCATTTGGAGACATGCTAGCTTGCTGTAAATGTTAATATGATCTTTGGTCACAAAGGTCTGGGTATTTTAATTCTCTACCTTTATGATACCAGCTGATAAACACTGGTGCTGTTGGCACTTTCAGACAGAGACAGAGCAGTTACCATGTTATCTGCAGGAAATTCTTTAAAATGTATGTTAATTCCTTTCATATTTGTTCTTTTTCTGCTTTGTAATCAAAAGAGGCTGGGCTTAGTAAAGATATACAGTACACATCCCCATTACAGACTACAAGTAAGAGAAATTCTGTCAAGAACTGGAAGTAAAATCAAAGCACAAGGACTTTAGGAAGAAAATAAGCCCAGGTGTCACACTCAGCAGCTCATTTCTTAAAGTTTACTTGCTTAAAAGTTTTTATTGTAAAATAAGCATTCAGAGTGATATTAGAGGAGGGTACCTTGATGCCTCCTTTGGCCTTGCGTATGTTCTTCTTCTTGTTGGGATCAGCTTCAGTTGGCTGTTTGCAACTGTTGGAGTTGTCAGAGGCCCTTCGAGCCAGAGCTGGAATGTATTAAGAGACCACAGCATAAGAGGTTGAGTGACATTTAATTAAGATCATTCAGACTCAAAAAACTGACATGCGCAAGCTTGTGCAAGTTTGCAGCTCAGGGTGCAGTCACCCTTTGAACCTGTTAAACCAGGTTCATCACCAGTCTAATGAAGTAGTTGTGACAAAATCCAACTCACGCTGCTGGCTCCCTGTGGTCCTGGAGGTGTTCTTAAGTGAGGGCCGTTTGGGAGAGGACTCAGGCCGGGGGGCAACAGGCTGGACGGGCCTTGTCTGTTTAGCTGACAGTCTCTTCAGACTGACATGCCGCTTCTCGAACATCTCCTGGACATCCTCCAGGCGCTTCAGAGCTTTCAGGACACTGGCCTGAAAGCAGAAAGCTCACTTTTAACCCTCGTCCTCATCATTGTCGTAACACAACATCCAGTCGTCATGGAAACAAATGCTTTTTGTGCACCATACCTTGATATCCTCAGACAGGACGACCTCATACTGGTTGTGGAGGTTCCTCAGTTCAGTCAGCTGGTTCTTTTCTGCTGAGTCCAGGAAGCATTCAATGTCAGCCAGTGCTGACTCTGCTCCTTCCTGAGACTGACATTTATCCACAGCCTGGGAGGCCAGCAGGTAAATGCCAGACTCACACCACTGGTTCACCTGTACACAGCAATAATTCAGACAGGTCAAAACAGAAGACTGGAAAGATTGGAGTTGATGAGGAATGTCAATGACACACACTGACTTTTTCTTAATGCATTCCTGTGTTGTATGACCATAGGAGGAAAATTTACATGTAGAACAAAAATTGAGAACCTGATGATAAAATACAAAGTAGGCATGGAAACAGGAGAGGAAGTGAAAACTGTCAAGTCCAGTCTGCATTAAATGTTTTCACTATTTAATTAAACCCACCCATTCCACATCAGGAAAGATATGTGGTTTATGAACACTGCTCTCGGTATAATAAAGTTATTTGACAGCCATTTGTCTAAGAAACATTTGGTTTGCCAATATACAAATATTCCTGCTGTTACTCTTAAGAGTCACATCACAGTTTCAATAAAGACTGGGGCTTCAAATTAAATAAGAGATTCTGGCTCATCAAAATTATTAATTACAAACTAAAATAACTCCCATAAAAATGACACAAGTAAAGTAACGATTGAGAAACTAACTAAAGTAAAGTAAAATGAAATTGGCTCATCAATTTCTCAACATACAAGATTTTTCATTATTATTATTTTAATACTGATTTATAATTAATATGTACAAATGAGCTAATTTGCTTAGATATTGCATCAACTGCACATTTAATCAGATAACTTCAGAAAACTTGGTCTCATGGTAAAAACTATGAGTTAAACATTTCACCATATTCAACTTTTGTATGTCTTAAACCAACTGTTGCTTTTTTTCCCGACTTTTAGCACCTCAAAGCAACCTGTCTGACCTGTCTGACTGCTTGCGTTTCCTGCTCTGCTCTTACTTCTTTTCACTGGTGTCACCATGCCCCCAGTCCTCAGTATGTAAGTGGATGCAAAGTGTTTGAAATGAAAACAAATGAGTGTAAAAAGGTTGGCAGGCAAGCTCCTATACTGTGCAGTACCATAAGAGAGAAGTGTGAAGCTAACAGCAGCTCAGCTAACAACAGAGAATAGGGTTTTAGGCGAAACCAACTGTTCACTTCCTACCCAGCAGAGCAGAGAAAGTTTTAGCTTGTGAACACAAAGAAGAGACTAGTAGCTTCAGAACCAGTTTTTTACGATCCCACTTTAAGTGTGTTGTACTGTGTCTGCTAGTTCTGAACGTGTAAAGAAAGTCCATTTACAGTGAGATAAGATGTTATGAGACATATGGTGTGGTCTCGTGGACTCTCACACTGCCCCTCAGGAATGTAATAACACCAAATTCAAGAAGTTTTAAAAGCCCAATAAATTACTTCAGCCACAGTATTGTGTCAGCAATGTCAAGCTGGTTGGACAGTCTAGCATTTTAGTCCAGACTGTTTTATTTTATCAAATATTGAAAGTTCTGACAGGAAATTTTATAAATTTGTTATGACAGTCCTGCTGGATTCATTTGTACCTTGTGTTGAGTAAACAAGCACATTAGCTTATTACATGGCTACAAAACCACGTTAATGTTGTCTTAGTGTGCTTTTTAGCATACTAACTGTAGCCTTAAAGTCAAAGACCACTGTGTCTGAATACAGCCTCACAGCAGCTGCAGAGTTGTAGTCTTGTATTAACATTTACTGAGGAACAGAAAACTATGTTGCAAAGGTCATTTCCTCACCTTATCAATGCCCTTATGTATCTGCAATGATTTGGACAAAACATCTGTCTTTTTCTTGGCCTCGTTGCTGAAGTCATCGCAGACCCGCCGGAGCTCCACACATTTGGGTCGAATAGAATCCACGGCATAGTGGTTGCTCTGGATCAGCTGGTCACCATGCAGAGCATGGAGCTGGGCCTTCTCTATTGTGGGCTGGTGGAAGATAATTTAAAAAACATTATGGCATTGTGAGTTGTAAAAAGAAAAGTGTATACTAATCCTCTCTTTGCAGAAGAGTGGTGATTCACAAATTCACAAATCATTACAAAATACAAAATATTGTTGTTTCCTGGTGTTTGATTAAGAGCCTGTATAAAGTAGCTGTTATAACAAGTTTTTACTTAACTTTTCACCTGTGTGTGTCTGGGTGTGTGTGCGTGCGTGCATGTGTGTGTTTGTGTGTGCATGCGTGCATGTGTGTGTGTGTGTGTGTGGTGTGTTCGTGGACTGACCTGAGCCATTTCCTCAAGTGTTTTCAATTCCTTTAGCAGGTTTTCAACTCTGGCCACACAATCCCCGATATCTGATAGGCTGGTTAGACTGTCCATCAGACTGTCCAGAGACACTTTGACCTGATGACCCAAACAGGGGACAGAAACAGAAAAAAAATCCAAAAATGTTGATAACGTATACATTTTGTGTTAATATCTAGGACTTCACTTCAGTTCAGAATATTTAAGTTATATGTCCAGCAATGTTGCCTCTGATCATCTGAAATTTTTCACTTGCAACAAACTTGTTGCCATTTCCGTCTGGATCAACGTGACTTCCATCCAAAATACTGTATTAGTTAAAACAGGGGTCAATGTTCCTCTTGCTTGCTTCTTGCTTCGCTTCAAACTCTTGACATTACCAGGTAAGAGAAGTTTATTTCTCAAGTGTGACAGATAATCACAGGCTCATTGACATATTGCGATAAAACGTATACTGTAATACAGATCCTTAACTAACTTTACAGACAAGTTTCAGATGGGATACAGATTCATTGTTTTTACAAACTTCCAAACTTTTTTTAGTATGTTTTTAAAGAATGATTTTACAACTGATGTCTTTTGAAGCTGTATGAAGACAGAAAGAGGCAGGACCCAAAGGTCTTGGGCCAGAGGCAGCCGGGTGGACGGGGAGACAGACAGATCTACAGATATACCTCTCTGAAGTCCTGTTCAAAGTGGCGTAGCTGCAGGCACTGCTCCAGTTTCAGATGGTGTTTACACCAGAACTGTTCAAAGGCATTCTCTGTCTCGTCAAGCTGGGCTAAGAGTCTGAAACACATTAGAGGAACTTTACTATCCACATACTGAAAGTTACCATAAGACTACATGGCCATTATATAGACAGAGATTATTTAAGTGGTCACCTTTCCACAGTGGTTTGGTTCTCCATTTCATCTGGGTTGAGTTTGTGACTCTCTGACTTAGCTGCCTGCTCCTTGATACAACCTAACAGGGTGGTCCCCTGCTTCAAGGCCAGCTTCAATTCATCCTGATTGAGAGACAAAAAAGCATTGAAAAAAACATTATTACCATATGTAAAACAGCTGCCCAATGTTTTTATGCAAGGTCTTGTTTATATTAGTCACTGTAACATGAAATCTTTATCTGGATTCTTGTCTAGATAATGATATCGATTGCCTTACAATTTGTTTTTAATTCTGGTAATTACAAAGAGGGAGATAATGCAGGATATTCTCAAGGGGCTGCTATAACTTGCAAGGCAGATGTCAGAGGAGATCATTTACAGTAAAGTGAACCTTGGGAAACACCTTGGTGGTGCCCAAAATAACACAAGATTGAAGAGTGAAGGGAAGTTGAGAATGTAATGCAAATATCCACTTATGTACAGAAATGAAAAAAATGAAGGGAAGCTGAGAAAGATTTGACTGAAGTAAAAAAGTCATCAAGATAAGAAAATGTAAATAGGTTTGTCCTTTTCAAGTTTAGCAGTGGGAAAAGAAGAGATCAATGTTTGCATTTTGTTTGTTATTTGTACTAAATCACCTTGAGGTTGTCGTGTTTGTCTGTGTGTGCTGTGAGCAGGTCTTTGGTGCACTGGACGTCATTGGGCAGCTCGGTCTCTGCCAAGTCTGTTCCAAACGTCTGCAACATCTGGGCTGTGGTTTTCACTGTCAAGGCAAAATTCTCTATGGCCTAAAGGAAAAAAAAGATCCACACAAAAATTCTGAGTATCCTAATATGCAACTCACCATTCGGCCATTGTTAGTAAAAGCAGCACAATCTGGGATTTATGTACAACATCATATTATTTAAAATGCCAAATCACAAATGTTGAGTTTAAGGTGTCCAGCATTTGGTAATGTATGCCTCCTCACAGTTCGGTGGTGTATCCATTGACTGTGACAGTATTCCAGGTTTCCTCCTAACTCCCGAGTCAGCTGGCCTTTATCCACATAGCCGTGCAGGTCCGACAGAGAGTTCAACATTACAATCTGCAAACACATTCAATGCATCACTACATGCGCTTTTGAACATGATCTCCATTATATTACAGTAAGTCTACTCATGGCAGCCCAGCTAACTAAGCTTAATAAGAGACACATCTTGTCACTGCTCCTGTAAAAAGGAACTTAAGTTAAACTGCAAAACACTAAAATCAACTGACAAAAAATGTTGTATGATATTCCATGTAGCTTGAGAGGAGGGTGCTGCAAAGTCTGGGAAAATTACCCTGAGGATATCATCAAAAATAATTGTCATGGAGTTTTATATCCTAGATATCTTTGAGATATAAAGTTTGATATCTTTAAGAAAATTCTGATGCACTTCTTGACTAAAACAAATTTAAGTCAACTCTGCTCTCTTTAAATACCGTTTGACAAGAATCCAATGGTTATGATTTAGGGTGCCACAGGATACAGCTTTGTGTGCCATCTTGCACATGGGAAACTTGAAACTTAACAGTTACTTACTGGAAGTTATTTTTCAGAAATTTCGTTTCTCACTTCTTTCACCACTGATCTGTGGTGTGAAGAACAGGAAGTGCAAAAATAAAAAGTAGTGCACACTTCAGCTTTCAGTTTGCAAGCAGGGTTGTAACTTAAGATGTGGAGGGTTGATTGGACTATTTATGGAACCAAGATTATATAATCTTGTTTTAGATATTTTTGGCCTGTTTTGGAACTTGCAGAGTTTTAAATATGGCAGTTAAAATGTAGAAAAAGTTGCTTTTCTGTGTGTTGTAAAGATTATTTATCATTGCTTTTCATGTGTAACGGTGCATAACTTTATTTGTTATCATTATTATATATACAATGAGCTGCAATAATTCTTACTGTATCCCAATTCCCAAAGCAGAATAACAAAACGTGGTCTAATTTCTTGCATGGTGCATTGTTTCATTCTTATTTCACATGGGAAAAAAAGCTGCTGTCTGTCAAAATGAAACTAGGAATTGGTGTCAGCATGTTTCAGTAAATGTCAGCTGAACAGCTCTGCATTGGCAGCATATATATATATATATATAAACCTATTATGTGGAAATGAGTTTAATGATGTTTTTGCACAAGACCCTGGATGCTTTGCCAGAAAGGTGTCGAAACATATTTACTACAAATAAATCATGTGTGTAACTGAGACAGGTAAATAATAACACTTCTTTAACACTACTGCATATTAACTTCTCAGGACTGAGGTTTTTACTGTCAAAAAATTATTCAGTTTGGAGTTGTATATGATAAATAATCTGATGTGTACATGTAGATGTATCTGATGGTAAAGCTCAACCTGGGATTCCCCCTGTGTTTAGTCAAGTGAAGCTTCTTGGTCAAATGCTGAGTTTACCTTATACGTGTGTATGTCCAAAGGTTAAAAACACAGTTTGTGGGTGCACAGTCCAAAATATAGGGGCAACAGTCACACAGACTGATGTTATTTAAACTTTTTTTGTAGCCATAATGCACTGAACTTAACAGTTTGCAGTATAAGTGTAGGCTTTGTATCATCTGGATGTTCACTTGGTTGGTTTACAAGTTTTGTCCTTGACAGAAGCAATGCTAAATGCAGCTGATCTGAATTGTATTAAAAATTTGGATGTCATGCATCTTATATTAGTCATGAATTCAGTTTAATCCCTTATGTCTCTAATTTTCCTCCTTCTTTAGTGAAATTTACATTATTTTTTCTGTTTGATTGCATCCAAAACAGTTTAAATGGTTGGTATAAAAGCATGCTTACCGGTACCTTCATTTTAAAGTCATCCTTGTGCAGCTTGATCCCGATATCTGCTATAGCCCTCTGGAAGAACCTGGATGGCCTCAGCACCAACACCAGCTGCAGGTTTCCTGGAAATGCCCCCTGGATAACACAACATGTGAATTTACAAAACATCTCTAAGCTTGTCTTTCAATTATTTATTCAGAAATTGTCTTAAAAAACCAAACAGCAAGCAAGTGCTGGTACCACAATGCCAGATACAGATGTGTGAAAGCATATACATGTATGTGTGTCTTGCCGGTATCGAATCATTAAAAGACCAAAGCATTACGGCAGTTTATTCTAAAAAATCTGACCCAGTGACAGTTCACTGCATTACACTGCATCATGCATCATGCTGCATGCATTAGAAGGCACATTAACTGGGAGTCATCAAACTGGTGGCCTTGGAACTTAATATGCACTTCTATCAAAAAAATGAAAAAAATTATATTGCCACAGTCACTTACTCATTTGAAAACTGTGTGTCATTCTAATTATGACATCCTTGCAAAATCTAGCCTTAAACTTGCAAAACAGCAAGAATATTCTGTGAGCAGAATATAACACAACTAAGAGGAGTTTCATTTCCTGTTTTTGACCCTAATGCTTCTGATTATTTGAGTTTGATCTCTTCACACTTTTACAAATTCAAATTATTTCACATAAAATAAATCACAAAAGTTAAAGTAAAAGTCACTCATTGTTTTCAACTTGTATGAGGGGTCACAAGTGGTCAATATGTCATTTTATAATTTTCTATAGACTGCCCTCTAGGGGACAACAATAGATGTTACAACAGTGAGCTTTGAAGTGCAGTGTTCCTCACTGACCAGAGAAAAGAAAAAAAACTGTTTATCCCAAAGAAGGACTAAAAAAAAATTGACAAAGAGAAATATCAATCAATATCTAGTTTATACTTCATATTGTATCATCCCTGTAAAATCAATTCCTGGGCCCCCTGTATAGAAAAGTATTTAGTATTTAGTGTAAATCACTTTATTTAGCTAATTATGAACATGACAGGATGCCATAACATTGATGTAATCCTCTGCACAAGATGTTCACATACTGCACAAATATCAGCCACTCTTACTTAAAAAATTTAACAAAAAAGAATAAGACAAGAAAGGGTTCACAAACTTTTTATTTACTTTTTTATCATATAAATTTTGCTCTGCCTGAACTCTTGTGGTGCAGGGATTTAAAATCTATGGTTGCATTACAGACAACAAAATAAATTTTAAGTTATAAAGAGCAGGATCAATTTCAATGATATAGGGTCTCAGTGTAAAACACCCTATCTTTAACTGCTTTTAACATCTAAGTGCACTTAAAAGAATGAATAATGTATTTACTGCTAAAAGTGCAGGATTAAATAAGTTTTAGATGTCTGTGCCTCTATGTGCCGTATGTATGTATACATTTATATGAGATGTGAAGAGTGGGGGTCCTGGAGAACTTACAGCAATCCGGGATAGGGAGGCCTTTACTGAACTCCATTTGTCCTTCCGCCGGTCGATGATTATAATGAAGCCGATGCTTGCAGCATCAAGGCTGAAACAGGAGGCAGAGATTAACTTTGTTAATGTGTCGGTCTGTGTAAGCTATTACCTTTCTAATTCTGCTAAAATTGGAGTGTTGCTGCTCCTAGAGACAGACTACAGCTCAATAGCAAACTCTAGGGATTTCACCAATAGAGTGAAACTATGTGATAATTTACAGAAACATCAAACTAATAGTATTTATCGGGGGTATTCAAGTAATGGCACATTTTCCAAGTTTAGACCTCACACTTGTAAGACTTAAACATTAGACACATTAATCCTGTTGCCAACTGGCTAACTGTCAATGATGAAAACCTTGCCATTCAGGAGAATTGCACCTTGAAGCCTAGCAAAAGCTGCAGTTTAAATTGTGCTGACCTCAAGTTGACCTCTAAGCATAGCTTGCATTTGGAAAAAGTATTGAATACAGCAGTTACTATGAAAACATAATCATGTCCAGGTTCCATTATACCTAAGACCTAAAATTTTGGTATTTTTTTAACCAATCTCTGACAGAGCAATGTCGCATGATTTAGAACTACTTGCCATTTAGCAGGTTCTAGGATACGTATGAAAATCTTAGTCTGCCTCTATATCAAGCCAACTGACTGCCTCAGGCTCAAAGACATGCTAACTGAAACAACAAATTTTGGGGACATTTGCAGGGCTAAAACACAAAGTATACTGAGTGCCAGAGAGCCGTTTCATTATTACAGATTTGTGTTGAGCAGTCCCAGACAATTGTGTTTAATTGAGGAACCACAAAGAATTTCTGACGTCAGGCAGGATCCCAGTGTAGAGAACTACGCATTAAACCAGGAATAGGAAAAAAAAGGGGTCCTGAATAGGTTCCTGGATTTTTGCCCAGTGCCCAGTTCCAGCAAAAATATTCAAGTTCCTTCTGTTAAGCAGTGATAGCATAGCATCCTGAGCTCCATTAGAGTAACTTGCACCAAAACTTGGTTTATATGACTGTAATTTTGGAGTGTCTGATAGAAATTAAATGCAGGTCTTTTAATGGTGGCCAATGAGTAGGGTGGGGTGCTCTTTTAGGTAATAGGTGACATGGGCTAAGGGCTAAGGGTCTGATTGCGTGAGAACAGTCACAATGAAAATGAAGCTTAATGTGTATGAGAGTGTGTGTACCTGGGAATGCTGGTCAGGTAAGTAACAACATTGAGGAAGTCTTCCTCTGGCACTTCACTGAAGCCTGAGTACTCTGGGAAAGTAATGATGGGGGCGCCATCTTTCCCTCGCCCTCCTGCAACATGAGCAC
Source organism: Acanthurus leucopareius (assembly GCA_029814765.1). Taxonomy (NCBI): domain Eukaryota; kingdom Metazoa; phylum Chordata; class Actinopteri; order Acanthuriformes; family Acanthuridae; genus Acanthurus; species Acanthurus leucopareius. Next base: position 1,260,385 of record JAQMCX010000045.1, on the reverse strand, counting down.
CACATACAACATTTACTATCAGTCAGAGTGAAATCAGCCATAAGTCTCACACTACTTGACAGTTTCACATTACTATTGCTCTATATTTTGTCTGCTTGTTCTAGCTCTTTACTTGAGCTGAATGATGTTTACATTGTGTGTTTATACCAGACGTCTTGTCATGCATCACATTACCAACCAGTCCCACAGCTTAGTCTGATTCTAAGCTGTTGTGTTCAACACTTAAGGACCTGTGCTGGTATTTAAAGTAATGTTTGCAGGGATTTAAAAAGTTTGGTGGATTTAGGAGGATGAGAAGTTTTCCTGGAATTTTGAGGTGTATCCTGGAAAATCAACAAACTTGCCCATGTATCTCAGACAGAATGTATTAAATGTATCTTACATGAATATAATGCATCACCTTTTTTTGGCTTTGTTTCTGTTTAGCCTAACTTTGGGGGAATTCAACCATTTATCTCTTTAAAAACAACACATAAATTCAGTGAGAAAAAACAATTTATTACATAGAGGAGAAAACATCTTTGTAAAAAATCTTGTAAAGCTCTCAAAAAATTTTTAGATGCAAACACTTCCACAAAAAAGTCACAAGATGGCAACCTTGAGCCATAAATTTTCCGGCACCTCAGTTGAAATATCAGAATGCTTATTACTCTTGAATAGAACAACAATGTGTCATTTTAGTGAGAGCCAACACTTGTGAAAAGCTGAAGTTAATGTTAACATGAAACAAAACTAATCCTTTATTTTTGTCCTGACACAGACAAACACCCACCAACAGTCACCAACAGTCCCACCGGTTATCTTTTGACTGCACACATCCAAATAACATACAAATGATGGGGTGAATACGCTGCAGGAGGAGTGGACCCGTGTGTCATGTAGTTTCACAAATGTTAGACTGTTTTTGCAAAGAGTTGGTAGAAAAGTTTACTGACTGGAATAGCTATACTATGATACCACGTATTGTAGCATTTAACTACCCCAGCAGATGACAGAATAGTTCTTTCTCTGAGGGGTACTATTATTAAAGAAAATGCCTTTATTTTTGATCATATAAATGAGTCTTGTTTTGTTTTGTGCACCAGTTTGTCTTGTTAATTTGGTCTGTCAAATATAAAAAATATAGTTGTCAGAATGTAGTTTTTAAGACCTTAATGGTTTTAATGTACTGGTGTTCCATAAACCTAAGTACAGTTAACTTGAGTTACTACAATTTGATTGAAGCACAGAAAACCTGGCACTTCTTCAACATCACAGTACTGGTATCTAGTTTTATGGTATACACAACAGAAAATTACTTGAATGGTATATGAATAACAGGGCAGACATGTAGGGCAAAACAAACATGACTAACAAAGAGCTGAGAGAAGAGTTCTTACTGGCCTTGGCCCAGAAACATGATTTCAGGTAATAACTAATGTTATTCTGGGTCTGCAGTGTGTGTGTGTGAGAGTAGGCAATTGTTTGCTAACACATTAGACACATTAACTCGCTGAGATGTGAAAAATATGCATATATTTTGTTTCAGCTTACTTCAATTCCCCCTATAGCCAAAAAAAAAATTAAATAGGTTTGAGAAATCTTTGCTTTTCTCTGCTTGTATAATGTGGCTGACTTCTGAAGAGGGCTGACGTCCTCTAACTGCTTTATTAACATGTCAAGATGTTAATTTATATTTGAAACAAAGATGGATTACCCTACAGTAAATGTTGCTGCTGTGTAACTAAAGTAGCAAGGTGCTTTGTGATTCTAATTTGTTTGACAATAAACAGAGGAGTGAGAGCCAACATGACTGAACAGGCTTAGAACAGAGCACTTTCCTTTGCTAGATAAATTGTGTGAGAGGAGCAGGCAAGACTGTAAATGAAGAACAGTTCCAGTTCATGTGTGACAGAATTGTATGTAAAGTAAAGAGGGAAAAATCCAGCCAAAGTATCATACCATACTAACCCACATCCTACACACTCTCAATAGAGCCACATGTGGTGAAAGCCAGAAACCAGGCCTGTGTTAAACTTGTGCAGCTCTGGGGGCAAGTAATGCTGAGAGAGTTTTTTTTTTTTTTGCAAACAATTGCTATTTTGGCTGGTGAGAGAAGATTGAGGGAAGGAATGAGAAGCATCCCTGGAGAACCACACAGGCTGCTGTGCCACCAAGAACAACACATCTGGAAAGTCTGAGGGCACCCAGAGGAGGCTAAACTGTCCAAACCTTTACAAACTAAATGATGTAACTTTCCACTGGCTGGATTTCTGTGAATATCTAAGTTTCCCAATGTAAATACACTTTTATGATAAGAGGCTGAACTTATTCAAAGTTGCTATCCCTCTTTTTTGATACAATTGGGCTTTTCCTTCATACTTTTTGAGAGAAAATCAAAAATAGACATGTATCTATTTTAATGCACAAACCAGTGCTCAGACAGCGCCGTTAGAGACTCTCATGCGAGTGACAGTGGCTGTGGTATTTGTGGCAGGCAGAAACTTTACACGGTACCTTAGGAGGTCTAAACTCAGTCATTCATTAGGCCAGTCATGGCATGCTAACATAAATGATCCATTCAACAAATGCCTCTACACTGCAATTTAATGCACGATTCACCAAAGAATTACAGAGCAGTATCCTTTTGTTCTCGTATCCTACTTAGACAGAGAAAGTTATTTTGAATTCATCATGTAGAGACACTGCATCTATTTCGTTTAAATGATTGACTCACATGAGATTTTTGTTCTTTGAGGGATATCAATAGACCAGTGGTTCTCTTCTTGACCCCTTGAAAGTCACAGCAAAGGAGAAGTTCATGAAGTTCAAGAGTCCTTAGCTGCAGTACTGTAACATTCTTCTGAGTGAATATATGGGCAGTTAGGTTCAGTTTCTAAAGGAATTTAAATTAAACTCAATAAATCTCATTGTATAGCCAACAAAGCGCAATACAGTGCTGTTGAGGACTGTAGCCTCCACACACACACACACCTTCCTCATCTGCAGTGCTAAACCAGGAGGAGAGGATAGCCTGTGAAGAGCTGCAGTATACCCAATGGCTAACAGTCAAGAGTTTTTTCTGTGTGTTTGTGTGTTTTAATAATCGACAGAGTTGCCTAATTATCCCAAATTACATTTCATTGGACACATTTATCCTATGTCATCTCCAGAGTTATCTTTCCTTGGATTGAGAAACTACACACTTTTACAGAGAGCTTGCGTTGGACACATTTAGCCTGTATAAACACCCCATGTTCAAGAAACTAAACAGAGAGGGGGGAAAAAAGTGAAATTGGATATTAAAATACTTCATAATAATTTTTTGAAACAGATTTATCTTATTACAAACAAGACTTAATGGAATAGTCAGCACAGGGAACAACGAGTAGAACTCAGAAAATGTAGTTGACATTTTACTGTTTTTTGAGTTCAAGCTCCATGTTTTGGCAAATATGCTTGGTCACTTTCTTGCTGAGAGTTACATGGCTGACCATTAGGCTATATGGAAATAAACCAGCCATATCACTCCTCAGGTTTCCTCTGCTATTCTACTTCAACAATCACAATCAAACAGACATCTGAAGGGCTTCCTGAGTTTTTATCTACAATGAATAGGACTCATGTTGTAAGATTTCCTCTGTGAAGAAAAGAAAGTCAGAAGAGAACCCAGCACCTTTTGTACACATAAAGTCCTTTCTTTCATAACTTGTGTGAATGATAAAACCAAACAGAAACACAACAAACTGCTGAGAATGTGTGGCCCTATCAGAAGAAATAATAGTGAAACTTTTTGTTCCCACAAGCATAAAAATAGACCAAGAAGTGACAGCAGAAGTGGAACTGTGAATAAGAGGATGTTGTTAGAGTCTAGAATTCTGTTAAAGATGGAACTTGTGACCATTTATGGAGTGGAATGAGGCCTAAGAGGAGATAATTAAGATACAGAATACTGCAATACACACATACAACACACACAACAAGACAGGAACCAGTTTTTGTCATTTTACTGTACAAACTCAGTAAGAGTGGGGTCTGTTGTGACAGAGAAGAGTAGAAGGGATACAGTGCAGTGCAGTTTACTGTAGAATAGAGTATATATTATTGGAGAGTAGAGTGTGTGGTAACAGTCCTTGATGACAAGATTTCATGTTTATCAGACCGGGTGTGGGTCACAAGGATTAATATTCAGGCTCAGTTTCATGTCTTCTGTGTCTGATCTGTATTGTATTGTATCACAGCATGACTTAATTTAAGTTAACTTATTTGCATGTAATGTCTTGTTTGACAAAAATAGTAATAATGACTTGCAACTTAAGCTATTTGACTGTTACTGTTTCCCAGCCTCCCTTTTAAACACACCAGGTCACAGTCTCTGGGTTGGACGGCAGGTCAGTGGGCCAGCAGGGTGTTGTTACATACCTGAGAGCAAGGCAAACTGGCGATGAAGCTGCTCTATAATGTCTACAGCCAGCAGGGGCCTGATCTCCTGCTGCATGATCTCATCTGTAAGGAGAGGCACACTGATCAGACAAAGCCGGATAAACTATGAAACACAAGACAGTCACACACAGTCATTCTCCCCCTGCTGAAGAATCAAATAAAAATCTAAAGAGAGACAGTTTGAATCAGACGTACGTCAAATACAGACAACACAGTTGGAGCATGAACAAATTCAAAGAGTAGATATAATACAGTAAAGGATTAGAGAGGAAAAGTAGAGCCTAGTATGCTGAATGACAGATGTAGATAAGATGTCAGTAAACCCACAAGCTCAATTATTTAACCAAACTATTGGCTGCTCATATCAAAAGATCCTAATAATTAATTACTGGGAAAGGATTTGATCATAGATCACAGGATATGTATAATACACAGATGGCAACAGCATTTCTTGTCATTCTGTCTCTTTATTATTCTCCACATGTAGAAGCACCACTAATTCAATGAATAGGAAAACTGCTGTACTATGACACAGCTAGCTCATGGAGCGTTCACTACACACCACATGACACAAACAAAACAGCTGGAGAGACAGAAGATATGTGTGTGAGTATAGCGAGTATACGGTAGAGATAAGATAAGGTATAGTATGTGGCTACTCCTTGGCTTCTTACTAGGAGTGAGGATTAAAATACTATACTTGTCTTGATAATGGTGCAGGGGAGAAGGGGACAGTATGCAGTGCTAAAATATGGATCTTAGGCCTTTACCTTTGCTGTGTTTATGTTCACAGGACCCTTAAAGATTTTACATCAGTAATATATTTTTTTTTAATCAAGCTACATTTACTAGTCCCTTTGCTGAGGAAAGAGTAGGAATTGGGCCTGAGTTCATACATTTCAGTCAAATTTTGACAAGGCTTAACTTTTCCAGCTCTGGTTTTAAGAAACAAAACATTTTTTGAATAAACATAGACTAGAATAAAGTGAAAACAGAGTGGGAATTTAGTCTTACAAATAGCTTTGACTGATAGTCAAAGTGATTAAGTGGCCAACATTTCATGCCTCAGCTCTACCTGAACAACTACACATAAGGAACTAACAAGACAGTAGAGTTCAGAGTGTGAAATGTTGTCCTACATTTTCTGTTTCTGTTCACTTCCATGTTAGAGTTCTACCTTTCCACAGAAAGTTATTATTTTCATCATGTGATTTTTTTTCACATCTTTGATGTAAGTTTTGTTATTGATGAAATTACATTCTTTACCTCTTCTTTGGAAAAGTATTCTTTGATGATTTCCTGTCATCATGTGCAGCCTATTTTTGTAACCAACTAGAATTTCTGCCTGAACAAAGTGTTCACAGACGTGGCTTTAAGTGTATGAGTGTGCGTCCATGTATTATGGCTCTGGTTTGATTATTATGTTTGCCCTTCAGCCTGAAACTCTAAGAGCAGTGAACAAACCTTTCTCTGTCACTGAGAATAAAGACATGCATTAATACTGACTGTACTTTAATACTCTCGAACATGCTTGGTTAGGTTGGGCACTGGTGGGGGTGGGGACAGACAGAGAGAGAAGGACAGCACAATGGCTGATAGTGAGCTCGGCCTTTAATGGAGGCAATATCAATGTACCTCTGTTCTTGGTATCTGAGTTGGCTGATCTGCCAAGGATGACAAAATACTGCTCCCATGGTAGCCTGTTTTACTCAGAAATATTTACTGATCACACACCAGTGAATACTCATCCAAATTCTGCCTGTTGAACATTTCATCCCATTCACATTCACATAAAAAAAGAAGAAGCTTCGATCACTAGAATAAACAGCTGTGTTCTTAGCCTTTGTTTACTTTTTTGCAAACCTGTACCCTTAAAAATCATGTTGCTCTAACAGTTCTCACATGCACAGTACATGTACTAATCGCGTAGATTATTAGAGCCTTTCAGCACAGCAGAGAGTGAATTCCGCTGAGTCTATTGAAGTTATGATGTCTGTGTGCTTTGGGAAAAAAATGAAAGGATGTGGCATTGGTGGTGATAGTCAACACATTGTTTACACCCATAGTCACAACCACATGAGCTACATTGCAAATCTATGCTCCAAAGTTTTTCAATTCCTGCAAAAACTAGTGATTACTCCTATGATAGTGAAACAAAGGCAGATGGCTAGGTAATATTAGAATCCAGTGGCAAAGCAATTTGTAATCATAGATAAAAATTATTTAAAAAAATCATAAATACATTTTTAATTGAAAGCAAATGCACAAAATGTGTATGTAAAAAAAAAGGGGGGGGGCGCATAGAGGATCTTGGATATGCATCAGCAGGGTTATGCAACCACAGCCAGGAACCTGAGCAAGGATGTTCTGTATTGTTGAAACATCAAAGTAGAAAGGAGTGGTGCAGACAGACGTGATGTATGACCACCTCAAGACTCACCGGGAACAATATGTTTTTTATGTTTTTAGAAACTAAAGGAAGACCGAAGAGACAGAGGGTAAGTGCAGGAAGCATTCATATAAGCAGATGTCAGGTTGCCTTGCACACACTAATAGAACCAGAGGGATTCTTGATTTGGGAGGTGAAGTCTGGAGGCTAAAATTGAGGAAGTAACTTGGCAAAGTTTCTGTAGATTTTTTGGACAACTACAATTAGCTTGAAGCTAATTAGCTGTCATTTGTTTCTATGTTGAGCAGCTGATCCTGTTCAGTCTTACCACAATTATGGTCCCAAGAGGAAAGCTGTAAAGCTCGAAAAGCCTCTTGAAAGGCCAGGACATTCCTCAGTTTGACAAAGGGAGTTCCCACTAAGAAGACTGGATGAGAACACTCAAAGATGAAGGACTGCTTCAGAGAGATAAGGTAAGGTATGCTGACTGACATTAGCTCTGAATACACATTTAGCCCAGTATTCTTAGGAACTACGTACATACATATGAGAGGACTCTGTATGCATATTTTAAGTCCAGTGGCAACATTAAGTTTTATTGCACAGCCCATTTGGGGGAATAGAATGTTGTCACTGTAAACCATGGATGTATTAGATTTGTATGTTTCACATGTATTATATCAACGTTTCTACAATACATATCAATAATAGTTTGGATTATATGTCCGGGAGGTGGTAACACAGTAATCAAGTTGTCATCAAACTGGTTACCAAATAACTAACCTAAAAACTGTACTGCTCTCTCATGTTTATGGTTTGAAAAGCAGATACTTAAAGGCAACAGATGATCATTTCTTACCCAAAACCAAGTGCTTTTTTTAAACCTAACCAGATCTAAAACATAACCTTCATAACCAGGTTATACAGACAGTCATGTGCTCTAATTGATAAAATTATGACAGTCAGAAATCTCATTTTAAGAAACACCATCAGATTAATTCATATTAAGTTAAACTATTTGGAAAATTTATATGAGTAAAAACTGGACGGTGTTCAAGTCTCTAAGAAGCTACAGCTGGTAGCTGTGCAGTGCTGTAGCTTAATACACAGGCAACCTTGCATTTACAATAATGTTAAGGGGGTATGGCTTTAGAGAGAACTGTGACACAAAGTCCATTTAAATTTTGACATGAATTTTTCCATAAAATTCAGCTCAAAAATGTGCGTCTGCTCAGTCAGACATCTTTTTCTCAGCAGTCGTCCTCACAGGGAGCAAACTGGACTGTGACTGAATTCACTTAAAGTGATCTGAACAACACCATGATACAACACAGCCATTTTTTCTGTCCTGTGTGGCATATTCATTACATCCGGTCATATTTGCAGACTAATAATACTAATAAAGCTCAGAAGCCATTAGTCTGATATGAGTTTCATATTAAAAAGACTTGGACTCAAAGATGGCGCCGAGTCAAATTGCTCACCAAGCACATAAGCCAGGAGGTTTTCTGGTTCCAGGTCTCGGATTTAGGAGATTAAAAAACAACTGTTAGTAAGTAACACTGATTTTAGTTCCAACTGTCCTTTTAGCATCTTTACAGACATCTCATTTATGATCATTGTCTGTTGGGACAGTGCCTTTTGGGCCCTAAGGCATTGCTTTTTGGTTGCACACACCAGTGGCCACTGAGAGAAAACTGGCAGCAGGGCCATATTAAGCAGCACACTGAATCATTTTTTTCCTTGGTCAGGCATAAAATGAATGGGAATGAACCAGAGCCTGTAACTGCTTGTGTCTGACTGTCAGACTGTTAGACTGTCAGCTTGAGCCAAAGCACAACACAGCACACACTGTACGCCAAAAAGAAAAAGCAGCACAATCACTGAGACAGTAGGCAGCTTTAAAGGAGCTCAAAGAATTCAGTGACATCTGACAGGGCTGCAACACTCCGGCTGGCTCTGTGTTGTCAGGTGTCTAAACTCCATGTTCCTATGGTAACACACTATAGTGCCAACACCACCTCACCCCATGCCCTCACACACATGCACACACATACCACATACACACACCTTTGTTGCCACCTTCATTCGTCTGCTCTAAATATAAAAGGATTAAACAGCATGCTTTCACACACTGTCACTGCTGTTGCTGCTAGTGTTCACAGAGTGAGCAAGCTCAACATTTGGGAAGTAACCTCATTAAAAACACAGTGATTTATGATGAGACTGAAATCATCTGTAGTTAAATACAGTGGAAAATAGTCCTTGCTTGTCAAGCATTTTAATATTACTTGAAATCACAATACATGATAAAAATAACAACAAAAAAAATCCACTTTTTGGGATCATCTTCTCTAAAACTGTCCTAACCCTGCAATTGACACTAATTTAACTTCCTCCTACATCGCCTCCTATTAGTACAAGCAGATATGAAAGAAGATATAAAAAAGCATAAGATGGCGCTATGAAACTACAGTGGGATTTGTGAGTGAAAGAGAAAGTGGCCAATCAAAAGGCCAAACACTTGAGGCTGTTCCTGTTTATAGTTTTCATCCACATCACTATGATTTTTATCTTAAAATGGTCTGTTAAATCTGAAGCCATTTCTGTCCACATAAAACTTTTAGCACTATTTTAGAGTTACTGTCTCCCCACAATAACATGTCTACAAATGCATATCACATAACCATTCACATAAACCCTGCATGCACATGCTCCTGTTAACGGGAGGCAGAGTTGGTTGTTTGGTTGGAGAAAATCTCTAGGCTGGAAGAACTGAAACAAAATAAAACCACAGATTTCTTTGCTTGGACCAAAGACTAAATTATAAGATGTACTGAATAAGAGACAGTATATTTTCTTCTGGAAAAGGTCACTAGATATGTGCTAGAAAGAATACCTCATGACCAAAAAGGCCCAATCAGGAGGACAACGTGGGTGTCTTCATCTTCATTTCCAAATATGTGTATATAAATAGTATTTTTTTTTAAAAAAAGGTCAGATATTTCAGTATTTGTTAATTTTTTGTAAATTTGTAACTTTGCAGCTAGTTGTCAAGTTGATGGAGATGATTTATTTATTTCTTTGCTTTTTGTCTGTTTGTATTAGTGTTCCAATGCCATGGTGCATAGAGCTGCCAGGGCCACACAAAGTTTGCACACCAACTGAACAACTGTTAGTTAGCTAGTACAGTAGATGTGTGAACTGTGTCATATATATCTAATCCCCCACTGCTCTCAAAAAACACATCATTTTTGTAATGTTTATGCCTGGGGATACTTCCCTGGTTTAAATACAAGTGTGAAGGGACATTTGATTCTAAGATGCAGTTCTAAAATTGAAAAAAGAACATAAATGTAGATGAAGCCTCAAAACTCAGCAGGAATTCCTGTTTTTTTCTGTTATTTTCCTTCAGTCCCTCTGCTTTATGCATTTACAGAGTCATAAATCCCTGGGAAATTCCTCAAACCATATCAAATATAACCAGCATGGAGCCTATCATTTGCAGTAAAACTGTGTTTGCTGAAGTGCTAGCATATGACATTGTTGCCTTGGCGACTGCAGAGTGAGTTTATTGCCACCACTGCAGACACTTCAGTGTTTATTAACTCCCAAAAGCAATGAATATTAGCCACATTCCAGAGACAGAGTACCACAAATGCAACTTCACTTTATATAAATGAAAAACGTCTTTAAAAAAGTGAGCTACATGTTTAACTTCTTTTATTATATTAAAACTAAAAAGGACCTTTTTAAGATTCTTTTTTTTTTCAATTTCAAGTAACTCCCACAAAAAGACCAACTTGAAGCACAAGCACATCACTGGCAGCCTTTCACATTGTTTCAAACATCCTGTGAAGACTAAACTAAAATTCAGTCATTAGTCATTTAATAGAGGAAATACTTTGTCAACTAAATCACCTAACCAGCAGTCTATGATGGAAAAGAGCGGTGAAATGGAAAAAAAGATGACACCAGGCAGGCAGAGGGAAGCATGGCTGGCAACAGATGAGTGTGTGTTCCTCCCCGACAGTCTGCTGTGGTGCCTAAACGCAGCACATTACAATGAGACATTGTGTACATGCTATGTTTTAAGTTACATATGTAAGTTATTTTCAGTGTTAGCTAACTATAGTGTGTCCATGCAGGTTTTACAGCATGTGTATGTGTGAACATTACCTATAATGTGTTAGACACTCCTCATTGTAACACTGTCCTGGCACAAAGAAATTCACAGGTATACATGTGAATCCTTCTGGAAAAGCTGTAATCCCAATAAATAGTAGTAATCTCATGGTATCCAAAACCACTGAGGACAACACAACAACCGTTAGCAACTCCAGTCTGTCAACAACAGCTGCCTCTTCATCACCATCATTATCCTCATCATCAGCTCAGACTGTTTCAGACGTCCAGACAAACAGAAGCCACGCATGCTCTCTCTCCTCTCTCTCTTTTTCTCTCGCTTTTCACACCGCCGGAGCAACTGTGTGTGTGTGCTGTAGTTGCTGCATGCATTTGTGGTCAGTTTTTCCAGCTCCAGCTGTAGAGAAACAGCTCTGCTTTGAGCAGCAAACAGCCTATCAGATGTCAGAGAGGGAGGGCAGATAGTGTCTGTGTGTGTATGTGAAAAGAAAGAGATGGAGGGAGGGAAGGAGAGAGAGAGAAATACAGAATGGGGCTGTGATGTGTGTGTGTGTGTGTGTCTCTGTGTGTGAGTCTGTGTGTTTGTCTATGCTTTCATAAGGTCCATATTGGACAGCCGAAAGTGAACAGCCTGTGAGTAACCTTTATAGACCAGATGATGGACTTCAGTGTGTTTCCAGTTTCCATGAGTAATGTCACACTAAATCCACTTTTTGAGTCTGGACACCAACATTAGGCTCGCACTTCAAATGGCTGTAAACTACCATCTTTCTGCCGGCAAGAGCAGAGACAAGTGGGTGGCTGAAGCTGTTGTTTATGGTTGAGTTTGGCTTGAAAAAAAAGGTGCATAACATTGTGATGAAGTGTCAGAAAGTTCAAACCAAAAAAAGCACAGCCTTTAGCCATCTCACAGCATCTCTCGACTTCTCTACTCAGTCTGTGACACTCAAATATAGGACTTCATTTTTAAAAAAGTTTCAATAACTTTTTTAACAGGTGGACACAATAGTTTTTAGTAGCTATTACAGGAGGAAACCTGGTGTGAACTATTTTTAGCAACAGATTAAGCCTCACCTGCTGCTCTAGTGAGTATTTGGGGTAGCAGGAAGGTGTATGCAGAATGAGGTCAAATAAGCTGCACGGTGCGATGCGACTGTGGCTGATAATATGGTGGGTTACATCTGGTAAAGGCATCTGGCATTGAAAAATAAAAACTACGCCAAATTAAATATTCAGATCATAAAAACACCATGCTGGCAGTCTGAAATGAGATAATCTGCTGTGGCAATCCTCATAAAAAAAACGTATTATTTCCAAATATAGTTAAGGAAACACATGTGGCTGACACCTCCCTGCTATGTTCTATCTACTGTGTTACTGTCCTCACTCCATTTGAATGAACAGTACAGTGTTAGAATTATTATATTAATACACATTCAGGCACACAAAGGCACCAGAACACAAAAACAAACATGGAAATGCTGGACTGTAGCTTCTGACACACAAACACACATGCACACATTGACTACAGACACGTGTTTCACACACATTGTTTTCAATACAAAGCTGTCAGATTTGTTTTTGGGAACTACTTCCTATAAGAAAATAAACACTACTGTATTCCCAGGCAAGCAATGTGTGTATATGTTCACTATTCTCCTCTGCTGTACTCACACTTCAACAAACAAGAACTTTGAGCAGTGCAAGTAAAAAACATGAATTGTATTTGTACAAAAAATGTTTCTATTTACCATACACTAATACAACCACATGAAACTATGGAGTTTATTAAGAAACATAAAATGTTTTCATTGTCAAACCATTATTACTATATCCATCAGGCCTATATATTGTATGGGTTGATCAAACACCTTGCCCACAGAACTTGCAGGAATGGGATCAGAGTGCATAATTTGAGCAGGATTTTTAATATGAGAGAGGTTCACATCCTACCACAAACATTAACTTTTTAATAATTAACAAAGACCAATATCATTTCATAACCTCAGTCAAGTTCTTTAGGACACCTGAATATAACAACATGTTTTCTTTATGAATGTCAGAAGAGAATATTGTAAGCCAACAAATTAAGAGATATGGACAAGAACAATCATGCAAGTCTTTTTCTGCATAGACTAAAGCCACGGGGAGAGGAATAGGTTGCAATGAAAATATAAAATGGTAACACACATAAAGCTTGCTAATGCGTGAGACTTGTGGGTGGGTAAAGTTTTTTTCCCCCGTCTCTCTGCTTTCTGTCACCCATAACGTAATCAAGGCAAGCACAATTTTTTTAGATAAGTCCTCTAATATTTTACAAAATACATTTACTAACATAATGGCAATTATATATTATTTCATATTGTTTCTCATAATTTTTTTTAATGATAGTCACAGTTGCCTCCAGCACAACCCTCCTGTAGTAAAAATGGGAGGAGGATACTGGAAGTCAGGTGCTGTTGTTGTAGAGCAACAGCATAAAGACGAGGTTGGGGTGAAAGCACAGTTCAACCAAACATTAAACATGAACAAAGAATCAATTGTTTGTTTCCCATTATCAACAAAGTCAACACTGTGTTTCATTAAACCACAATCATTCGCTGACCCTAACCATGCAGTAATGTAAAACAAAAAAAGTTCTCCTGCTGATAGCTACAGCAGGCTATTACAAGATGCAGAACAGATGCCAAAAGAAAAAAAAACACACACACAACAAACAAAATTTACAAGTGGATAGAAAAAGATGCAGACAAATGTTAGTTTGTGTCAGTTTTATGTCTACATGTACCATTTCAATAGGATAAAATTGACATGATGTTACATAATATTGCTCTGTGTCTAAGCATCTCCAGTGTGTGTCAGATGGATAGCAACTGTGGTGTCTTAGCTCGGTCTACCTTGGTGGCTCAACTTACCAGCAGACCTCCCACACACTGACAATGAGTCTGTGTTAAAGAGCTTATATAACAGAGGAGATTATATTGAGCAGTGAGACACTGAGTCTCTGTCTGATGACTGAGCAAGTGGTGAACCACAGGGCCCATGATCATTCTGTGGTTCACTATATTGGCATTGTCAACAGAGGGTGGACATCAGTGCTGATGCGTCCCTGACTGTATCTGGACCTGTAATATTCTTTACTAAAACACTGCAGAGTGTATTATCACTGTGGTCACCTTCTCTGATCTGTCATGAGGTGCTTACACCTCACAGCACAGGTGAAAAGGGGACATTTCTGACCCAATCTGCAATCTATAAATAGAAATGACTCTCATAGAGATCAGTGAATTGACCAGCTGTGAGAGTGGACAGCAGAGAGAAGACAGTCTATTGTCAAAAAGAGGGACATATACTCATCCCATAATCATAATACTAAAAAACAAGAAAAACAAGCTGGATTTCATTACCTTTATGGCACATGCATGTTCACCAGGGACTCATTAACACTAGGTTACACTAATTAGACCTATTCTCTTTGCTTAGATTTTGTGTTGTTTTCTTACATACAATTTCATAAATACCCAAAAGTTTAATTGCAATTTTTTCATCTCTGTGCAGCCAAATTTTATACGAAGTGACATATTTTTTTTAACATGGATGTCACATAAAGCTCCTATCTTTACTTCTAGTTCAGCCTCAGAACCACTCAGACGTCCTTTTCAACTTCATACAAAAGAATGAAAGGACCAAAAATAAAAGGACTGTTTTTTGAATGTGTCTATTCCTTTAACAAGAATGTTCATTTCAGTTTCAGTCCAATCATGCACTCTGTGTGGGAAAAAATTTCTCATAATCCTTAATAGTAGAAAATATGGTTCTGTTGTCAGGCTGTTTTATGTGAAGTCCCTCTGTCTGAGAATGTTTTTATGCAAGTCTGAGAGTTATGAAAGGCCCCTCACTTTAGTGTTGTTGGTCTGATAGTAGAGACAACACGTGACATGCAGTGCACTTAGAGCCTGCAGGAACTGAGCATCTCATGACCTGTGCCTGCACAAGGAACCACAGCAGACCAGAAACCGGCAGACACAAAGAAATGTGCACATCTGTATATGTGCACAATTTCCCAAAACATAGAATGTGACTGCTGCACACAATAAAATACGTCAAAACAAGCATGTCAAACAACTTAAGCACACCTGCTGTAGAAAGGTACACAAAATACACAGTTCACAAGGAATATGTTAACAAACACACACACACACACACACACACACATACAGGCAAATTCATGAATGCAAAGTCAATGCTTGCTATCTCTAGCTAAATCTTGATTAAATTGATTTAACATACACATATTAACTTTATCAGTGGCATGGTTTTTTTTGTTGGGCCCTTTAGCTTAAAAACAGTGTGACATAAATAAATAAGCATTTTTTAATCTGAATCACAGTAGGTCTTTATCTAATAACTACATTAGACATAGTTTCATGTGTATTTACATTACACATGGCTGCAATAAATAGAGCAAAAAGTAAGAAGAGGAAGAAGAAGTTGCAAACTGAGAACAGATGGCTGTGATGTTATTATTGTTAATGAAATCATGTAATAATTTGGTCTCCTTATCATTAATATGTACCCATTAATACCTTTTACTACTACTTACTATCCAAGATGTCAACAGCAGAAACAACTTCTTCACCTTCTCTCAGAGTGGAAACAGCTAATCAGTCATATGAGTTCTGTTATATTTACTTTCAAAAATAATTTGAAACATTAACTAGTAACTACTTTTCAAAAGAGGCAAATGCCACCTCCAAGTGAAAGCATCAGAAACCCTTTTTTTGCAGAACTGAGGAGGTTCTTTAAATAGGAATTTGGATGTTTCCATTAACCTTCTCTAAAGCAATACTTCACTTAAACATCTTGACTAAAACATGACCACAGATAGTTCAAGACTGAGCTGAAGACAATGAGCCAAAAATGCTGAAATGAAGAAATGAGAGAAGTAATTAAAGTAGATGCAGTACTTCAGTTTGAATTACATTCATCTAGTGATCTTGTGATTATAAATGAGACTTTATTGTCTTACTGTAACTCTTTGTTTACCAGTAAAAGCTGACTCTCACATGTTCACATGCAAACCAAAAGGCTCTCATTCTCTCTTTTCTGCAGTTTGACCCTGCATCACTATCTGTCTCTTTCTGTCACCCCTCTCTCTCCACATCAAGCCCAGCTGTTGTCCGGCAGCAGTGAATTTCAACTGCTCCCACTCTGACTGAGGTCAGGGCCACTAGTTTTAATTCTTGTCAAGTATGTGACTGATGCTCTTAAATGTTGCACTATTAAAAAAAAAAATTATAGAAATATACATTTTTTTATCCTTACATTCTCTTTGTTATCCTGCATATGAACCCTCTCTAACATGGGATGATTTTGATAAGGAAATTTCAACAGCAAAAAAAAAAGATACTCTTCACTCACGCACACGCACACGCACCCGCACCCGTGCACGTACACACACACGTACACACACACACACTGTGCAGAGCTTGTATTGTTTTTGGGTGGTTGCTCCTCAAGGTCCAGGAGAAGGGGGGTTTCCTAGTGGTTTTCAGGAAGAAGGCGTCAGCACACAAAGACAATCAGAGGATGTCTAATGACAGGATCTGCTGATAACAGGGCTCTCTTTCACATACACACACACACACACACACTCACACACACATTATTCTAATGAATATCATTATAACTTCATGAAACATACACCAATGACAAACAGGCACGGGCCTGATGATGTCTCAACACCAAGTACAAGGGTTCACTCACTACAAACAGAAATTAACATCATTCTCCTTTGGAGTAACAGTGAGTGCACATGTGTGACAATGTGCATGTCTTTGTCTTTGTTATTATCACTAAAACGTTAGGCATGCCTGGTCTTGGCCTTGATGATCACTGACACAGAACAAACACAGCAGGGTTTCAGCAGATTTTCTCATTAGTCATCAGACATGTTGAGAGATGAGAACGCAAACATCAAAAACATTCCCTATAAAACACTGGTTTCAGCAAATTTGGGCAAAAACATCTGCACTCTACTGACTAAAGGCTGAGAGTATCATCCAAAGAGTGTTACATTACATAAGTGACTAAATGGACGGCATTTAAACACCACTGTTTTAGTTTTCCAGACCACTCTAAAGTTTTTACAACACAATCCAGTTTTTACACACATTTACACACTAGTAGGCATGTGTTTACCATGCATGGTTCCTTCTAATCAAGAATAATAACTATTCACACGCTCAAGCAAGCTGGGGTTCAGCATGTTGCCCAAGGACACTACATCATGTAACTGAGTGATCCTAAAAATAAAGTTACAAAAAAAAAAAACATTATTCAAAGTAACTTAACTTTACTTGAATGTGTTTTTCCATCATGAACACTATGTTTAACACCAAAAAAAGTACAATTTCAGGCCAAGTCATCATTTAACTGTAGCTCAATACAATATTTAACATTAGTGTCACTTAAAATTTGTCATTTGAGCTGTTTAATGACCTGAATGTCTGCACATTATGATCAATCAAATCTGTCACACTTCCCCCTCTCATGAAGACTGTTTTGAATAAAAAACTAGACTTAAACAGACTAATTACATCCTTTTCCAATATGTTAAACTAGAGCACTACAGCATTCACTGAATTTACCTTAATAATAAAAACAACACCATGAAACACAATGACCTGGTGTATTTTTATAACAACTGAACCAACGGGCTTCAGAACAACATGCATTTAGTAGCCCTGTATCATACTGCTGCTTGTGATGCATGGAACTCTCCTAATTTCAAGCGACAGTTGTGTGAGCATCACAAAATTGTAGTTTTGAGTTACCTGATAAAAAGACGCACCCATATCAGTCTATTCTAACCTCAATAGTTGTAACATAAATAAATATATATAACATTTACAGTGTGACTGCATTACAATGTTACCAAGGTTCATTAATAATCCAGATGCTGTGAGCCACATATGCAATTTGTCTTCTTTGGCCTTCATATGGCCTTTTGAAATATCTTCCCACAAAGGTTAGTAGCCAATGTTTCCTAGTCACTGAGGTCAGGAAACAGTAGTAAACTCAAGGATACAGGGCATGTACAGGACTACCCTCAACAGTTTATTAATCCATTTTTGGTGCTCCAGGAAGTGTTAGTGACAGCAAGTCAGGGGATGTGAGATTTATGGTTATTTTTCATGAAGTAAAATGTCATCTAGTGCAAAAGTGTTGCTGAAGGATGTGTTTTTCATTGTCTTTTAACAACACTAAAGCTCGATGGCACAGAGAAAGAAGTTATTTCAGGCTTTGACGGACACAATACTTACTCCCTTTTAATTTTTTTTTGAAGAATTTGTTGACAATTTAAAGATGTAGACTATCATCAGACTTATCAGTCTTGATCCTGGAACCTCCAGAACCCAAGAACCTCTAGGAGCCATTGTATATCTGACAGCACCAACTGGTGTGTACCAAATTAATTAAATTAACAATAGCTATGTGTCACAACTGTTCAATATTGCATTGGAATGATGTTTTTATGCGGCATGGATCTGATCTGAATGTCACAGTATATTCAATTACCTGTTAGAAAGTGATTACATAACAAATGTTATTTCCAGCTGTTTCTCGGAGGAAAGAGCAGGGAGGTTTTCTTTAGTCTGTCTAACATGAAAGACTTTATAGACTGAGTGACTAATTCAGAGTCATTCACTTAAAAAAATCTGATGTAAAATTAGCATAAATAAAACAATGATATTAACAGAGAAAATAAAAATTGTATCTCTTCACAAATATATTTGTTTTGTAATATTTTGTGCTCATCTAAAATACAAAATATTTTAAATTTCTACCTTGAAAAATCATATACTTGTGTATTTTTCAGGCCACTCTTCTTAAGTAGACCTACACAGAAAAACAATGATCTTGTTCCACTTATGAGGAGGGAAAGAGTCAAGTGGTGTGAATATTTGCTAGAGAAATGCTAAAATTAGGTTGACTTTAACTGCAAATGTGTGTTTTACTCACAATTGCTTAATCTACATGATGACAAAAAAGTTACTATTTTTAGTAGATCAGTCAGGAAGTTATTATCAGTGTATTGCTTCTGTTGACTTTCTGCCCTCTGTAATTCCTTTTTGAATGTTTTCCCCCTCAATACTGTCATTATTACCCCCTGAGGAATGCAGCATTGCATGCAACTGTCTGGGTTTTAGCTTCACCTTAACAACAGCTGAAAAGACTTGAAAAATGAACATCTCCACTCAGGTCAAGGGTTCATAAGTTCACAAGGCAAACACTCACAATGTCAAGAAAGTAAAACATAATTTGTATATCAACCAATACATTGAGATCAGTTCCAAAGTCACTGAGCTCCTCCTCAGACAATACTTCACCAGAGCAAGGAAGCCAAAGGCTACAAGCTCCAAATTACTCTACTGGCAAGAGGTGGAGGTTATCCCCAGGGGAGTGCAGGGCTCCTGGGTGCTTCCTTAGCTTTTCCTCATAAATATGCCTCCCCAGAAGCTCAGCATCATGTCTGTTGGGTTACAAATAGACATTTGGACTGGATCTGCTATCCACAGTAATCACATGGTCCTGTCTATCCTAACAAGATCAAACAGATGTACCCAAACAATGCCCTCATAAATAGGATCAGGAGCTCCACACCAGTGCTGCTTAGTATGGTTGTTGATGTGCACCGGGACACAGCCGAGAGATGTTTTAGCCACAGGGCACCACAGTGCCAGCTCAACTTATAGCCACTGTTAAACCTCCTCCCACCACTTTAGACCAGTATGATTTAAACCTGGCTGTAGCTGAGACGCAGCTGGCACATAGGAATCAGGCTTATTCATCTATTTTTGTCAAATTACAAAGTCAGGCTTGTTGTTCTCTACCCCCTGCTTACTGCATTTGTATTCTGTCCAAATGTGGGACACCAGTGTGGATAATCATATATTATTTATATGTTCACTGCACCTCCAGGCACAAGAAAGCATCAAAACATAGTCCATACTACTTGTACAATGTTGAGTAGGAGTCTGTGCAAATATTGAAGCTTGGCTTATTATGGGATTGGGGTTTGTGATATTAAATTTCACAGAAAATATCTCTGATGCACTACAGTATTGCATTACTATGGTAATATCTTATTTTGTATATTTGCACTAAGAAAACTAGCCTACTCAAATGTTTACAACTGCAACTACCTAGAAAAAACAAAATTCTTCATATGATTCTGACATTTGATGATCCATAAGAAAACTTATCCACTATGACAGGCTAATAAAAACAAACTAAATTGCTCAGAAACAAAAAACCCCCCTGATCTTTCTTTTCTGATTTAGATGAGTTTTTCTTATCTGTGTATGTGCCAGATGTCGGAGATGTCTGTATTGCTGTCATTGTTACTGGTCACGTGAATTGATGGCACAAGGAAAAATCTTTTGTCATAAACTTCATTTGTTCTGAGAAAAAGGCTAAAGATTTCTCAGAACATCTCACCCAATTTTACAATAAAAAATCATTATATGTAGCCTTCTTCATAATAAGTACCCTGAAGTTACTTTTGGGTTAAAGTGATAAAACTTCACTCCAATTTTCTTGCATTGGAGAAGTAAATAATCATTCAGCTTTGGTAAACTTGAGGCTCCAAACTTGTACAGTTGACCAACAGCAAACTATATTGAGCTTATCTTTAAGGAAGCAGAAACCTGAGAGTCCAAAATGAAGGAGGACATCATATCAAATTATGAGTTTTGAGTTCAACTAATCAGTTTTCTGCACTAAATAATATCCTTCTCTGTAGCAGAAAAACTGCTTCACAAAAGATGGTAGGTTTGAGGACAGTTCAAGACTAGAGTTCTAAGAAGATCTTTGCTAATGAGTTAAGAGAGTTTTGTTTTTCTTATTTAGTAATGCATTATTTAAAAAAAAAAAATATGTACAGAGGGGAACAAAAAGTTAGGGGGAAGTTTGCAGCACAGTAAAGCCCAATAAAGAGACTAAAGGAAGACTATTTGTGACTGATAAACTGGTTAGTTTGGCTAGCCGGTTAGCAGAAAGCTCACCAGGTACAGCAACCAGATACAGACTAACCAGCTAGCAGTCACTTGTATTGCGATACAGTGTCATACTGATACTACAAAGAGATAAAATACATTGCTGAATTAATCTCTACCTAAAGCCCAAGAAGCCCACCTGGACTCCGCCAACTTCCCAAGGTGTATGCTAATATACTACCTGTACCCATGTTTGCTGTATACCAGATATATTAATTATAATTTAACAAGATTTGCACCATGTCACAGCTTTCCTTGACCACTAGCACAACTGTAACACTGGTACTTTAGGCCAGGCTGGTTTATTGCTTCAGGGGTTAAATTTAAGTTGCTTTTACTATGGCACCAGCTAGGCAAAGACTTCGTAATGCAGCTGCAAGGCTTGCATTGGATCTGTTATGACAACTATACCTCTAGACATTGTAGAGTGAAGAAGGGATAGGTACATACTTCTTAGTATGGCTGAGTCAGTCACCTGACACATCCCCAGAAAGTGGTGATAAGATTCCATCTCAGCAATTGAGATCCGTATGGTGGAGTAGGCTTCTCCATATTTACCACATTTTGGACAGCGAGACAGAAGAGTCTGGTGTTGCCGCCCACCTGGAACATCCATCTCTGCTCATCACTCTGCCTAACCTCACCCGAAACGAGCATGTGTATCCCTAACTACTGAATCCATCGAGTGGACCCATTAAACCTGCACGATTGCCAACAGCAATCCATGTTCCCTCAATGCTGCTGCTGTCTGGTACACACACACACACACACATTCTCATTTTGCACATATCCCTTTCCAGCAAGGTGCCTCTAACCTTCCTATTTCTCTCTCCGTCTGTCTCTCCGTCATAAGCTCTGCATTAGAAAGTAAGCCTATTACAGGATATTTGCATATTCCCGCCCCCATGACTACCACAAACAACTACAGCCTGCTGTGTGGGAGTGACTCCACACTTTTATTTCTGACTCTGTCCTCCTCCTGCTGAGGAATCTTTTATGCACAAGGACATCTGGATACAGTGTGCAGACAAAACTAAGGTAAAATATTAAGTACATATTGAATAAAAAAGAAGTTATCAGTCACAAAAAATATTTGTCCCTTACTCAAGATAACCAATATATAAAGTTTCACCCCAAAAAAGTTCAAATTATTATTTTTATTAATTAGAAAGTGAAGTTTAAATGGAAAAAAAGCCGTTGGATAGAGAAAAACCTCTATGAACAAAAACAGAATCAAAACAAAAACAACTTTGCTTAATTTTTTTCAGTGCAGTCAATACCGACACACCCTCAGGCCTTTGCTGCTTCTTCAGAATTCCTCAGAAACAGCAACTAATGTAAAATTACCCACTTGTAAGGCACTGATATGGGATCTCATTCCAAAAACAAAATTAAAAATCAAGTCTGACAAAAAAAAAAAAAAACATGCAAAAAGTTAGACTGCAAGTTGAGTCCCCTCTTCATTATGGTAATAGTAGTAAGGTGGTATTTAAGTTTACATAGTTGTTGTGTGAATCATCATAATCCAAAATAAAATTGTGCACCACTACAAATAGAAAACAGGTCGACGGTAGGATCCTCAACATGTCCAGAAACATGTATTCGGTTTTTAAAAGTCATGTACATTCATATTCACATTTGACCTCTGCGAGTCCCAACAACAAGCTTCCTCTGAAGAAAACTCTGTACAGGATTCACGAACTGTTAGAGTATCAAGGTGGAGGAAGCCCTCTGACTAAAGGGGATGCAATGTATTGATTTGACATGATTAGCCATGAGTGTCACAGCCCCAAACATTTTCCACATGCAACTTCTGATAATGTAGTCTTTCTGATCCCAGTCTGGATCCAAGTGTGCCACAGGTGCACCAAGCAAACTTAGCCACCCAAAGTACCAACAGTGGCACGCCCGCTAAAGTTAGTTAGTGTCTAAAGTAATATAATTGTTTGGAAAAGTCAAAGAAAGACAGAGGAGAATTTCTTTATAGAATGTGTTCTGTATCAGACTTAGATAACCTAGCCAGGGTGTATTCTTGTGTTTGGGCTTCTTTTAAGGTTAAGTGTGTAACATTTTACACCAATTACAGTGAAATCCCTATACAGGGGTCAAATTAGTATTGCGCACTGTATATACAGGGTTGATGTCCAGTTCCATCTGTGCAGTGGAATTACAAGAGTGTATGACAACACTGACCAAAAGACATGACACTGTTTCCATAGTGGGAGATGAACCTGGCTGCCTGGATGAAAACCAGAAACAAAGTATACTAAACACTGAACCATATGGGACTGCTGAATGATAAACACTGTACTTTATATCATGACTCATCAGTTAAGATCAGGTCAAAAGATTTAGAGTGGATTAGACCACATTTTTAGCCATGCTCAAAGTTATGAGAGTTTTGAGGAGTTGTACTGTACATACAATTCATCACATTTCATAAACTTCACTTACACAGTGAATAATTAACTACACATACTCCCAGCAGTATATCAGTTTGTACCAGGTGCTCACCCTTCACAAGACTTTTACATGTATGTCAACCACAGACACCACACACACCCATGACAGTGTACAAACAGGCAATGTGTTCATCACTTACACATTACGGATCCCATGCTGCCGCTGTTTCCTCCTCTAGAACAATCCTCACAGACAGAAAGGGTCCAGTTAAACCAGCGTCCAGTCCAATGTCCACAGCAACATTACACACAACACACACGCTCACACACACACAGGTCCGGTGACACTACTGTCCAGTCTTCAGTGTCTGCTTTCACTCAACACTGCTCAACAAGCCTTCGTCTTTTGTGTGTAAGAGAGAAATTGAGAGAGCGAGGGAGACAGAGAGAGAGAGGCTGGGGAATGTGTGTGTGTGCGTGTTTTTGCCAGAGCAGGGGTCTGAGCCTCTCCTGGCAGCCTTGTGACCGGCTGAGCGGCTCAGGTTTGACCACAGTTTACACAAATATCCGCAACAATACTCCCATCAGGCAGCGAGGACTTCCCTTTCCGTCTGCATCCCCCTCTGTTTACTCCCACCTTTCCTTCCCCCCTCCTCCTGCTTCTGTGTCTCCCTGGAAGATGTCGAAGGCTTTTCGGGTTTTTTTCTATACACTTACAAGAGAGAGAGAGAAAAAGGATCGTGCGTGACAAAGGTCATGAGTTCAGATTTGAACCAACAGCTGGGTTACTGTGATTTTCCTTGTAAAATTGCCTCTGTTACTCCACCTTTTTTCCTCCTTTTTTACCCTTTATCCAGTCATCATGTGCCCTTATGTGGCCTTATATTTACTCTTTTTCGACTTTTTGATTCTTTTTCCATCTTTTAATGTCACAGAAGCAACCCTTTTTTATCTTGTTCTTTTTTTTCCATGTGTTCCTTTATCTTGACATGTACAGTGGAAGCAGCCCAACAAAAGCAGCTCCAGTCAGTGTAAACTGCTCCACACTGGTAGCCTTCAGCTAAAGTACAGCTGTGCGCTAGAAGTTTCTTTACTGGGCTCAGAGCCCAGCTCACATCCTTTATACACTGTACATAATTTGAGAGAAAATAGACTTGTAGAAAAAAGATGAATTTTGAGTTGCTGGTACTTTAGGAAAACACAAGCTGTTACGTGGTCTGTTAAGCCAGCTGCTTTAAATTAAACTGTATCTGTTTCATCAGGTTGATGTGAGATGGAGGACTTAACAACAAGGCTGAAACATGTCTGGTATTAAGTGTAACACCTTAGTGGACATGTAGCCAAAAAGTAGCAGTGGCTTCAGTTCACTGTAAGTAATTGTGTTTCCATTCACCTGTTTTTATAAACATTTTCAATTTGTCTATTTAAGAACTCAACAGGTAACTCAGGAAGGTGGAAAAAGGTGGAAAGTCAGTGCATATATAAAGCCAAAATTTGACAGTGCACCGAAAACCAACTTTCAAGATGCATCACTTAAGCTTATAGCAATAAAAGAGATAAGAGAAAAAATCATCAGCTCTTTGTGAGTGATGAGGGGACTCTAACCCTCTTCTTATCAATACACTGAATGCACATTTTCCAAATTTTCTTCCCATTGATGTATTGAGGAAAAACTGAATATCATGATCAGAGATAATGCCACATTCATACTAATGAAAGTCAGTGGGGCTTGTTCATGCTTTTCTGTGTTTTTTTGGTCAATTAGGCAACACACTGGAGTTATTGGAGGAGACACTGCAAATTCACTTGTTTTTCTTTGTTTCAGACCACATCCACAGGTGGCTGATATAATCAGACTCTTAGGAAAATATTTAAAGCATTTTTTTTCTCATGTAAATGTCACTCACTAATCAGGGAAATGCCAACCAAAGACAAACTGAGGCTTCTTCTTGTCTATCGACACTGATGGCTGTTGACTAAATTCCCTTTTTTCTTTTTATTTGTTCTATTTTAGACCTCCTTTCTCTGTATTTTCCATCATGTTTATGAGGAGGTGTTTAAATCAGTTCCAGTTGTGCCCTTTTTGTGTTTGGGCTCTTTCAGTGTGCTCTCACAGTGCCAGCTTTATTCCTTGAGGTTGAGGTTGATGTGTGTATCTGTGGTCTCTGCCCCATCCACTGCCAGTGTTACCATCTAGGCCATTCTGCAAGCCAAAGAACAGGCGCCCCTCCTCCTTCCACCTCTTCCTCCTCTCCCATGCCTCTGAGGAAAACATGCGTCAGAGGCCTGCAAGTTGAAAATAGAACTTTTTCTTCAATAAATCACCGCTCTGTGTGGCTTTGTTGTTCAAGTGCCATGTGTATTTGTTTGTGTGCAGCCAAAGTGTAAAGGATGCAGCCTTGCAGGACAAAGATTTAACAAACACGCAATCAGATGTTTTCAATCTGATCTTCCCACAGTCATGGTCCACAGGTAATCCCCTACTCCAGTCTATTAAGAGTCAGTTGTCATATATTTAGCCAGCAGGGTGGCTGTGGTTCAAGAGTTACAGCAGGTCATCTACTGATCACAGGTTTGGTGGTTTAATCCCCATGTCCTTCTATCCACACATGAGTGTCCTTGGGCAAGACGCTGAACCTGGGGTTCCTCTTCAACCTCTAAGGATGCACCAGCAGTTCATTCCCATAAAGCCTATATGTAAAAGCCTATGCCATATCATATCTGTGGATCACAACAATCAGATTCCTATGTTAGGCTGGGCAAGGCCTGCAAGTGAGATCAGATAATTTACTGTGGCAAACCTAAATGGGAGCAGCTGGAGGATGAGAACGCTAAAACTGTGCTACTTCATGAATCAAATCTTTACAGTAACCAACAGGCAACTCATCTATATGCTTTGTTATATTTTTCATTGTTGTTTCATTTATTTCATATTTTTGATAGACCAAAAATAAATTATCAAATCAATCAATAAGTCAATATCCACAGCAAACAATATGTATAGAGTCAAACTAAAAAAAAAGCTCTTAGTCTAGTCTAGTCTAGACAGCTGTCGTTCAGTCAGTGTGTATTTTGGTTTCTTGTCATCACACTGACCATTGATTTTCTCATGTTACATCTCATTATTGCAGTCTGCCTTGACAGCGAGTAAATGTGAAACTGAATGTGTCAGCTGGCTGTCCAAGAATAGCATTTGAAACACGAAAAAAAAGAACAGAGAGAGTGAAACACCAAAAAATTGACTTGTGGAAGACCCATTCAAACACTGAATGCAAGAATCTGAGGACAGATTTGCTCAAAATACACCATAATATACCAGACCATAAAAATAGGCTGATGAAGCCTCAAAGAGCTTGATATCTATCAATAACTGTCCTAACTGCTTATTGTATTCAGCTGCAGGGAGGAGGCCCAATTACATCATTGATTACTTCATTGCATGCCTTAGCTACCTCATAGGAAATAATCTCTTCTTTTGCAACCGGTAAAACACAGCAGACTTGAAGCAGGTCAAGCATTTTAAGCCGCAATCCTTCGAGAGCCCTCAAGATTAACAAATGAACATATCAGCTGGTGATGAGTGAAAATATCAGGCATCAGCCAATGCCACTTCATGTGCTACCTTCAGCACTTTGAATAATTGATAAGCTGAATGTTCCCATCAGTCCCACAGCTAAAAGAAACAGCTGTCGTTTTCTGCTCAGTGTATGACCAGTTCTTCTTTCAAACAAGCTGTTTTTATTGCATCTCCACCCAAAAAGACTTGAGGCAGCCCCTCTAGTGTTTATAGGCTGGCTCAGAGCAGCACTGACACAGACAATGGTAATGTTTTGCTCACTAGAGTGACATGGCTGCTTCCTGCACACTGCTTTTTTGCCACCTACTATGTGCATGCAGACTGATGAGTTGAGTTTATTAGGTCCATTTTCAGGGTTACTGTATAAAAGCTGTGTAAGTGAATTTCTCAGTATTTTCTGACCTTCTGTTAATAGCTGACAGCTTCAAGCCCACAGGTTCCTACTGAAAATAACTTGCAACAGCCCAGGTATGTAGTTGTAAAAACATTATCTAACCCTTTAGTGCATATTGATTGTTAGATGTAATTATTAAAGTTTCAATGCAGGAGGTTAAATTGTGTGTATAGCATTCATAATCTCCTACAATTATGACATTACCTTAAAACTCTGACACATTATCATAAGTTTCATGAAGTAGGCTCACTCTATGAGAAGCTATACCTCTGATTTCTTAAAATGGTTAACAGCTAAAAACATGTCTTGCCATCCTCTCACTCAGACAGATTTTTACCCACAAGACCCATTTCAGGTCATTCACTACCGTTTATAATTTGATCAATTTTCCCCGTTGAAATGGTTAAGAGAAAATCAAAAGAAGAAGTGACACAAGCATTATTTTTGACAGTTAGTGAAAACCAAGAGTTGGCCCATAGGAAGTCTCTGCAGCAAGTGTTTAAAATCACACAAACCATCATAGATACCCATTTATCACATTTGGCTTCTTGAAAGGTAGAACAAACAATTCATATTAAGGGTTGGCCTGAACTGTGTGATCCATCCATAAACCTGTGTGAAGAGGTCAAACAACACAGTGTAGGGAAAAAATAAACTAGTGCCTGTACACTGTCTGTGCCTGTGTCCATTTTGCAGCCATGCTTCTGTCAGAGAGCTTGGTCTGCACAGGTCAGTCGGCCAAAAGCTCACTTGACCTTGGCTCACTTGATCTGCTTAGGACTGAACCTTTTAGAAAATCTGTGCAATGAGAAAATTAGGGCAGACTGTGAAACCCAAGTTCTCTTGTGACCGATTGGATCAATTCCATTGTTCAGCTGTGTTGTTGAGCTGGTCAGCTGGCCTCAGTCCAGGTGACAGAACGCAAGACAAATGCTTTCCAAAGGATGTGGTTACCAGCACCTCTCCACCACCCCCATATCTGAGACAGGAAGAGGAAGCGTAAAGAATGCATCTCTGACGTCATGACAACAAAGCTTAAGGGCTGGTAGGGGGGACGTCTGGGTAATCCTACAAACCCCCAAGCAGTCATTGGAAGGTTGCACTTGATAGTGAAGCTGAGTTTATGATGACAAGAAAATCTCCCTTTAAAATGATGATGTCACCCAAGGTAAAAAGATGCCAAATAAAATCTTGCTAGCTGTGTTTAAAAATAATAAAGGAGTTAATTAACAGTAGTGAAATTAGTTTATTTTCTTTATTTCAAAGAGTGAGATGAAATGTCTAAATGAAGAAGCAGGTCCAGGGTCAAATGTGGTCATCTTAGCTTAGTGTAGAGAAGAAAGCAGGCAGCAGCAGGAAACAGCTGGCCTAGCTTTGGCCAAATTTTGGAAATACATCTACCAATACCTCTGAAGCTATTATAGTTCTATTGTGTCAGTTTAGATTCCTTTCTGTGAAACCCGACTTGCTTCACAGAAATTCTGAGTAGATGAATAAATTCTTGTTCCTGTAGTTATTTTGGTGACCTTTCATCTTACAGATTAAAATCTACCCTTAAAGTCATAGTCAAGTCTTTTGCCTGTTTGTTTGGTGCTGTGCACGTTGTGGACATTGTGTTTATCAGAGATTGCCTGCTGTGGAAAAATCAGCTATTAAGAGTACAGGGATGTCCTTTAACACAAAAACAATGAGCTAAATGATGCAATCACTCCAAGGGGCATTTGTTATAGTTGTGTCACTGCAAGCAACATCTGTCATACTACACCCAGAGATCTGATCCACTGCTACTACGAAACCTTCGCAGCTTTATCCAACAGTTTGGTCCATGGCAAGGCCTCTTGAAAAAAAACCCGTTGCACATTAATGCTCTCCTTCCCAGGCACGAACTCTTGAAAAAAGTCAACTTAGCACACATGACACCTTATTATATGAAAGGCAGATTGTCATGACATTTGCTAATCATGTTTACTCTGGCATGAATGATCCACTTAAAGGTCCCATATGATGCAAAATACACTTTTCATGGTTTTTCAATGAAAATATGTGTCCCCAGCCTGTTTACAGACACCCCAAAAAGAGAAAATTGCATCCTCTCCCTGTCTTGCTTCCTCTAGCTTTCAGAAAATGTGAGCCCATCTGCTCTGTTTCATATTTGCTCCCCTTGTGATGTCATGTTGGTAGTTAGCCACACCTCTAGATAGGTGACACTTCCAGCGCTCGGTTTCTGTGCAGCTCCGTGAAACCAAGTTTGTCACAGCCGACATTGTTTTCCAGGCTAAGGGGCTCCAGTAGATCAACAAAGATGTTTATATGCAGGCAAAGCACGCTAATTACTCTGTTGTTCACTGCAGGAACAAACACACAAGTCTTCATCCTAAATTAGACCCAAAGAAAACCCAGTGAATTGTTCAAGCTGTTTTACTGCACATTTAGCCAGTTCAGCCTGGCGTTAGCACTGCCACTAATATGGATAGCATCTATTGTGGGTTCAGGTGCTGGAGTGTATTTATTGATGGTCACTCAGAGGGGTTGGGAACTGAATTTGATGCTTTTAAGGGTACCGATCATGTCTAGATGAGTATACTGGAGCATCTATTCAGACAGTAAGTGCTCACTGTAAGCGAAGGGTTGTGGCCAAAGTCATATGCACTTCCTGAAAGAGGCGTGGCCAGCCTCAGCTCATTTGCATTAAGAGCTGTAGGTACAGAAACATCACATTCAGAAGAAGGCTGAAACGGAGAGTATAGTGGCATGCCTTTCCACATGATCCGAGAGATGTTTTAAGCAATAATGTTCAGAGGCATGTTTATATTGACCTCTAAGACCTGTTACCACTGTCCAAAATGGGCATAATATGGAACCTTTAATATTATTAAACCCAGTGACCTTTCCTAAGCTCTGAGAAGAAAAAAAAAAAACAAAACTCATGTTTTAGTCTGGTGAACAATGAGGTTTGTTTACCAGTAAGGCATGCATGTTGTTGTTAAAGTCCAAAATTTTGTTCATCTCGATGTGATCCAGGAAGTGTGCAGGAAGGGAATTGTAAAAAAAGAGGAACCAATCTGTCCCAGCTGGGACCTCTGGCCTTCCCATTTTTCACCTCACTTTGTACAGGGACACAAGTTCTTCACCTTTCTTTGTTCCAGACATAACATCCAGTCTACCTGAAGCTCTTAAGCGTTCTGATGCTCCATGTGTTTATGTTTCCTTTCATGGACAAGAATAACTGAGAATGTAGCCTTAACTACCATAATGTCACCGCAGCTGTTTATGACAGGATCTGTTTTTATTCCATTATCTATTTGTGCACAGGACCATGCATTTTGTTTGCAGACTTGGACTAGAAAAGTTTACAGTTTTTTTATGATTTCTCTCTCACTATAATTTAAAATAATATACAGTTGCTGAAACTTGACACGCAGGGAGCAAAACCTCAGTCCAGATCTGCACAACTATAAGGACATCCTCAATGTCACACTTTCCTGGCAAAACACAACACTTGATGTCTGCCAACCAGTAAACGCACTTCCCAACATTAGAAATCTAACACGACTGTCACTTTCTTGCAATTTTAAGGCATTGCCTTTCAAAATACCACATCAATGGACTAATTATCAGTCTACATAGTATTGAGGGTTCACAACGCCAAGGAGGAGGGGGTCTAACAAGAACAAAAGAGAACTATTGTAAACATGGTTTTGGCTTATAATGTGAGAAGAGAAATTCAAGCATCCTCAGTGACTGGACAGTTTTTAATAATGTCCATCACATCTTTCAAACAACACTGGGAAAAATCTTTAGAAATCATCACATACAGATGAACCAACTCTTCAGACCTCTCTCTAAAAGTCAGAAAGAAAAGGAGAAACATCATTGGCCACAGTACTTCTGTAAATGTCCCAGGCCAACCTGGCAACATCACCCTGTGCACACAGAGCAGTGTCTTCCAACACCAAGCCAACTAAAGTCCTAATAACACAACCCGCTTACTTTCGTTTTTAGACAGACTACACATCATCATAACAGCACAAGACTAAATGAAGATTTGAGAGATTAGATACACTATCATTTTGGGACAATGTACCGGCTCTGGTCCAAAACTGGTTCAATCAGCATCCACAATTTATTCCAGTCTATTTACTCCAATTCCATGTACCATACTAGAGTTTATTTGGCATTGTGGTGGAAGTTTTATGATCTGCAGTCCTATAACAGGCCTCCTCCATGGCTTAAAAGAGGGGTATCTTGTGCCCAGATCAGTAAAATCTGTGTAAGGATGGATTTGTCATACAAGTACATTCCTCCTTTTGGTTAGGGTTACTACAGAGCCTGTACTCTGTTACAGAGTACAGCTTTGTCACTCAGACAAAATCTGTGACGTTTACAATACAAATTACTTTTTTTTTTTTTATCTTCAGGCTGTGTTTACTTTGGTTCTTCATCTAACTCACGATGTTATGTAGCATGGTATCAAAACCATCTAGCAATCACCAGCAGAAAGAATACAGAGTTAGCTTGCAGCTAGTACTTGTTTTTCAGTGCAGACTTTAGTTGAAGAGCTGAGGTAAAAACCTGTTACCTAAAAGAAAACTGTCAAATAACAAGTATCTTTTCTCAGTGGTTCTTTGTAATCTGATCTTGAACACAATCCATCAGCTCACAGAACTTCCATTACAGAGAAAAGTACAGACACAGCTGCTCTATCATGTCAACAACAGGTTCCACATGTCTGTAAACAATATGTTAGGTGTTTGAAGTCCTGGACATCACCATATTGTAGCCATTACCTCACCATGTAAATGTCTCTTTTACACAGCTCTCTTATGCCCCTCTCCTTTATGCTTCCTCCCCTCTGTCTTTTTTGCAGAGATGTTAAATATGTTTGCTCGTATCCCTTGAGGTACCTGCACTTTATTACTTAGCAAAGAGAGGAAGTATTTTGGTGAAATATGCAAATATCAAGCTACCATTTCGGTCCAGTGATTCCATGTACATCCAGTCAGTTGTGGCTGTCATATGCTAATCCTCTTAGCCCAATTACCAACAGATGATTGAGGTACTCCACAGCTGCCATTCTTGTATTTGGTTGTGTATTATATCATTCAGTCCACCTGTATAGTAAACAAAAGTACCTAATGCATATGGCAATGCAGGTGCTGTTTTAATTAAAAACAGGCTGAAGGATCATTCTGGGTCATCACAGTTTAGCTCTTATATACTAATTTTCTGACACTTTAAAATAAATCCCTCAATTTCTTACCTTAAATGCCATTACTTTATCCCACTAATGATGTAAATGAAGTGTTTTTTTCTTATTTCAATTAACATATAAGGAGTAAAATCATTTTTTATCACAAAATGGTGACAGATCATGATTTGTAAAGCTCGTCATGAGAGGCAGAAATTGTATTAGTGTCTAGCAGCAATCTTACTCAGTCGTCTCTAGCTACAGTATAGTTTCAGTCTACCTTGTGGCAGTCTCCAAGAATCCACCATCATATCTAAAATTATCTAAATTTATGATTTCACTGTCCAAGGACAGGAATTTCCCTGTACCCTCAAAGAGATATTGTCCTCTTTTCTTTTCTCTAGGTTGCCTGGAGCAACAAAACAGCCGGCAGCATTCAGCATCATCCCTCCCTCCAGCCTGACATTTTTAACTGGAAACTCTGAAGGTCACTCATGAAGTCCCTGTAACACACCCTCCTTTGATAAACCACCAGTATAGGAGGCGCTCACAGACAGAGCGGGGGCAGGGCGTTCGCTTCAAGGGAGCTTTAAATTGAACAAAAATATGATTGTCTGTCTGAGCAGTGAGCCCTTATCTGCAGACCGCAACACTAATCATCCAGACAGCAGGGACACTGGGGCAGGAGTAGCCATTTTAGATCGGGCATCCGTGAAACACCATGTGCAGTCGTGAATTATGCATGAGGAGAACACTGACGTTACGGTAAATTACACATCCTGGTACTGCTGTGATGTCATCAGCCACCAATAGGGGGTTTCGTTGTGAGTCATGATGTGACGTGGTCTACGAGCAATGACAAAGAGAGGGTGTCCATGTATAGGTGTAGAGGTTTGTAGGTGATAGAATATAAGGGCCATTACAATAGTCCTTCACTGTAAGAGAGAGAGGCAAACAGAGTTTCTGCAGAGATTTTAGAGCAATCCCTTTAAATATTTAATAAAAAATTCACCAAAAACCTTGTTATTGATTACTACAGAGCAGGAGAGTGGCCAAAATTTAAAAAAAAAGATTGTAAGACCTGATTCTTTTGGTGCCACCGAAATGTTCATGGAAACACTGCAGAGCTTAAAGAACTTGACATATTTAAAACAATTTACAAATCAGTGTCAATATATATGAAACAATACACAGAAAAATCTATAAAACAAAAGACATACTTAAAATATACAGAATATCAAATAGCTTTCACCCTATTAAAATCCACTTTATCTACATTGGAAAATGTCCAAAGTAGGTTACCAAGCCAAGGAAAAAAGGAGGAGGAAGGGTTTTAAAAAATCATATTTAGAAATCCTAATCTCTTCTGTGTCAAACTATCACATCAAAGGGAAAAATACACCCTTTTCATTAATATATATATACATATATATTACATTTTACAAAATATATGTGTCAGGGTCTACAAAGACAATTCTTTTGAGAAAATGTTTAGACTCATATTCTTATTAAAATCTCTTTATGCAAAAGTCTAGGGGGTAATGATATTATTCTGCTGAGAAAATTAGGGAATGAGGGTAATAAAATGCACAGGCAGTACTTTTCTACTTATCAATGCTTTTACTCTGTTTATCTTTCATGCGTGTGATGTGCACACAATCACACTTCTTTAAAGGCAAATAAATCAACTATATGACTTTGTGATAGAGAAATGTTCACACAATAACAAAAGCTAGATAGGACCACTTAATTATTTATTAATAGTAATAAATCCAATACTTGATCATGAAATCTCCTTTGAAAGTGATCATATGATATATCTGTATTTATGTAGCCTATATATTTATGGAAATAAGATGGTAACTATGGTAACACAAATTTCCCTTGATTAATGGGTCAAAAAGCTGTTAAACTGCTGTGTTTGTATCCTGCTGCGAACACTTTTAAATGGGCTCAGTGAATCACACTGCAAGCTTTGTATTGTTCCTGTATCACACACTCCCTTTATATACTGTCCTCACCTGTTATACATTAGTCAAAATATACAGTGGATTTGCTGTCTAATAATGCTAACAAAGCTATGATCAGTTATTTTAGTCATGAGTTTTTTGTGACAACATCGAACATAATTGTGCTGCATAAACTTCTGTCAGACACAGCAGTTTAAATTACCAGGTAAGTCCTACATAATGATGATCACCAACATTGACCTAATTGAATATGACTCCATGCTCACTCCTCTTAGTTTGTTCGTAAAAGTCAGTGAGACCAAAAACTGGAGTAGAAGCAAAATGCAACACAGATTTTTTTGTTTGTTTTTGTTTTTCTCCCCATGGCCTGGATTTAATTTGACATATCTGCTTTAATATTTGCTGAAGTTTCCCACTGTGAATACACAAATAGTGGTAACAGTTTAGGAAATGGGCTACACTTGTTCCTTTTCTTTCCAAGAATGAGATCAAAAGCAATTTTACTAGTTAGCTTGTATGCTATGTGCCCACTCCAGCAGAGAAACAAGGTGTTAATCATATACAAGCCAAAACTGTAATGACAGGTTGTTGGGGATCTTCTTTAGTCTTTTTTTGTCCAGAATCCACAGCCAACTGAAATTAGTATGAAATGAAGTTAACTAGAGCAGAGGTTAAAACGGAGCATCAGTTTGCCTGTGTGATGTGACAGTTATACCACATAGAGAAAGCGTCCCATCAACAGAATCCATTGATTTATTATGTAGTGAGGAGAGCTGAGGTTAACTAAGATTAAAGAATTGATTAATATTATTAGTTTAATAAGACCCGTTAGTTGGATCTCTTGCTTTTCCTTCTCTGTTTGTCCCACATTACACTGATGAACAGCCAACATGACCTTAAGATGACAGGCCGTTTGTTGACTGTCTTCAAAGACACTGGACAAAAAAGGAGAGGAGGCTGAGCTGTTGTTGCTTTAAAATCAATAAAGTGAGGAGTAATCCAGTTATCTTGATGTGCATTCACAGTCTTTGGCTGTCCCATGTAATAATATAACCACTGCCTGAAGCTTTTCTGTGGCGCTGCAAGCAGCTGTGTGGTTCAAGCAGGAACAGAGCTCCCTGCTGGTGGCTGAACTACACTGTTGATAAATGGAGCAATAGTAAAGAAGGTAGATAAATAGAGACACAGCATATAACCTGCTCTGGTCCTGCAACAACGATAAATTTTTAAAATTCTTACATTATCCAGCTTACTGTCTGTCTGTTTGATGCTGTCTTCTTTCAATTCAGCCCTTTTCTCTCCAATAAGTCCTTCATACTAAACAGGAAGATGCATTGCGTTGTTTTAACACAAAAAATATACAGTAACACAAGTGTTCTCTGATTTGACCTGATACAAACTATTTATACGCCTGTTTCCTAGTGATGAGATTACCTGTAGTTTAAATCATGTTGAATCTCACTTTACTAACACACGCTATGCAGCCAGACATCACTCAATGCCACAATAAAAAAAAAAAAAATCCATTCCTCTGCTCAAAAATGTGCTAAACGTTCCCTAGAATGACCTGAAATCTAAGATTCAAATACATACAAGACAGATTTGGTGCATCACAAATTCAAAGCCAATCATAAACAAAGAAACCTGAAATCTCCGGCATAGAATGGACATATTGGCACAGAGAGTTTACGTTAGAAAAACCACTCACACTCTGTCAGCAACTGCTAGTTACAAGCTCACAAGCTTTAAAAAGACACACAAATAAAAGATGCCGACTGTACTTAGCATCATGATAAAACTGCTGGTTGCCAATTTTAGTGCACAAACCTCTCAACTGAGTCAGGGTCTCATTTAGGTTCAATTTATGTCTGAATTTCTTTAACTTTGCCATCTTGCACTCTGTTCTTCTACCAGTCAACCCACTGCAAACAGTAGTATTGGTCTGGGCACAAGACTGGTGATTGATAGATCCATAATTTCTCAGTGAGGAGGAAAGAGTAGACAAGCTTCAGATATCTTTTCAGAGTTTCTCTACGCAGAAAAAAGTTTGACACAGTATTGATCTTAGCAGTGTGTTTTTACAAACTTCCAAATATTTCTGTCATTTCTAGGTGTATGATTTTTGGGGAATTTAGACTAAAATGATGCACCACATAGAATGTTTTGATTTTAAGGTGCTTTATGAAACATTTTAGCACCAATTTGAGTAAAATTCCTCTATACAGGGCAAATAAGCATAGATGTTGAGTCTAAGCTGTGCTTTGAAAGTACAAAATTGTATTGCAGGGTAATACTTGTTGAATGGAAGAAAATAAACTTTTCCAATACCAGGAGATGAATTTGGGCTACCTGAGTAAAAGGAATCTTAAGTGCTAGAATTTTACAAGAGTGCTTTACATTGCAAACTATCTATTAAGACTTGGTCAAATAATTTTAAGTAGATTTGACTACAATTTTAGATACTTAAATAAATGGTTGACAGTTAAAAGTAACTGACTTTAAACAGGGCTTAAATTATAGTACATATTATAGTGCAGTCAAAGTACATGGATTCTTGAATCTGAATACTTTAGTTGGTGCGTAGATCATATAGTCACAGTTCATGGTGTTAATAAACTGCTCAAAAAATGTATGACCCTGTCAGACAATGTAGAATAAGATCCATTCTTTAGAACTTAAAGCTACTTAATGAAGGAAAGAGAGAAAAATGCATGTTAAGAAGAAAACTGGCAAGGCAAAGGTCTATTTAATGGCTGTAATGGCCTTTATGTTTTCCTTTTCCGAAACTTTTGACCCAGAACATCTCATAAAGAGTGACTAAGAACACTAGCATTACTAAATGGAACTGATGGTGAGAGTCCTGTTGTTCTCAAGGTTAAACTTAAACTAAACTTTTAGCCCTGCATGATTGAGGAGTCCTGAAAGTTCTCAGAAAAAAAGGAAATCTAAAGATCTTTAGTTCCAATGGACTCCACCAATTCATGAAGATTGTGTAATACATTCAAAGGCTTTTAGCTATTACATTCACAAGTAATATGTGAAGAAAATTGCAAGACTGCAAGCAACATCTAGTGTGGGAAATTAAAATAAGGAAAGAGAAATAAAAAGAACGAAAAATTAAATACTGGACTGACTTTGTGTGATTATTTTGTCCACTTTATGAATTTTAATATAAAGGTTTGATTTGTGTGTGTGTGTGTGTGTGTGTGTGTTTGTGTGTGTGTGGGTGTCTGTACCTGTGTTGAACCCCTGCCCATGGGTGCTACAGGGTGCATTGCAGTATTTGAATTCAGGGAAAAGTAATTCTCCAATGGTTATGGATTGGATAGTAAAATAAGAAAAATGGAGACAAGTAGCCATGACTACACTCTGTGTGAGAAATACACCAATTTCCACACAGGAAGAAAAATAATCAGAATACTGGACACATTCAGGAGGCCACGAATGCTGCAAACACTGTGAGCGGCATCCTTGTGTATCCCTATGTATCGTCTCAGGATCTCTTGCCTAGCAGAAGCTAGCTCAGTTTCCATAGAAACGTTCTGCACAAGCCCTCCTCCATTCCACTACCAATCACTCCACTGCCACTAAGCAATGCAGGAAGTGCAGCGATGGAGGATGCTGTGCGACAGTCTCCAGCGTGGCACATTAACCTACTTCCCCAGCAGCCAGGGAAACAACCCGGACGCAGAATGGGAGGGAAAGGAGGAGTAAAAAGGATGTAAGGAGGAAAGGATGCGGGAAAGTAGGATGTGGAAGGAGCATAATGGGAAGCCATAAAGAAAGGGAATAAGGGATGGAAAAATAGTGATGACACAGAAGGGATGGAAAGGATGGACTGGAAAAATGAGGAAAGGAGAAAACAACTAGGAAAATTAGAGCAAAAAATAGACAGGAGGAGAAATAAATAGGGTAGAGAAAGAGTGATAAAAAAATAGAAAATTTAAGTAGCCAATAGTAATGCAATACTGTATGTACATTTTTATCTTAATCTTGTACTTCTTCAAAATAAAAAAATTACTACAATTATATTCTTCTACCTCATTCAAAATAAAATGCAAGATCTAGACCCAAATCTCAGCAAATATTCACTCAGATGAATCAAATAGCATCACAAGCAAATCTCACTTAGGAAAAACTGTAAGCTGCAAAACAGACAATCAGATGACAGATTAAACACTAAAATGACCCCCAATAAATAAATCTTTGAGTATGCTTATTTAGTATGGAAACTGATCAAACTCAAAGGCTTGTGGTAGCCTCATGATATACCTCTTCTGCCCGTGTGCAGAGCATCCCTCTGCACTCAGTGGTCCTGATGAGAGGATGGAGATTCCCTGCCTCCCTTTCATCTGCTCTGCTTCTCAGTAATTTCAGCCAATTCGAAAATGTCCAGAGAAAGATACAACCTTGAAGCACCTTCCATCTTACACACAACCATCAATAGAGGGAAGACTGCTCTGCAGTACATTTAGCCCATAGTAGACTCTCTTGTAAACAAAAGCTTCTCTTGTTGTAACCACTGAAAGTATGAAAGTGTGAAGAGCAAAATGATAAAAAAAAGGGGATAAATGTGATGACTTACCAACATGAGTGATGACACACTGCACCCTCTGTAGCAGCTCCTGGACCGACATCTCGTCTTCTCTCAACCAGCACAGCATCTCAGGGTGTGGGTCGCATCCACTCTCCTCCCCTTGTCTCTCGCTGCTCCTCTCTCTCTCTCCTCTCTCTCTCCCCTCTGCCACGCCTCCTCTCGTCACCCTTCCTTCAAATAATCTCCCGTTTGCAATGTAATACAGTTTTTCTCCTGGTAGATTTTTTTCTTCTCTTTTATCTCAGCTGCTCCCTGTTTCTGATTCGTTACTCTTCGATTTTGCTAATGTCAAGTCTCTCCTTTCCTTTAACATCCAAATCCAAACAATCACAAAGCCTGAGGATGATAATGATGATGCCACTCCCAGCCTGTCAGCAGCATACTAAACCTGGGAATTAAATAATCATTTTGTCAATCAGGCATGGATGAAAAAAGCAAAACAGCAAGGCAGACAATAAGATAGCAAGTAGCTCAATCAGCCAGTGAATAAAATAAGCAGTCAGTCTTTGCAAATGAATATGTTAGCCAGTAAACAAGACAATAAATACCACAGTCTGTCACTCCATGAACAAAAGAGAGACAATTAGTTTGTCAGTCTGACAGTCAGTAAACTAGGATGTTGGTGAAAAAACAAAAAAAGAAAAATAATTGAGTCCGTTGGGCTTTATATTTGTAAGTTAAAGATTACTAAATATTTAGGTTAATAAAAAGCTATTTCACCAACCAGAGAGTTAGCAATCAGTTTCACAATGCTGGCAAGCAGATCCATGAAATAAGAAGAATCTTCAAAGTCAAAAACACAGTAATTCTCACAGCATGGAAGAAAAAAGGAAAAGGACACTTCAGAAATTGTCTATGACATGCCAAACTTGGACAAAAAGGAATGGGTGCTCCTCAGGAAGGTAGGAAAAATGTGAAAAATTGAGAAGGCATATTTTGGTCCACTGAAGACACTCATCGGGCTCTAGGTAGAAAAGCACTGCTACTGCTGTTATGATGATGCTCTGTTTGCTCTAATAAAGAAGCTGAGTCACAAAGAGAGAAAACGAATCAGAGGGCTGCTATACCTGCCTCCAGGGAGGAAGGGAGGGAGGGAGGGAGGGAGAAAGGAGGCTGGATGGATGGGGTGGGGGTTAATAGGTCCATGTGAGAAATCCTGGTGCCTGGAGCTGGGCTGCATATGGACTGGAGCTATAGTGAAATACTGACTGATCCTCAAATTGAAATATTCCCTGATTCTCACAAGATTTGAATTGGGGAAATAACACAGCAAATCATTTTTGAATCAACAGAGTTCTATTGAGCTGCTTAACAGGTAAGATCCTTGCTAAGCATCTCATATTTCACCATTATTTTCCCTTCAGGGCTCAAACAAAACAAATCAATAGCCCCCACCCATTATTCTTCATTCATGCTTTTGCAGTCTGGGTTCATTCAGTGCTACCATGGGCCACTTTGCTGATCCTGTTCCACATTTTGATTAAAGCAAACAATGCCATGCAGGGGCATTAGCATTTCTCTGAGTCTATGGCTCCTGGGACTGTGGATTTCCAGAGAGACAACCATTAGCCAGAGACATCTGCACTCAGCCTCACCCTGACAGCCAATTACAGGCCCCACAGAATGCTTTCAAACAGCACAAAGGGCAGCTGAAAGACAAGATAGAGCATAATCCTGAGATATGTTTACTGTATATAGATAATGTTCCTTTTTCTTTAATATTAAGTCCAAATTCATGAATAACTGGCGATCAACTGGTCTTTGATTTTTAGTTTTCATAGAATTCAAAAGTTTGGGATTTAAAAAGGCCCAACAACATGAGATGAGAAAATACATATAGCGGAGAAGAGGAGGTAGGAAAGGAGAGGAGACAAAAAGAGAAGATGGGAGGAGACGTGGGTAAACTGTGGGTGGGACCAACTCCAGCATCCGCGGCATCTGATTGGAAGTCACGAGGTGTCGTCGACGGAAGCTGTTTTCTCCGCCAGAGCGGGAAGATATCCCCACAGTTACACATGACAACAGCCGGAATCCAGTAACTAGAAGAAATACTGGAATTGACACGTAAAAATCCCGACAGTAGGATATATGGAGCAGAGTTTTTCAGCAGTTCATAACGTTATATAAAGTAAGTGAGACGCATCCCGCGGTGGGTCAATAGCTAACAACTGGCTAATAATATTAGCTCAAAGCAAAGAAACCAGAGTGGCTAACTTAGCTAACGTTAGCTATTTGTTGTTTGCATTTTAGTAGATATAACTAATGGTTGTTACGACGTAAATTTATTTAATCGCAGCTAAGATGTCTAATGTCAACAACTGTAATTTTAATACAAGCGAGGTCGATTTTTGCATGCAGTCTTAAGGCTCGACCAGTATAACATCCCTTGAAAGGCTGGACTGTCAGACTTCGTTAAGAAACTTGTAATTTGATTTTCATTCTCCTCTAACATGCAATACACTTTGGACGAATTCGGATATAGGTTTTCTTTAACTGTCCAGTCAACTGTTGTTGTCAACCAATAACGTCACATCTGGTTCACGAGCTGGATAAACGATAGCAAAAGTTACGATTTTTGGAAAAGAAAATTGTAACTTATCATTTTAATGATCTATTTGTGTTTTGCACTGCAGTGATGATGTCAACCACGATGTTAATATTGTTCTTGCATTTTGACTGTATTCTGAGCTTCTCCCATTAGCTCGGTCACTTCGACCAACAAACTAACTACCTCAAGACTAAGTTACAATACTCGCTCATGAGCCTTGGTTCCTGTTGGTACAAAATAATTGAACTCTTCTGAATAACCATTCAACATTACATATATTTGGTAGCTTCTATTCACAAGCTTTGTGCTACACCCTTGTTTCTAAGTAATATGTATCTAATGTGTGTGTTTTTTCTGCACCTCTAGGTTTATTTATCACTGCCTGTTTCTGCTGCTCTATTCCAAAGTAGGAGTCATGCAGGCTTTTTTGAAAGGAGGGACTGTTCAGGCTACCAGACCTCAGAAGGACAAGGCAATAGCAGGACCCAGTGGAGAGAAGAAAACCAAGGCTATTCCTTGGGTTGAAAAATAGTAAGTGTCACAAATACAGTCCTAAACTGACTAGAATCATTTTTCATGGCAAACTTCTCCCCGGAGTTGTGTGACATGGTCAAGAAAATGAAACTTGATCTGCATTACAGATGTCTCTGTACATTTGTAACAATAACATCTACAGTGGCTTGATAAAAATAGATGATATGGTGGGGCTGTTGTATTGGATTACCGAGCATTAGCTTTATCAAATGTTTCTAATAATTTAATGAAACAGCATGCTAAGCTATTATTAACAGGAGGTGTTTTTGCAGCAGGCCAAAGTGTGTCAATGAGGTGGCCTTTCAGGAGGAGGTGGTAGCAGTGCTTAAGAAGTCTCTGGAAGGAGCAGATGTAAGTAACATGCTCCTATGATTTCTTTTACATATCATTTTTTTACTGCTATCCCAGCAGCAATGACCTGGAATTCCATTTATACCTGTCCCTAACCCTTTTGAACAATATGCGAACAAACTGCACTGTATAGAAACATCTTGATGACGTCTCATTCCATTTGCTTGAGAATCACAATCCTTAAAAATTCAGGTTAGTTCACTGAAACCCCCAAATCTTTTGATATGTGGTACTTAAGTGTTCGTAGCCAGGAAGCTGTTCCAATAATGACAATGAGCTAATTAATTTTTAAGTTGATTTTAATGACCCTATATAATCTGCATGCACTGAGATGAGACTGAATGTAAGTATATGCAGAATATAAACACAGCTCTTGCTGTCCACATTTGAGGGTGTTTTTTTAACCAAAATTTCTCCCAACATTTGACCATTAGTAATTAATAAAGGAGCTTTGGAAGTTGTGTCCTCTATAAACATAGACTGAACAAGAAACTCCACTCTGTTTTTTGATTTTTGTTTAATTAAGAGCATTCATTTGTTCTTACACTTCACTCTTCCATAGAGGAGGGACATTATTAATGACATATTAAGACAATCATGGTTTAGTTTTTCTGTATAGTCCTATAAAGCCAAGAAAACACAGTCTCACTAGTTTATGTGTTTTACTTGCAGCTTCCCAACTTGCTGTTCTATGGCCCTCCTGGAACTGGAAAGACATCAACCATCTTAGCTGCTGCCAGAGAACTTTATGGGTAAGTGAAATGTTTGTGTTATGGGTAAGAAAAAGAGATTTCCGCTCTTTGTGTTTGCACAAAGTTCTGTCACATCCTTTTTTGTTTTAATTTGATCATCAGCTATTTTATTTTCATAAATTTCCCTTTTGTCTCTCATCCTTCTCAACTGTCTGTCCTTCAGTCCTGAGCTGTACAGACAAAGGGTGCTGGAGCTCAATGCCTCTGATGAAAGAGGCATCCAGGTTGTCAGAGAGAAGGTCAAGAACTTTGCTCAGCTTACCGTGGCTGGGACCCGCCCAGAGTGAGTCAGCATTATTTGCATCACATGTGCTCAAATAAAGCGCTATATTCCTCAGAGTTGCCTTTAAACAACCATGTGAACTTGAAAAGCATTAGTACTGAGATGCCTCTGTCAGAAGCATCACTCACACGTCTTCATAACTACACAATGAGCGAACTCTAGTGGAATGAATGCACAAAGTTGTGCAGATCACACAAGTGATGTCATAATATGAGGAAAGGATGATACTTTATTTTTAGCTCTGCCAGTGATTCCATCGAAAGAGTAAGCTAACATTTCTTAAGGTAGGTTACTTTTTGCCAGCCTTTTGTTTCTATATAGTTGGAGGACAGTTTACTTCTTTGCAACTCGGCAACTCCTTGATTTTCTCTAAACCTTATGTGTATCAAAGGGTGTTGTAGATCATATAAGATGTGCAATTCCTCAACCTCATAATTTAGTCCCTCATTGTCTATGCTGACTGCAGACTAAAGGGGCAAATGAAGTGTCAAGGACGTCAACATTGATTTTGACCTGCTTTTACCAATTTTGAATTGGATGGAGATGGCGAGAAACAACAAAGCAGGGCCAGTATTTTTAGTTTTTATGATAAAACAAGAAAACGATTGCTTTCTTGTTTTATCATAAATAAAACATGTTCGTGACTTAAGGATGTCCTGATTGAAAAATTTAATTACCTGATGTTCACTTGC
Source organism: Acanthurus leucopareius (assembly GCA_029814765.1). Lineage (NCBI taxonomy): Eukaryota > Metazoa > Chordata > Actinopteri > Acanthuriformes > Acanthuridae > Acanthurus > Acanthurus leucopareius. The sequence continues at coordinate 1,216,079 of JAQMCX010000045.1, read as the reverse complement.
TTGTCTTCATTGCTACCAGTTAAGAAGCAGTGTCAAGTAAATTTCACCTACAGCCACAGTCACTGTGTTTGGCTGATTTTGTAGTGGGAAGTCGTGTCCTCCTTTTAAGATCATCATCCTGGATGAGGCTGACTCCATGACAGCAGCGGCTCAGGCTGCTCTCAGGCGGACCATGGAGAAGGAGTCCCGCACCACCCGTTTCTGTCTCATCTGTAACTACATCAGCAGGTCAAGTAACTTACTTATCACAATCATCAATATGCAAATGCACTGTATTTGACTGATTCTGACCCTGCTGTGTGTCTGTGTGACCTCTAGGATTATTGAACCCTTGACCTCCAGATGTTCCAAGTTTCGCTTCAAACCTCTAGCCAATCAGATCCAAGAAGAGCGTCTGCTAGACATTTGTGAGAAGGAGAGCCTCAAGTACACCAAAGAGGTGAAAGAGAAAGAACTTTAGTTTTGCTGTAGTGTGTTACATTTTTAGGGTTCCATAGCTATTAGTGAAGTAAATTAAATTAATTTGATCCTTTTATTCAAGCCTTTTAGTTTTGACCCAAGTTACTAGTATGTTACTGTGAAAAGTTGACTTGCTGTGGATATAGATGGAGTACAGTTTTACTTATGCTATAAAAAAAATGTTAAAAAGTGAATACCGAGATACTCTGAGCATTACTAAAGGGGCCTGTAATACCTAAAAGAGAACTACAATAAAAAAGAGCAAAAACAATTTAAAAAATTAAACATGCAGTTACTTATCCAGGTTTTCAGAGTTTGTGTTTGCCAAGACAGAATGGCAAGTTCATAAAAAATGAAACTTTGGGGAATAAAGATTTTTTTTTTAAAAAACTAGAATGCCTGTGAAATTCCTTAAATTCTATGTTTCAAAACACTTCTTGACAAGTTAAGTTGATATCATGTTTTAGACCCACCAAACACTTTTAAAGAATATTTGTTGTTGTTGTTGTTCATTTAGAGTATAGCAGCATTGGTGAGAGTGTCTGAGGGAGACCTGAGGAAAGCCATCACCTTTCTCCAGAGTGCTGCGAGACTCAGTGTGGACAAGGAGATCACAGAGCAAGCAGTCATTGAAATAGCTGGGGTGAGTCATATTTCTCTGTGTCACATAAGAGACAGAGAAACTAATTATGGATAACTTATTAACTATAATTAAAAATCCTGTTCACCTGAAACCTTATCTCTCTATATTCTGGTCACATCACTCTGCTGTTACGTTGAGTTACAGGTCACCCCTGAGAAGATGATTGACAACTTGCTTCAGATCTGCTTGAAAGGAACATTTGAGAAACTAGAGGTTGCAGTTAGGGTAGGTGTTGTGACATGTCAGTGCCCTTTTCCTGTGTCTGTTCATGAATTTTACACAATCTTTGTTTGCCTCACTTACGTTTGTTTCTTGGTGGCTGTTGTACTTAAAATATTTCAAAAGTTTAGGGCCAAAAACTCACAAATAGATCAATATTTATCTAAAAAAAATGGACCAAAAAGGCCATTTTTCCATGATGTATTCCAGATGTAGGCCAGATGTTGTGAATGTGATTTGCATTGACTTTGCTTAACTTTCTGAAATGTTTTATTCCTACTATTTCGATTGAATGTCTCATTTAGAACATGGTGGATGAAGGCTATGCAGCCACACAAATCCTGAGTCAGCTCCATGAGGCTATCATAGAGGGGGACCTGAATGATAAGCAGAAGTCAGCCATCACAGAGAAGATGGCGGTAAGTGATTCTGGTTGAACTCCAGGAGGGCTGTATATGAAGTGAAGTAACTGGCTTATCTAGGTATGTTTAGGAGTAATTTTGTGATGTTTGGTTTAACTTGCTGAGTAACATGTACAATGAATGGTGGATAAGTTGTACCTAAAGTATGTTGTCATGGCAGTTCAGCTGCATCTCCAAACTGCCCTGAGCAGGTTATTGTTGTAGTTAACTCAGTGGAACCCTTCCCTACCCTACCCTTCATAATATTTTTCCCTCATTAAGGCTACTTTACACACTTATCATGCTACCACATGTGTTGGAGATGATGAATGTTAAAAAAAGCAATAGAATTCAGAGCTGTGGGGAGGGGCAATAATCAGAGAAAAAAACGGGATCTCCGTTACAGAATTCAGAAATTAAAAAAAAAAAAACCCATTCATATTGGTTCTTTTGTATAGACCCAATTCAGATGTTTATGATAATATGATGATTCAAAGAGTTCAGCTTATGATTATTTCCATTATGACTTTTTTTTGTAAATTTATACCTTTTATCTGTTTTTTGTTCCCAATAAATTATATATTTATTTCAGACTTTTTAAGTTGTTTTTTTCTTGTAAATTTTTTATTTTTGTTTTCTTAGTTTTACTGCTTTAATCTTAATCCTAAGGTTTTTTTCTCAGATCATGACCCCCGCCCTCTCCTGCTTCTGTAATTTTTTATTTTACCTACAATTTTCCCAAAATTCCTTCGACCTAAGGCTGACTAAATCATACATTCATCATTACAGATAAAGGGAGAATTTAAGACAAAGCTCAGCTCAGAACAACTTTGCTAGTCACTTCTAGTAAATTCTGAAACTGTTAACTTTGTTAGGTTTTTTTTAAACTTGTGTCTTTAAACTAGTCTATGAATCGTGTAGAGTTAAGAGAAGTGTTTATTACTCTACATATGTTGACAGTTGTTATTTGGGAATGTTTAGGTGATTAAACATAAAGCAATGCAACATAATGTGTCTCAAAACATTGTGTGCCTTGTAGTAGCAGGTAGTGGATTTCTTGTAGGAACAGAATCTGGGTTTAAACTTCAAGTCTTCTCTGAAAAATTGAGTTTTTGAAGACAATAATGGGATAATGTGGAACACAATAAGAGTCAAAATTTGATAAGCAGTATCTGGGTTTTGGCCAAGATAGTATATCAGACTAATTGATCATTTCATGGATTTAAATAACTCTGGCATAATCCACTTTGATATGTCATATAAAATCACAGAGTAAATCACAAAACAATACTTTTACAATATATTGCTCTCCATAACAATGGTATCACAGTACACTAAATTGCAATATTTGGTACATTGAAAGCATACATCAAAATGTCTGTGTAACTGAAGAAGACAAATACCTCTAAAAAGCAGTGGTTTTGTATTTAGTCTCAGCATTTTGGTGGCAGACTGTCAACTAAGATTAAACAGTTTTTTTTAAGTGCATTGAGTCCTAGGTAAGTGTATATCATGCACACACATACACACACTGACTGCAACTTGTCAATAAACTGGCACACTGCCAGAAAACAGAAAAATGAAGTTAAGTGAATTTGGCAGAAAAATCTGTTTAGACAAGTGCATGTTTTAATTAAAATGTCATTAATATCAATAAATTGCAAGAGGAAGTAATATAATATATGTTTGTATCAATATTTGGCCCCACCTCTAGTAACGTGGAGGTCTGTTAATCCTTCTTTTTGGCTCATGTTTTCTCTCTGCTTTAGGTTGTGGGCAAGTGCCTGTCAGATGGTGCAGATGAGTATCTGCAGCTGTTGAGTCTGTGTTCAGTGATCATGCAGCAGGCCTCCCAAAACAACTAAAACTCCACCAAATAGCATCTCCCACTCAGAGAGGAACTGAGAGCAGTGATATCTGCATCCTGTGTGGCCACCTGCTTTTCTGACTTTTCAGCACTTCACTCAGATTCAGCAGAATTTGTTCAGGGTTACAGTTGAGGACGTCCACCAGTTGATAGCAAAAGATTATGTTCTTTTTTACTGTTAGAGACTAAAGCTGTCAAGATGATTCTCTCTATATATTATCAGAAACCATCTCACTCTGCTCTGGGATGAGTAGCATAAATAAGGCACAACCACATAAACATGTTTTCAAATCACTTATCAGGTGTCTCTTTATTCCTTTTCATTTATGTAATACCCAGCAACAGATCTTTGTACACTGTTTGAATTTTGGAAGATAATAAATAGTTTTTTGTATTTTGTTTTGTGTTTGTGACCTCAGCAGGTATGAGGAATCTTCAGTCTCAATTTTGATTAAATATTTCTCATGAACAACAAACAAAAGATTTACAAATGCTTGTGATTAACTGTTGAAAAATTAGCCTTTCATAATATTTACAGCTGAATATTCCATTTTGCATCACATGGCAGGGAAAGAGTAATGTAGTGCCTCGATTATGTGTGCATATGCATTTTTAAAACATAGCTTTTACTGTGTATTTGGCCATTCATTCACAAATGCAGTTTTAGGTCTTTGAAAACAAATTTGTTTTTTTTAAGGGTAACCTGTTTTACCTGTATTCAGGTTCAACAGTGTTTGAGCTGTGGCAATATAGTACTTGTATTAACCTTGCTAACAAGAGTTTTTACTTATGCTTAAGTGTGCAGTTAATTTACTATATTAGGAACAATGGCTAGGTTGGAAACTTTCTAAACCAACACTTCCAACAACTATATTCATTGTGGACATAATTGAGCGCTACTATGAAGCAAGTTCATCATCGTAAGGATTTTTTTAATCACCAGGCTTCAAATAAACATCCAGCTAAGCAGCCACATGAATGTTGTTATGAATTTGGTAAATCAACCTAGGGTTTCCAAGTCCAGACACAAGCATTTTAACATGAATGTGGCAGTATTTACAACATCTGGCAATTCACAAAACATGGACAAGTATTCTGGCAGCAAAGTGGCATATTTTACAAATTTAGAGCAAACTATAATATTAGACAAAGTTCAACACATAATTCTGGTTAAAAGCAACACAGTTGCAGCTGCAAAGAAGGACTCCTGGCAAAAATCACTGTTTCTGTAAATGTGTATGGTTTATTATAGCATAGCAAAGGTAAAAAAAAAAAAAAAAAGAGGGAGACAACACACATCCATGGATTGGTAACACTGAAGGAAAGATCACCCATCAGACAGGATTAAACTTTGCCAGAAAACATCTAGTAAAATTCTACCCATTTTTTAAAAATATTCTTTGACAGATAAAACCAAGATCAGAATAAGCCTCCTCCTCACTTGAGGAACTGCAAGTAAAGGTGAACTTGGACAGAAAGGTGACTAACAGAACAACCACTGGTTAACCCAACTTGGGTTTGACAAGTGAAAGAAGGTAAACTATTAAGTTAGCAGCAGTGTAAATGCTGATGCATGTTAGCTTACGTACAGCCTTTGTGGAGATTTTGCCTTGTATGATCCTCTAGGCAAGGCAAGGCAATTTTATTTATATAGCACCGTTTAGACACAAGGCAATTCACAGTGCTTCACAGGGCATAAGAAAAGAAATTACACGAAAAACAAATCAAATAAAACAGAAAACAAAGCTGATAAAATAGCAGTTAAGAATACATAAAAAAGAGAATAAAAATAGTAAGAGATTTATTAAAAGTAGCAGAAATAATATAAGTAAAATAAGTGTGCTGTCTAGAGGAAAGCCTGAGCAAAGAGAGACTAGAGAGACAACAATTGTAAGACCTCACCCTTGGGGAGTGGTCCTGCCCATTGGAGGCGTTTCTGTTTCATGTAGGTTAGTTGATAAAGAAAAGCTGTTTCAAAAAGTAGAGTAACATGTGTGACATTTCTCTGTCATTTTATCACAGTGATATTTAGTGTTAAAATCGGTCCATACATCATAGTTAATCCTCATTATCACAATTTTAGCCCACCAGTCTTTTTTTTTCTGCATAGACAGAGGAAGAAAGAATAATATGGATTTGGATATGGGTAAGGATATTGATCATTTGTGTGTTTGTTTATTTGGTAGTGTGAGCGATTAAAACAGAATTTTCAAAAAACCCACAAAAGATTGTGTATGGTTTTATTGCGCTGAAGACTGTCAAAATATATATATATATATATATATATATATATATATATATATTTACGTTACAGCTTACGTCTGCTTTTTAAAATTTACATTTGCCTACATATTTTGAATTAATTTTTTTTGGCATTTTCAAATGTATGGTTTATTCAGGGCGGTAAATTATAAAAAAAAAGGGGTGGGGGGGGCTACAGGACGACTCGCCACCGCACAGCTCACACTGGTTTCCATGACGACACGGGGGAGGGGTGGTGTTACACCCACCGGAAACGGTCTCTGCAGTGCCAGCAGAAAATGAAACGGAGGCAGACCCCATATCTCTTTTACTGAGTTTATTTCTTAAAAATATCATCTTGTAGTTACTTATGTTGAATGCCACAATCGAGCGACATCAGTGTGGAGGCACCCGGTGGCATGACTGGAGCCCTGTGCGCGCGTTTTGATGAAGTAGTGCACCGACTGTTTTGGAAACATCGCACCGGCCGAGAGTAGACTGTGTGGGAGAAGGCACAGCGGTCCTGCCCCCTTCAATGACCAACCATCAGTGCTAGCGAGAAGAGCCTCGCTGGCGAGTCGCCGCAACCATGGAAGGCTACTATGAGTATTCTTAAGTAGTATTGCTACCGAACGCTTGGCTCGTAGTATAACGGTTTCAGTATGCCTGACCGGTGGTCATACATGAGGCTCTCTGTTGCCTGATATTAACGTTTCAGGCCTGCTTTTTCCATCTGGAAATTTCTTGGCAGGAGAAAGCAGGCCAGCTAGCACAGCTAGCGCTAGCCTTTTTCACGCTGCATCTCTGGGCTTTGAAGGTGCAGTTTTTTCAATGACCACAATACTGACATTTTTGCCTATCAATTCAAGGACATTTTAAATCCAAAAAGTATTTTATGGGATTCATATCGGCGAAAGAGAAGCGGGCCTAAGCCAAAATGGTGAACTGGAGGCGGCTGCTGCGAATGTCCAACCGATCGTTTCTGGCCTTCATATTCTTCTTCTCTATGTCTACCACTTGTCTCTACTTCATTTACGTGGCTCCTGGGATAGGTTAGTGAACAGATATTTACACATAACAATAACAAAGTAATAGTTCATGTAAAAGTGAATGTATCTGGATTATCCTCTGCAGCCCAACATGCTCCAACTGCTGTCTCAGTCAATGCTAACGCGACAACACTTAACGGGCTAGCTAACGTTAGCTCACTGCTAAAGGGTCCACCCCAGGCATGATATCCAGCTAGCCGTAGCTCTTTTGCGATCCGAAAGGGCTAAATGTGCCGCACAGTTGCAAGTGGGTTAAAATTTACCCAAATATTTTTTTTCCTTGGTTTTAGATTTATAGATGATTAACTCGTTAGCTAGCGTTGTGGAGCAGAGTTTAAATGACTGAAGTACGGGCATCAGTGCTAATGTTAAATGTAGGGGTTCTACACAGTGAATACTCACAGGAACATGGAAAGGTTTATTAAGTCCACTGCTGGGACTTAGACATCTGCTTGTGCTAACGAGTGGAACAAAATGTACCAGTATTTACTACCTCAACTTTCTTTGAGTTTGCATTTGAATCTAGTTATATTGTAACTTAGAGGTTTGTTTTCGTGGTGGAAAAGCAAACGAAACAGTATTGTGACAACATTATGGGACACTGAACTATGGCCTAATTGTCTGCGTATATTGTGAAATCCACATTGTACAGTGGTTGTATGCGGGTTAACTCTTTTAATGTCATATGGTAGTTGACTAGATCCTGTTCCTGACGAACAAAGCATTTACGAATTTGAAGTAGTACTAAAGTGTCCTTTAGTTCAACTGCAGCTGTCACTAAATTTTAAGGAAGAACTCGCAGTTATGAATGTTGACATTCCCGTTGGGATGGAGTCAAATGCCAGAATGATATTTGTTAGGATTTTAATGTTTCAGTTAGTGAATGGACCTATTACTGCTTTGCTAATTTGGCGTTTTACTAAATAATTTCTGTAGTAGTCAAACATATGCTTGAGGGAAGTGGTTGTGTGCTGTGAGGAATTGTATGCTTACTGTACAGGCTTTTACTGGCAATCAGTGGTAATGATACTTGGAAGGAGAAACAGTTTGGGAAAATTCACTGACGAGAGCCCAGGGTAGCCCAAAATATGATAGTCCAAGGTCCAGTACCATGATTGTAGATGCAGAAAGATAAGATGACCCAAATAGGATAGATTTTTGTTTACATTAAAATCATTACTTGTTGTGGGGTATTGTACTAAACTGCTTAATATAAAAGTAAGTAAGAAAAGTAAATATGAGGGTATCATCTACTGATCAGACAGTCTGCAGATCAATCCCCACCCTACTTGGGCAAGACGCTGAACACTGCTTGGGTCCTCAGCCGGTGAGTGGGATGCACAAGCTTGTGCATTTCTAATTGCAAGTCTCAAGCCCTAATAATTAAGGAGGGTTGCATCGTGTAGGGGATCCAGCATAAAGAGTCTGGGAGGCGGTGGAGAGAAAAATAGGGAGAGAAAATATAACCTGGCCAGTTGCTTGGTCCAAGCCCTTATTGTTGATTGTGTAAGTTAAAGACAGTTAAGTTTTGAATATCATTCCCAGGTTGTCACATAGGCTACTGATGACCTGGGCATGTGACTCAACAATTAACTGTATATCTTCAGAGTCGCCCAATCCACCCTTTAAAAAAGTAAAGGTGTTCCAAATTCGTTGCCCTGAGCTGGATGTAAGCAGCACAGGCTATGCATATGTCTGTGGATGCAGGAATGATTCTCTTAGTGTTGGCTTGTTACAGGGCTCAAAATGTGCAGCAGCCCATTGCATGTTGTTACATTTTCTGCTTTTTCCTGGATTTTCTGTACAGTGGGTTTTCTGTAAGGGTTTTGTTCCATGCTCCATTCAACATCTAGCTAAGAAATTTCATTTGAGAATTCTGGAGTGTCATTTCATGCTTTGCTTGTTCTGCCCTCCCTGTGAAAGATTTGACTCTTCAAGAAAGTGTGCAGTTGGGAACAAATTTGTAAGTGTGGCAGCAGATATGGGGCAAATATTTAAAGCATCTGCAATTTCTTCTTTAGTCCTAAAGCTAATATGACACTCTTATGTTAGTTTCAAGATTGTAACCAATGTCTGTACTTTTATTTAATCAGATAATTAGTTGTCTTTGTCAGAGTGGAGTAGCAGTAGTAGTAGATCTGCTGTCCTGCGTGTTTTTCCTTACCTGTCATCTTAACCTTGTCAGCTGCTCACTTATCAATTCCTGCCTCACTGCTCTTTGATAAGAGTCTTATCACCCCCAAACAGTTTCCAGTGTACTCATTCACATGCACGCTGACACTGGTTTACTGGCCAATAGAAAGAGGAACACCAAGGTGGCTTAGTATGATGATATGTACTGCAGAGCAATTTCAATTTGTCAGCCACAGGAGATTTTACCATACAATTTATACTGTAGTAGCTATCTCCATAAATTTTGAGGGCATAGTAGACCTTTACAGTTAATTTTATAAAATAATGATCAGGGCCACTCAATTTAAATGTAAAAAATATTACTCTATTGACAAATCTTGGTTTGTCTAACATTTAGAGGCTCTGTTAGCTAACGAAGAAGTGAAAGTGTTTTTGTTTCATTTAGAAAGTATTTCTTATGTGGTTTATCTAAAAATATAACACTGTGACACAGTAAATTATCTGTAAATTTATTTTGTTCAATATAAACTTAGCTTCTCCAAAATAATGCTAATGCAAAAATGCATGTGTCATGATAGGGGATTTGTTTTTTACCTACTGACATGGAAATAGTTTCAGTTTACTAGTCATTTAACTGTCATTATGTTTAAAGTAAAACATTTTTAAAAGCTAAAATAGTTTGCATAGATAAAGTTCCTTTCAAGGCCTTGATCAAACCTCTGAAAACTTATCTCTGTTAAAAAATGCCACATTTAAATTTTTTTCATGATAAAAAAAAACACTCTTATGCTTTAGATTGGCTTAGATGTAACTCTACACATTTGTGATCATGTAGGTCTATTTAACCCCCACCTCTATCCACTTCTGGAAGCCAACTACAGGCTGTGGTTACATTATATTGGCCTAAATACGTTGCCTTTAGCCTTGAAAAGTTAGGTGCACAAAATACACAAAGTTGGTTACACAACGATGCTGGCTGTCTAAAACAGAACTATTGGAAGTATGTATTTCATGACGAGGATAACAAAGATCAGACTTTGTATATGTTGTAAAAGAAACATTAACATGAATTTTGCTCACCTCACATGTTTGCATGCTAGTTTTGTTAATTAATCCTGCTGTTACAGCTGTGATTGTTGACACTTTACATGTATTGTTGTTCTTCTGTGCTATTAGGCATTATTCTTTTACTATTTAATGGCGGACTAGAACACTTGTAGGAGTAAATGTTGCCCCCCTCAGGCTGGGAATGATTACATCCCCATTAGTTACTGAAGAAATACAAGTGCCAACATTTAGAACTTAGAATTTTGGCCTCACAGCACTCAGCACCACAATATCAGTTCTTGTGGCATCCCTACTGCAGGCTGCAGTTTGGCTCTTGGATTTACAGATCTGGTGATAATAATCAAAACTTATCATTTTTCCTTTTGTAACTTTGCAATTGAAGACAGATCAATGTCTCTGGCATCGTTGAAAAAGTGAAACTAACCTTGAAAAAAACAGATTACTACCTACTCCTGCCTCTTTCATTTTGATTTATTAGGTATGTTATGTATTTAGTCCTGGCTATCTGAGTTTCAAGGTGGTAATACTCTGCATTTATTGTTGATTTCAGTCATGATGTGTCTTGCACAAATAAACACCATATGGACATGTAAACTAGATTACAATCTCTATTGTCATTGGAGGTGTGGCAGGGCCGTAAAGTTTTATTTTAAAAGCTCTTCTTGGGAAGGATAGAACCTAAATTCCCTGGAACTCTGCCATAAATGCTGATTTGGTCAAAACTGTGGTGTTGCTGCTTTAATTTGAGTTTTATGCCAGAGCCTCTCATACACACAACTTTGTTCCAAAGTGGTGATTTAGACACTGGGAACCCTATTCACCTCAGAAGTAGAAAACCTTGATGTGAATAATTTTTGAGTTTCAATATGACACCACATACATTGGAACACGATGTGAAATTAAGAATCTGCCAAGAAGGCCCTAACAACATAAATATGTGTTTTTATATATGCATATAAACACACACACACATATATACACACATATATATATATATATATACATGACACACACACACACATATATATATATATATATATATAACAGTTTTATGAAAAAAGATTGCACACTAAAAAAGCCTTGAGCAGTTGTTGGATGGCAATGGTCATGCTATCCAGTAGCTGTATAAATTGATTGGTTTCATCTTTTTCGTCCGTTTTGTTTAATTTAATTTAATTAAGTGCTATTTCAAGGTTCAAGGTAATCTTTAACATCCCCAAAGGGCAATTTGTTGTACAGCCAGCAGTGACCACATAAACATTAACAACAAACAAATAATCCAGCAACAATAATTTTATCATTTCATTTTTGTTTGAGGTGGGATTAAAAACAAACTGCTGCCCAGTAATGAGGATCTAGAAGGTGTTAGCAACTTGGGTGGTTCTTAGGTTGCATCTCTTGCTCTTTACTGGCACCTGGATTACAAGTGTGTAAGGCTAGGGCTTACAAGGGCTTTGTACTTTTACTGTGAAACCATGACCTAGAGACCAGACTTCATTTTAGGGAACAGAAAGAAGTTTCTGAGATTGAAATCTAGTGAGTAGGAGGGGTATGGGGTAATAACAAAATTTTTGCAGGCAAGAAACTTGCTGCTAGTAGGCAAGTTTTTCAGTTTTGAGAGCTCAGTTCAGTGACAGTTCAGGCTGTTAGCATTGAACGTTCTCCCTGAGAAAACTGTAGTACTCTGTGTTAACGGCCTGACACTGGGGGACAGTTTGACGGTGCATGACAGTACAAATATCTAAAAGAAACCACCAGCATGCTCTTGGTCAGGCTCCTGACCTGACATGCCATCTTTGATCAAGGAGACGGCATTTTCTTTAACGCCGAAGACTGCTCTTTGGCCTCTGTTTAGTTGTAGCTGTAACAACATAACATTAAACAAAAAACCATCCTGAATGCTGACTCAGCATTCCCAAAACTATTATATCTATGTATATGTATGTATGTGTGTGTTTGTGGTATATCAGTTATCGACTCTTTTGCCCAAGAAGAAAAAATCAGGTTAATTTAGGATTATAGACAGATCTTCTTCTAATCTCAGATTAGTTGATATACTTATAATGACCTGTTATAGTTTTTTGTGCCTTTGCAATGGCAGCTTGTCTTAGATAGATCTTTTGTGCTGCTGGGTTGAAGATGTGTGTGTAGCATTTATGTCTTAGACTTTGTAGCTTCTCTCTGTTGGTACAGATTTTATTTTTTTATTTCTTTTTCTCCAAAAAGTCTGTAGCTAAAAAGGAGTCAACCACCTTACATTTTCAACTTTTATTTAGGCCATCTGCTTGAATCAGTCATTGGCCAGCAAAATGCTCTTTAGCATGTGACCAAAGAGAAATGAGTCCTAGCTCTACATATTGTCTTTCTTTATTTAAAATAGGCAGCAGATTTCTCTAAGTTATGAAATATGAAATGATGGCACAGCAGAGCAGTTTGCACTGTCGCCACACAGCAAGAAGGTTCTGGGTGTGAGCTGCTGGGTTTTAAATGTAGAGTTTGCATGTTCCCCCTGTGTCTGTGTGGGTCTCCTCTGTGTGCTCCAGCTTCATGCCAAAGTCCAAAGACATGCAGTTTAGGTTAATTGTTGATGCTAAATTGCCCGTTGATGAGTGTGCAGTTTGTCTCTGTATGTCATCTTTGTGATAAAGTGGTGACCTGTCCAGGGTGTCCCCTCACCCAATGTCAGCATGAATTACTTCTGGCAACCCTGCGAATGATAAGTGATTAGAAAATGAATAGACGAATGAAATATGAAATGAGAAAATTGTATTTTGCAAATTCATTAACGTCAGCTAAAAGAAATAATAAGCATTCTCTGAGTTTGCAATGGCCATTAAATAAAACTTGATTAAAGACATTATTCCTTGAGACAGTGCTATCATTAGTTTCACTGCAAAAGTACGCTAAAACAAAAAGAAACAGATTCTGTTGCTGCAAAGCGATTTTTTATGTATCTTAGAAGATTGTTTATCTCCTGCGAGTCATTCACCAGTAGATATTTTCAGGGCAACTGAGATCCCACAACTTTACTGTCCTACCAACATTTCAGACTTTGTAAAAGTCGCCCGTCACCTTTTAAACAGTATAAAGTTACATAGTTATTAGATTGTTATTGTGTTAATTGTTCCTGCATTGACGTCTGTGTTGTTTCTGCTGTAGTTGTGATACATTATTGAGTAGTTCAGTGTGTACACTCTTTGCAGCTGCAGCTAGAGAAATAGTTTTGTTGTTGTACCTGAAGAGGTGGCATCCATAGGTTTATTTGTGATTTCTAATAAGTGAGTGCATGTGACAGCTACATAGAGTAAATGTAATCGAATACATGTAATGCAACAAGGCAAGCAAATTAAAATCTTTTTTCTTGTCTTTTTGTCAGCCAACACATACTTCTTCATGGTGCAGGCTCAGGGCATCATGTTGAGGGACAATGTGAGGACCATTGGCCAGATGATCCGATTGTACACCAACAAGAATAGTACGCTCAACGGAACGGGTAAGTGTTGACATGCATTCCACTTTTTGCTGTATGGGGATTGTCTTGCAGTTGTTTCTGGCTTAATTTAAAGATTTTACATCCAGTTCAGTGAAAAGCTATTATTACAATATGTGGAATGCCTGGATTGTGGTGTCTGTAGATACTCAAGTAAAATCTACCTTCACCTGCTCAGATAGCCTGGCCAAGCATAATATTGACCCCTCCAAGAACACTGAGTTTGAAATGGGAGTAAAACTTTCGTATTAAGAGAGAGGCCAATTTTTTTTGTGGACTCTTAAGTTGCAACATAAGATAGTTTGTGACCAGCCAGCCACCATAGTGCTGTCTGGTTCAAAAGTAACAAGCCAAATCCAAGCACTGCTCAACTTGCAATATGTTACCTACTAGCCGGAGAGTTTATTGGTGTGGTGCAGCGCAGTACGTTCTGCTAATTGAAGATTTTCTGTCTTAGAAAGAAAGGAAATACCATTTGAGAAAAGTTACTGTTTGTGCCATCCTTTCAAATACGCAGTAACATTGACCATACAACATGTGGATGGTAAGACGAGGAAGATCAGTGGTGCTAATTTGGTTGAACATGTCCTCTTCACAAATTCAAAATCTGCATTTGACACCTGACAACTAAGCAGTTTAACTATGAGTTTAGCTTGAAGAGGTTTTATCTGCAGCACTAGGCTTAAACATAGACAACAGAGGTTGTGGAAGAATGGAAGATCGAAACACTAAATAATATATTTCAAAAACTTTAAACTACCAGTTTACAAGTCGTAGTGTTTGTGCCAGTGCTACTCTCAGTTGCATGCTCACAACAGTAAAATATATTTCCCTCTGAAATGGAGTGGAGTGGCACATAGTAGCATCAAATGAAAACACTTAAATAGAACTATACCTGGAATGTGTAGTTAAAAACAGACTGACACTTAACTGCACTAGTCAGATAAGCTTAGAACATGGCAACAGGTCAACAATAGGAAGGTACAACATATGAAGTGCTTTGATAATGTAGCCAAAGTCACTTAAAGTGTAACAGGCCCAGTTTGAAAGACTTAAACCTGTTTAGTGTCATAACAAGTATCCTGTTAAGTGCTATATCATTTGATGTAGATGATATGGTTTGGAGTATTCTGCTGTTCTGCCTAATGTCAGCTGTTTTTGCTGCAGACTATCCTGACGGCAGTAACTCCAGTGAGTACCTGGTACAGCCAACCACATACCTCCCGGAGAACTTCACCTACGCCCAAAACCTCCCTTGCCCAGAGCGATTACCTTCTATGAGTAAGTAGAGTTGTATCTAACACTAGGAGAGTATTGTTCTAGAGGAATTTCAGTGAATGATTCATTCAGTCTTTTATATTTAAGAGACCTTTTCCTGCTTAGATGCAAGATAAAACATGACTAAGTCCAGAGTGCTCTTAATCATTTTCGCAGGTACTGTACATCAAGAAAGATGTTAATTGCTCCTTGTACAATTGAGCTTTTTACTCACATATTTTAGTAAAAATTAGAGATTGTATGTAAAAAGTGATTTGATTGCACCTACACAAGTGACTTTGAGTTCTGACTCAATGGCTGAATAGAGAAATTGGTGCAAAACATTCAGCTACCTGCTCAGCTGCCCCTACAATCAATCCATGTGTAGATCTCTTTTGCACTGTTTAAGTGTTGCTTCAGCAGTTGGAGCTTGTTAGTGGAAATGAGCAGTATTACTAACAAAAAATAATTCAGCCATTAAGGTTTGTTCAGTCAAAGTGAGCTGCAGATTTTATGTACTTTTTAGAAGAAGCCAGTTACAGAGGGCTTTAACTATTGTTGTTGTTTTGTGATTCTGAGTTGAATAAGCTCCTCTTAAAAAATCTCTCTGTAGAGGGCCTTATAGAAGTGAACATGACAGAGATCCCAATGGAGGAGATAGAGCTGAAATTCTCCAAGTTTTTTGACATTGAGTTTGGAGGCCATTGGAAACCAAAGGACTGTAAACCTCGCTGGAAGGTGGGTCTAGTAGTCTAGTATAGTCTAGTATTTATAGATCCTAAACATACACCATTAAAATTGAAATGTCAGTGATGCAGAGGGGAATTCCTGTATGAGTCAATTCTTACTGTAATGTTTTTGCCGTAGGTGGCCATCCTGATTCCATTCAGAAACCGCCATGAACATCTCCCCATCCTCTTCCAACACCTCATTCCCATACTGCAGAGACAGCGGCTGCAGTTTGCCTTCTATGTCATTGAACAGGTACAGTCTGTTAGTGTGTATATGCAGGCTGTAGTGTATCCAACAATCAGCTGAACTAAACAGTTCTGAAATAATCCTTTGTTTGGGAAAAAAGCAGTCTCTTATGTTAAAACACATGGTTTCAAATGATTTCTCCACTTCTCTAATAGCAGCACTAGGCTCATTTACTTGTGTCCGTGTCCATGTCCGTGTGTGTCTCGTGTCTGTGTGTATCTCGTGTCTGTGTGTATTCAGAGTGGGACCCAGCCCTTCAACAGAGCCATGCTGTTTAATGTGGGATTCTTGGAGGCCATGAAAGACTTGGATTGGGACTGCTTGATCTTTCACGATGTTGACCACATCCCGGAGAATGACCGAAACTATTATGGCTGTGGTCAAATGCCACGCCATTTTGCTGCCAAGCTGGACAAATACATGTACATGTGAGTGTGTCATCAAAAAATACACATTTCATGGGAAGATGTGAAATAGAATTGTCCAAAACAAATACAACTGTAAATGTGATATTTCCAATGTGCCATGTTTTCTGTGGCAGTGACTTATAAATTTGTGAACTGACATGAGTGCAGTGAACGATCATGTAGATCTATGTTTAACTTGTGTTTGTTGTGATTTGCAGTCTTCCATACAGCGAGTTCTTTGGTGGTGTGAGTGGACTCACTGTGGAGCAGTTTCGCAAGATTAATGGCTTTCCCAATGCATTCTGGGGCTGGGGAGGAGAGGATGATGACTTGTGGAACAGGTTAGTCTGCTGAATATTAAATAATTACTGTTGTAATTAGATTGAGATATTGTTCATATGCTGCTGACTAAGGAACCATAATTATATTCAAATATAAGTTTTAGCCTGTTCTCACTTGAGACCCTGAGTCATTGACTGTACTAAGCAAAGAAACATGATCCAAGTTTGATTCTTTTAATCAGGTGTAAAGCTGTGAGGACAGTGATTTCTGAGAAGAGATCATTAGTTCTGCTCTGAATCTAATTAAAAAAAACTTTCAGAAACTGTTTTATTTTTCTGTTGTTCCGATTTTTAGCCATAGTGGTCCTTGAATGGAACCAGAACACAACCAAAAATACCACCCAAAATCAAAACTCAGCAGTCAATCATAATAATGTTTATCTCTGTGTGTGTATGCGTATGTGCTTTAGAAAATAATGCTTCAGGACAGATTCAGCAGGCTGTTTTGTACTTTTAGCTGACTGCGTGCAAATGAGCGTACTTCTTGTACCTCATGCTCCTTATGTGCCTGTCAGCTAATTGTTTGTTAACAGTTCAGTGCTCACAGCTTCAGTTCCGCTGACACACATGAAACAAATGGGTTGTTAGTTTAATGCCATAAATAGTAACGCAGCCTAATGTCTCCTCAGGGTTCACTATGCTGGTCTGAATGTCACGCGACCAGAGGGAGAGATTGGCAAGTACAAGTCCATTCCTCACCACCACAGAGGAGAGGTGCAGTTCCTCGGGAGGTAAGACACTGTTTTTTGTTTCAGGTCTACAATAAGCTATCCAGTGTTTCTTCAAAGTGGAGGAGGAAATATTTTTGTGTCTGGCAACATGTAGAACTGCTTAAAAACTTGATGTTTTTAACAAATTGTATATCTTCTTACCCCTTTTCCAAAACATAGCTATCAAACAGTAGAGACCCACCTTACATCGCCACACTGGTGTGCTTTCAAAAAGTATTTACCTAATTTAGTTCAATGTAACAACATATTCAATGAAAATGTAATGAAATATACGTCTTTACCTCAGGGGAATCCTATCCAAATAATACACAATGTTGCTATCTTCGTTAGGGAAACCATCACTGTCTTAAAGATTTACACCTTTAGCGCATCACGGTGGCTTTCTACCATACTAAGGTCTGCCTCCACGAAGAAGAAAACATGTAGTGCATGACAAATACCTACTATTATTGTGTCATTATCTTTTAAATGTTGTTTATTTTACAGATATGTATCTTCCCATGTATTCCCCTCTAATGATTGTGTTTGCTATAGAATTACTGTGTGAAACACAAGTGAAGTTGCAGGACTGATGACAGATGATAGCCCTGAATTTGTCAGTCATAGCTTAATGCAGATCGCAAATTATTGTTTCATTGCTTGTAGTGAAGTTATTGTTCTGACTTTATCAGGTAAGCACAGTTTCTCATTTATATGCTTTATGCACAGAGATGTGAATCGAGTTGAAAATCCATCCAGGTCATTAACCACAGTTACTCAAACTGAAAATCACCAAGTCCAAGATAAACTGTTTCCTGTATGGTTCCTCCTCCTCTCTATGAGCTCAGAAGTGTAGCTTCTAGATTTCCAAAGTTTTGTTTTTTGTACAACCTCTCACAATGTCTCAGCCTCCTTCAGTCATTGCTGTAAAAAATTGACATACACAGACCATTAATGGTTCCTTGTGGAGTGTTGCACCTTCATTATAGTGCAACATTTTTAAGAGTGGGTCCTGTTTTGTTAGTATCTTGCATAGTGGGGATGTGATCCTGGCCCTTGTTTTATTGGCTGACAGTGAAACACGCAGCAATCTCTTTGTTGCTGCTGATTAAATGAAGAATTTTAAGTATCTAAACTGAGGTGACTTTGCAAATCTTTTATTTAAAGGAAGAACATTTAACCATTTTTAGGTGTTGATGACTACTTTTTGGTTACAACACCTGAATGAAGACATAAATTCTGTTTACAAGAAATCTCTATGAGTCAGCTTTTTTGGTCAGTTATGTAGAATTTAGAGGCCTCAGTTAGCAGAGATGGAATACAATATTCAAAACAATGTTTTCAGTAGTGAATAAAAGTCAAAAATCAAAATAAAGTTTTAGTTTTCATTATCTAAGAATGAGTGTTTACATCCACAGAGGGAGACTCTTCCAGATTCACAATGCACTAGCATGTTCCTATAGTAGCCCATAAACAGTGTTACAAGTTTTATGACCATAGCAGAATCTCTTCCAGGCTTTTGAGAGGGATGCAGTCTGCAGCATAAACACCAGGTGCCAAATGGTGATTTTTTAAAAAATATTTTATTGATCTCATTAGTAGTAATCAAGCGCTGAAACTTCCTGAAACCTCTGGATTGTGTGTTAGTGCATTGTTAAGTGAGGGGCAGGGCAGATTGAGTAGATAATTCTGATATAAGAACTTTGTCACTGTGTGTTTGTAGGTATAAACTGCTGAGGTATTCCAAGGAGCGGCAACACTTGGATGGGCTCAACAACCTTCATTACAGCCCCCAAATCTCCCTCAGCAGCCTCTACAAGAACATCACGGTGGACCTGTACCCCGAGCTCGCTCCAATCACAGACTACTGAACTGCCCCCACCAACCCCTGGTCCACACCCCCAGCTCCCCTCGGGCCTGGCCTCCTAGTGCCACGTTCAGCCATCCAGAGGCAGAATGGTGGTGCGGCGGAGGAGTGGAGGGGGGCACAGGCCGGGAGGGGTGAAGAGGCGCAACATGTAATGCTGCCAAGAAATTTTAGTGAGGGGGGAAAAAAAAAGAAAATCCAAACCGAAAAAAAGAGGAAAAAATGAAGAGGCAGTGGCAAGTCTCTCAAAGTGAACTGTTGATTGTGTGTGTGCCAGTGAATCTGTGTGCGCGCATGCGATTTTGTGTGTGTGTGTGTGTGTGTGTGTGCATCTGTGTGTGAGTGTGCGTGCGTGTGTGCGTGCGTGTGTGCGTGCGTGTGTGTGTGTGTGTGATGGGTGAGTTGCTGCATGTCTTTTTGTCCGTGCCGGCTTAACTACTACAAGTTGACATGAGTCTTGGTTTAGGTTGGAGGGAGCAGCAGCATCTCAGCTCTGATGTTTACTGCAAAGCCTTAATGTGGCAGAACCACAGCTCCCTCTGCTCGGCTCCGCACTGCTTCACTTCTGATGTATCACCGTCACCTTACAAGTCAACAGACAAGATCTTGTCTCACTTTCTACGATCATTTGTTTTATACATATCATTTTGTTAGGGCACAGTATTCCTTTAAAAAGAGGGATCTGAGTGAGGGCAACATTGTTTGTGATGTACTTTTTTTTTCTTTTTTTTAAAAATTTTGATATGTGGTATTTATTTTCTCTGATTCAGGATGTTTGAAGAAGCACTCCTGTCTGTGTCACTCAAGTGTTTGCTGTTTGTTTTGCTGCACTGCTGCTGAATCCGCATGAACATGTATGTAAATATCGGCCTCTTAAAAGCTCGAACACAGAACACAAATATGTAAATATGGGCCTTTAAACGCTCGGGCATATTACAGTGATATTCCAGTGGGTTTGAATTTTATTTTGGCAGCTACCTTTGTTCTGAGGATTTAATAAGAGTGAGTGGTTTCTTCCTGACAGGAAGATCTTCTAACAATATAGGATGTTGGCTTAAAAAAAACAGAAGTATCCAAATCTCAAGATTTGACATTATTTTTTTGCATGCCTTAATTTATTTTGTTTACCAGTTTTTTGTTTTTTTTCCAAACATAAATTATTTCATGATGTGTATATTTTTAATTTTGCCTTTTGTTGTGCTTTTTTTCTTTGAGGTGCACTGTGTGAAAAAGGTAGAGCTGCTCCTCAGAAGGAGGGAGGTGTGACTGAGCCTCTCCTCCATGTCTTTGTTAAGAGAGCAGGGTCGCCCATTACAGCAGGAGTGTGTCCACACAACATGCTTTAGTACAGGTTCATGGTCTCATGTGAGTGTGTATTTTGTCTCAGATGTATTTTTATTTTTTATGATTTTTATTCTAATGATTTAGTGCTGGACCATGTGATAAAGCTCTTCATTGTACTGTACCATGCGCTGACGCATGGGGACTTGGGCTGGATGATGTGTGCGTGCGTGCGTGCGTGTGTGTGTGTCTGGACTGTGGTGTTTTTCTTATTTTCTAAGCTTGTGAGGCAGTCAGAAGGGCCAGAATGAGAGAACCTTAGCATCAGCTCCTCATGGCTGAAGCTACTGCTGTTCTTGAGTGGCACACGCTGTGAAAAGTTTAATTTCTTAAAGCTTTGAGCACTATAAAGATGGAGAGAAAGTGTAGATTATTTTTGACCAGATGTTCACTGTTAAGATTCTTCTGTATACTCTAGGTTTGAATTTGACCATGAATTGTATGTTTGGACTTTTTTTTTTTTATTGTATGTCCTATGATGTTAAAACTCTGACCAATTTTTGAACTGAACCTTATTTCCTGTCCTATCACGCTATTTAATCTTGATAACTTGCTTAAGATTCATCTCTCAGAGGCCTGATACTATGTACGGTTTTGTTATTTGGTTGTTGATCCAAACCATGATACACCTCACTGGAAGACACATCCATCGAGGGCTTAATTAGAGCTTTGGGCACCAAAGACTGGGTATCTATGCTACTGCTACTGAGACCCACATTAACGAATCAACAAATCAGAACATGGCACAAAACTTGTTGTCTAACCCAGCAGGATTGTACATACACATTAGTGTATGAATCTGTGATGTCTTTTTTCAAAACGGTAGAAATGTTGTTAAACTAAGTCACCATGAGGTCCATTTAATTCATATTCTATAGCTTTTTATTGCTTCACATTACCTTTATCAGCTGATGGAGTTTGCCCTGCTATTGTGGAGGCAAGAATAGATAGCAATGGCAGATCGACATCCAAGAAAAAAAAAAAGCACTCTGTCTTTGGATGAGGATTATGTGATATGCCTAAAAGCTTCAGAGTAGCTACTGAGTGGTGGCACTGAGATAGTTGTAACGAAATTTTTTATTATAAGTAAATTTCATTTATCTCTGATCTTTTGATTAGACAAATCATGCCATCAATGTAAACTGTAGTTTTATAGGCCAAGTATTAAATTAATTTAAGAAGAAAATAATCTGCAGATTAGTTGAGAATTTTGGAAAAAAAAAATCTATAATGCAGACTTGATTTAATCTTCAGCTTGCATTATGTAAGGCCTTGACCAAGCATCCTGCAGCCATGCTTTTCTTTGTGTGTGTCTCCCGACAGTGCAAGCAGGCCGATAAAAGCGTGTATTATTTCAAAGCAGTGACACTGTGTGATAAGACGTGCAAGTGTTTCACTTTATCCATGGCCTCCTAACCAAAAGTAATAGTAGTGCCACACTCCTCACAGAGGTGCATCAATGGTATTTTGTTCCTTGGCTTTATTGACACACAATGTTACAGAGCAAGTGATTCTGTTACGTGTATGTTTGTGTGCTGTTAATCTCAGGAGTGGCACACGCATATTGATAGGTAACAAATGGGTTTCAGGTGCAAAATGGCCAGAGTGATGTTTTTAAAGCATAACATGTCAATACACCCAGGTTCCCTCAACAAACACTGCGGAGACTTCTGGTAAAAGTTGTGCTTAAGCCATGGGTGCTTAAAGACAGCCCCTTCCTCCCCCAGGGAAAAATAGAGCTCTTGCAGCAGTGATTGTTGGAGTTGCCTGTTTTGTTTATGTTTACAAAGTTGTTTTACTTTGTTTTTGTTTTTTTTCCTCCTCAAAAGCAGACATGGCTGGACCTTGTGCCACAATACATAGTGGCCTGTGTTTAGCCACAAAGCTTTAACTTTATAGAAGATTAGAGAGAAGAGCAGAGTCACCAGTCAGTGTGATGTTGTGCTGATGTCCACCTCTCTAAGCCCTGGTCTTTACTGTCTGAAGAACTGGGGACTTTGAGCAGTGTTGGTTAAGCAGATGATTCTCTTGTGCTATGCCTTTCTTAGCTTAGTCTCACATTTTGGCATAAGAGAAGAAATCTCCCTGTATTTAGGTTCATGGCTGTGATCTCACTGTGTAGCAGTAATATGGAGTGTTGTTGAGAAGTGGTTCATGTAGTCTGGCTGCTCACTTCATCACAACATTATATTCATGACTCTTGGTGATCAGCTGGTTAGGGCGCGTGCAGTACCATGTAGTCGCAGACTTCCCCCATCACCCTACACATGCACTCTGCCCCACCCCCCTCTGCTTAAGTATTTAACAAAGCAGTAATGCCTTAAATATAAATTACTGTTTGTAGTGAAATATCTATTATCTGGAACACAGTATTCAAATTTTTTGTAAGCATACTTAAAATATGAAGCCACTTCATGAAGGAGTAGGCTCATGGGGTACATTGACTAATGACAGCAAAGAGACTTCATGCCATGCCACCTCATCTATAAAAACAAGACATTTTCATCATTCTCAAGAAAAACCAGTCAGTTTGAACACGATTTCCTCAAAATGACATTCTAAAGAGCATGAACTGCATGTTACATTTTAACTTTACATGTGTTACTGTTGTACAAATGAAGAAGATAAACTTTGTCCATCCAGACAGTTTTTAGACACCAAAGCACTTCCGCTACATTGGCATTGAATTTGAGACCAACATGGGCATCACATTCTTGACTTTATTTTTTGGTTGAAATGCTTCTTTGATTAACATCCTTTGTCAAAATCTACCTCCCTTTCCCCACCCTGCAGTTTGAGTCTCAGGCTCTGTGATCTGGCCTCTGTCACCCGCATTTCTGTTTTGGATGTACCTTGGACCATCTTATTTCCCTCTAAAACAGCCCAAATTTAGTATGATACCAGAAAACAATTTAGCATTGTCAATGCTTTTTTGCAAACATCCTGTTTAGATGTCAGTCCCCTAAAGTCAAACAGTCTCAGCAGACAGTTGACCGCTTAGCACTGAGCGACAGGTTTGCTTCCCTTTTCTGGGCCTTGAACAGAGGCACTCTGGAAATGTTTTTGCTGGGATTGTCCAGAATCTTAATATTGTATTTTAACAGCTGACAGGAGACAGGCCCAAAAGAGAAAAAAAAGGAATGTGAAGACTACATAATCACTGGCTGAGAAACCTGACTTTTAGTGCCTCGTGAATATTATTTTCCAATTTGAGTTTTACTCTGTGAAGATAATATGTAAAGCCTTTGAAAAGAAGAATTTTATGCCAGGGTCCAAAAACACTGAAACCTACACTTCCCTTAAGCGTCTTCAGTTTAACCCTTTGTGCCTGGTAAATGAAGATATCCAATATGTTATGCAGGTTTGCTGTAAGGAATATGCTGTGTTACAGCCAAAATGAGATAACCCTGATGACATTGCTATGACATCGCTCCTCCAGCCCCAGAAGTCATTATTACAACAGTACTTACAGGCAGTGTAGTATATCACAAGTACACTGACCAATATGTGCAAATCTAATGAAATTTTCCTTCAACGACTAAAGCATACATGAGGCAGTTCATTCAAAGATGACTCAAAAAATTACCTTAAAGTGTGGAATTTCACAAAATTATTTCTTACAGAGGTTTTGTTACACGTTAATATGCTTTAATTTTTTTTCTGTTAAAGTTAGAGCAGACTCAACAGAAATAAATGTAAGAACAGTGAGTACTTACTAGCATAAGGAGATGATGTTTTGGGGCAGTCAGCATGTAGTGCTTTAGATCAGGCAGTATTCTTTTGTTTTTATGGATCTGCTTTGTATCAAATTTGAGTGGCCGAAACCAAAACTCCAGTCCAGTTGCCAAGTATCAAACTAGAAAACAATATGTCTTAGATCTTTGTTTGCATTAGCCTTTGGCTCTGTTAGCTGTTGGGTGTTGGGTCAGTGGGTCCCATTATACGCTGAGGTTCACTTCAGCCCCTTCTAACTGTAACGTATCTAAGTAAAAACATCAAGAATATCTAAGATCGTTCACATGATGTGTTTCCCAATAGACAACTGTATTCCATTTTGCAGTATTTATTTGTGCCTTGAGTTCTTTTTCTTTCTTTCTTTTTCACTTTACATTCAAACTGAAGAGATTAAAAATGTTTTTGTTTTCCTGATTTGTCAATGCTTTGTCTATATCATATTAATGATATCATGAAGGACTGTGTGAAATATGTTCATGATAAGAATCCATAAGTTCTTCTTAAACATTAACTCAGTCTGTCCCCTCAAGTGTTGGTTGCTATTTTGACATTGTGTGTAATAATCCACTACATCTGCCTTTTCGTCATGGTCAACAGAAGCTTTCTCCACGTGCCACCAAGACTGAGAAGCAAGCATATCACTTAAGCAGTTTCATTTCAGTTGCCAAGAAAATCTTATGAACTCCAAATTCCACTGTCATCCAATAGAATAAACACAAGCATGTTTCTCTCTATAACAATTTCAAGCACAAATTAATGAGGCTGTGGGTCAAATCCACCAAGAACTGCACCCAGAAACCTCTTTTATATCCTTCACTCTGCATGGCTTAGCC
The DNA here is from genome assembly GCA_029814765.1 of Acanthurus leucopareius. Lineage (NCBI taxonomy): Eukaryota > Metazoa > Chordata > Actinopteri > Acanthuriformes > Acanthuridae > Acanthurus > Acanthurus leucopareius. The sequence continues at coordinate 1,191,040 of JAQMCX010000045.1, read as the reverse complement.
TATGAACACATTTGTGGATGAAATAATGTTATTTGCATACAGCTTCCTCGCGCATGATGAACAGAGCTGTTTCCCTGAGGCTTTGTTTTGTGTGAGCAGCGCTGCAGACGTTTTCTCCAATGATCAGTTACTGCACAGCATAATGCTGTAGTCTGTTCTTGTAGGTAATATGACACCTTCAGCCCTGTGCTGAATAATCTGGCCTAAATAAATAATAAAATACATCCACAATGCAAAAGATCAGTTTAGACTGGTTAAGATAATGTTGCTGTTCCACCAATTGTCCACCAGAGGCTGCTGACAAGATCATTTATGGACTGCAAAATGTCCTGCTCAATACACGTCTGGGTGACAGTTGCCAAAGAACAATAATAGGTCATCTCTACCCAAAAATCTACATTTTTTGCCAAATAAATGATAATCTTATCAGAAGGTGCAGAGTGGAGGTGTTTCAGAGCTTTTAGCCTCATCTTTATTCTCCATCTGCAGATTGAGTTTGTGCATGACATAAAGGCAGTAGAGAATGGGATCTAAAGTAAGAGTGATCTGCAATATACTCAAATCAACTGATATAACTATATTGCAGACATACTAGTACTGCTGTGTGTTCCTGAAATGTAAAGGTTGTTTGAGGAAATCAGCAAATATTATCCTACAATCTTTCCATAAGTAGATGCTGTGAAGCTTATATTTTTTAACAGATGATCACCTGTCTCAACCACTTTTATAAACATTTAAGTCAATGTGAGTTAAGAAAGTCCTTAAAATATCTGTAATATTTAGAATTCATGACAACAGTGAAATCTTAATCAGAAGGTAATTTAACTACAGAATGTTCTGCGTAAAGACATATTTTAGCCAAAAAACCCCCTAAAAGTTCAGAATCAGTCAGACTCTAAATAAGAACCAAGCCACCTCCTGTAAAACTGAACAAACTCCATCTGCTGATAGAGATCATGAGATGTTGCTGAAAGTTCATGAAAATTTGCTACAAGTATTTGTTTTTGTCAAATTGCTGTTCCCAAGGTCAGTATTGAGCCATTAATATATGATTGGGAAAAATCAGCTAGATGGTTGTGATTGAATCTTTTGTGGATATTGATATTGTCCTTTAAGATCAGGTATCCATCAGACTCCTGTTACTTTACTAAAGGCTGCGTTGGTGTTGGAAACATCGTTTATGGCCACACTGGTTGGTGTTATTTGGTGGCTAAACCAAAGTGCTAACTTTTTTTGTCTGATATCTTTAAAGCTTTATGAAGCTTAACTACCCCCACCCTACCCCACATTAATTACACCTCATGTGGGATGTGTGACATCTTTCCTTTTGTAGCTCTTTGATTCTCTGAACGTCATGGTCACCTGATCACCAAGAAGAATCAAGCTAATTTCCTCACTGAGCCAACTCTTCAAACATGTAAATGTAGCACCCACTCTGCACATGCTCACCTCCCTTAGTTTTTCATCATTCTGCCTCTCACTGGCTCAGAAGCATGTGCTAGAGTCCCCCACCCCTCTGCACCCCACCCCCAGCAATCACTGAACTTTTTTACATGGTGAAGTTAGCTCCATTGTCAGACTTCGGCAGTGTTTGGTAACAGACAGTATAAAAACAGTTAAAAGTCTGGTGTTGAACCGTTACTTTGTAAAATTTTGTTTTGTTTTGTTTTGTTTTGTTTTGTTGTTTTTTTTTGTCAACAGAAGACGAAATAAACACTTCATTGCCATATTCTGGAAAACTGACTTAGTGTTTGTCTCAATTATTGTCTTGTTATTTTGACACATTGAACATGTAAAGTTTATCGTCATGCTACTAACACCTCATACTGTATGATACACAAGGGAAAACCTCACATTTGTCTAAAAAAGATTCATTTCATCCAGCAGCAAATTTATTTCAGTTATCAGACCCTCTCTTGTTAAAAGATGTACACTTGTGGTTATTTGGAGATGACGTTTGGACCTTTCGTCTACAGAAGAACCTGCTCAAAAAGGACCCACAGTTTTCGTATTGTGTGTAATAATCTTTGTGTAGTATTGAAGAAAAAAACATGCTTCTCTTCAGTGTGTAGGGAAAGAAAAACATTTTTACACAACAAAACTATAAAATAGTAATTCCATATAAAAGGATAAGGCTCTACAGTTATGAAGGGTGTGCAAAAGTGCACAAAGGAACAACTGTGAATTTGCTTTAAAAACAAGAACATTTAACTAAAGAATTTAATGTTAAACTAAATCTATTATGTGTAGCACTTTCATATTTCAATGTCTAAAACTAATTTTATCTTTGTTATGTTTTGTTGAGTTGTGTTCTTATATTATCCCAAAGTTTCTAATGTTTAAAGCCAGAGAAATTCATGCTTTTATTTAAGGTTATGTTACATTTAATTTTTTCCCCTGTTGCCAGCTTTGGAGAATAGCTAAGTAAGTCTGCAAATGGGACAAAATGCATTGTCACACAGCCAGTCTTGTCAATATCTGCATGCATGTTGTGTGCGTTTGCCTCTGTCTGCTCTGTGTTATTAGGGCCTCCCGATGGCATACTCTGTTATGCTCCTGGCAGTCAAGCTCACCTGATTGTCCTCTTCTTATTACCGAGGTCTTGTCCACACAGTACTGGTCCAAACTAGTATTTTTTTTTTTTTAAATTCTCGTTCATTTTTAAAAAAAATTCAATCCATACACGCATCATTTTAAATAAATCTCTGTCCACATGGAAAACAAAAACATTATGTTTAGTGCTTTTAGGAGCATGCTAAATCAACCGGCATCAGCATGACCCCAACCTTAACCCTAAAGTCATGTTAGCCAATTAGTTGCTGAAAGGGTTTGTAACCTCCAACTGGTTCCTATAGACCAACAATAATGACAAATCGGCAGAGTGCAGGGGAGAACCAGTGCACCCTTTGAAGCAAAAAAAAAAAGCAATAACACACTCTGACATCTCAAGCCAAAACTTCTGTTTACCCAGTCTAAATGAAAATACTGCAAATGTATTTCTAAATATCTTCACCCTGGCAGGAGTGTTCTTAAAGCTCCATTTACAGTGACCTAAAACATCATTTGTGTGTGGGCAAAAGGCCAAAACACATTTAAAAAAGCTATGATTTTAATACCCATGATTTGTGAACAAAGTGCAAGTCAGCAAAACCTGCCCAGACTTTCAAGCTTTCTGCCTGTCTGCCTGTTTTTGCCACTTGCCCTGCAGTTTGGTCAGCCAGCGTTTAAGCAATGCCAAAGTACAAGCCCAAGAGCAGCTCTCCACCCCCACACCTATTTGCTCCAGTAAAATCATGGTTTGTCCGTCCTGCCAGTCTGCTGTATACATTCTGCTTTCTATCTATATAAACATGACATTAACGGCTATAAAACTTTAATACATTTCCTCTTCAGTAAACATTTCTGCTTGAGTCACTCATAGAGTTTATCTGTAGTGTGACTGTTAAACAAACAAATACTCAACATATCACTTGATCCCTGCTCTACTGGATCATTAAGCTGCATCTTTATTTCTGACTTTAATTGAGATCTTTAAGGGCAGACATTACATACAGGACTTTTTATTCACTGCCTCTCCCAACACAGTGCTACTGTTGAATATGATCCTGCACACAGTTTTGAACCAATTGAAGCAAGCAACTAATATTTTCATACCCACATCAAATTCACTGGGCTGACTGTTGTGTGAGATGCCCGACCTGATTTGTTAAGTTTCCTTAGTGATTGATCCAGCAATGGCATTGTTTTCTTTCAGAATGTGCTTTACATGGTGACTCATCTTCTCTAAAAATATTATATAAATAATATATAAATATTACCCCACAAATGATTCATTACTAAGCTGTGGAGGTATATATTGTTTTTCTCGGCTGCCTTTCATTAGCTGCCTGATGCTAGCATGGTCACAGAAACATATCATAGGCTTATTCCCAGAAACAAATAAAATGGTACTACCAGCAGGGCTGGTCTTTCCAGATATCGACACCCCTCACACACGATTAGATTTTATTAAGTGAAGACATAGTTGTTGTTTTTTTCAAGAAATATCTGCATATAGTGACTTCAAGCCCTCTGTGACCACAAAAACCACCACGGACCCCTAATTATAGGCACCAAAGATAAGTTGCAAGCGAGTAGAGTAACAACAGAAATTTTTTTTTGTATGACTACTTAAAAGTGCTATTTCCTGCAATATTTTTGGCTCAGTTTATATCACACTTTTTGATAAAATTAAAAAAATGAGAGAGTGTGCAAGGGAAAGACACTGTGTGTGTGTGTGTGTGTTTGTGTGTGTGTTTGTTTGTGTGTGTGTGTGTGTGTGTGTGTGTGTTTGTGTGTGTGTGTGTGTGTGTGTGTGTTTGTGTGTGAGCGAGTGAATAAGAGAGAGCACATATGATCCAGGTGAGTCTGAATTTATTCTTTTATTTCAGCTTTGAGCAGACTGATTCTTTCATTGCCTGTTTATTTGTGTTGTCTTTGATTTTTCCTCAGTTCTGCATTGTCATTTCATTAGACTAAATGAAAAAAACTGAACTGGTTTCAATAAACAAACTGGTATGAATGAATTAAGACTGGTTTAACTCCCCTATGTTGCCTTGAGTTGTGTGTGGAAAATCAGTGATTACTTTGCAGACACTCAGCAGCTCACAGAAACATAAGGTCAAATCATACAGATAGATAAAAACTTTTTCTTGTTGAAATAATGTTAATCTGATTTCAATTAGATACAGTCAGATGGAATGCCAGGAAAAAAATGAGTAAAAGAGCCCTAAGTTCGGAGAGTTTAGAGACTAAGTTCAATGAAAGAATTCAACAAACTTTGACACTTCATGTTTGACTTGCACTAACTGAGTCAGAGTGACGGATGTTTTTGACTTTTGACTATGGCACAGTAAGCAACATAAATAGTAAGAGGGCAATGTAGCAGTTAGCATATAGCATATAAGACAACACGGGGGGGTAATTAAGTACACTTGTATTTACACTTGTGTTGAACAGGTGAGTATGTCAATTTTTGATCCCAACCGGCTCAATTTTTAAAAAAGTTTTCATTATGTTGCATTTGGTGCTCCAGTAAGTATTTGTGGCAGGAAAACTTTGGGTGTGGGATTGAGTCAAAATAAACTACAGTGTGATGTATGTTCATTCTAATAAAGACATACATCACTCATAAATATGTCGCAACAGTATGTTGATGTTTTAACTGTTTTTAATAGTTACTGAAATACAATAAAGCTTGAAAGCTCAGAGGAATAAAAGATATTAGGCTTTAGTATAGACACAGTGACACAATTTGCAAGTAGATGCATTCATTTTTGGTATGTATCAGCACATGAGAGGTTTAAAAAAAGAGAAAAAAGCAGAAGATTTCTATTTAGGAGTAGCACATTGTCCTTTGCCAGAGTCGAAATATCCACAGTGTGACTTGTATCACTGGTGTGGTGAGTCACTGACCACTGCTGTGGTGGTGTAGGAGAACGGACTGAGCAGCAGGGCCAAGGTGTAGTAACGACGACCCTCAGCATCGGCCTCAAACACCACCTGTACACACAAACATACAGAGAACAACAGAGCAACAACCAACACACACACAGACACAATGCCACAGGGTCAATAACAGAAACATTTACACTCAGACTGAGCTATATGCAGTGGTTAAAAACATGGGAGAAAGAAATTAAAACCTATGACATTTAATCAACCTTCCAAATCCTAAACTATAAAACCAGTAGAATTAAACCCTCCTTTATGTTTGCATCCATTTCTAAAAAATTAAGTCTGAGTTAAAATAAAACTATAGTAAGATGGCAAATTGATGTAATAAGTCCAAAGCAACAGAGTTAAAAGCTAAAATAAAGCTGCAGCACATATGACATAGCTTGTTTGCTACAAACTGAATGCAGGTAATGTGATAAAACTGGACAACTGATATAAGAATAAAACAATGATACTAGTTGACTATTAGCCCTGTTGTTCTAGGAAGTGTTTCCTCACACTGGGTTCAAACAGCAGAATAGCAAACAGCTGCTTGAACAAACTAATGTAAATAGTGCTGTTGACTGACTGCTGCACTGTCCTAAACACTACTGACAGACTTCAAGATCAGATTAGATAACGGGAATTCAGCATTTATCCACGTTACACAGTGTGTTATAGTCTGTCTTATGTGGCCATGTTGCTATCTGTTTGTCTTTCTGATACTGAGGCAGATGGTTGACACATAATCACAGTGTAAAATCTGACCAGAAGGAGGGCTGAACTTAACAAATTTTAGCTTTGATCAGCAGAACATTGAAAAACACATTGTGCCAGAAATGTCATAATTGGTCAGTATCCTCCATTGTCAAATATTCAGCAAGGAAGATACAAACATATGGAGGGTAAACTAAGGGTTGAAAACTGTTTTCATTGGCCTGTCTTTCCAGCTTACTGGATACATACTTTTCCAGCTTACTGTACTGGATACAGTAAGCTGGAAAAATATGGGGTCCAATACAATCTAGATGTTTAGATGTATTCTTTACTCTGACGCTGGTTTATACTCACATCAGCTACTTCATGAAATGGTGTGCTTCCCTCACTCTTCCAGTAAGCTTTGGTATCGAACTCAACACGATACACTCCTGCTAGGGACTGCTGCTCTGTGATTAGGTTATGAATCTCTCCAGTGCTATCCGTCACCCTGCAGAGGGGAACAGCAAGATCTGTTTGCATCCTTCGTACTTATGATACAGATAATAAGAAGAAACATAGAACATACTCAGCCATATATTTAATATTTTACTTACCCATTAGCAATGCGTGTCCAGCCCCCATCAGCGTTCCTCTGAAAAACCTTTAGTGCCACTGATCCAGCTGGAGTCCCTTTAACTGCATCCAGGATTTTCACCATCAGAGGACACTTGGTGTCTGGGCCTCCATGTTTATCCTGCTCGGACATAAACCAGGCTGACCTTCATCATCTGTTGCTCAACTACTGGCTGTTCAACACACCACATTCTCACTGATATTAATAATTTAAGTCAGCAGTCATCCATTCACACACATTCACACACCAGTGACTGGCAGCTTCTCTACAAAGTGCCATCAGAAAGTCACATGTGCATTCACACAACAATGGATCTGTCTTTAGGAGCAATTTAGGTTTAATATCTTGCTCAAGAGCACTTAAAAATGCAGACTGAGGGAGTCTGGGAGGGAACAACTGACCTTCTGATAAGCAGAGGCTCAGCTTCCTGAGCTATAGCTGCTTATGTAACTTCAGTTTCTAGTAAGTGCTAAGCATTAAGTCTGATACATTGTGCATTAAATGGTCAGTCTTCTAAAGACCAACAGAGGAGAAAAGTAAGGGAAATTAAAATATCATCACACAATGTTCTTCAACATGATTATCATTATGATAATTGTCATTAGTAGCAGTAGATGTCGTAGAATTAAAATGACTGACTTAGGTGAAAATTACAAATTATTGTCTGTCTTTCAAATAACAAAACAAACCAATTTTTAAGTAGCTAAAAAAGTGTTCATCTGCCCTAAAAAGTAGCTTTTAGGTTCATTCATTCTCATATTAAATCCTAAGCCAATGGATTCAGCATTTAAATTGTTTTTCAATTATTTTGCATTGTGCATTCAGCACAATAAGTTCACATAATCTGTGTTGCCTTACATTCACATTGGAAGCTCTGTGCTGTAAACACAAGATAACAGCATAATGAGCTGAGCAGTATGAGCATTCTGTGCATCATGAGAATGAACCAGCACAGCAGACACTGAACCTTTCTCCTTTACAAATCAATAGGGATACTAGAACTAACTGTGTGTTCATAGAAGTTTCGCAGCCCTCAGCCAAGGCCATAGGTCCAGAGTGTTCAAAGCTGTTTGTCTGTGGTTCTCCCATGAAGCCACTGTGCCTGAGTGCTCCATTACAGCAGCTTTCTGTATCATTTTCAGCAACTACATATGTGAGATTTATCATGAGATCACTGGAATATGTAAATGTGAATTGTGATATGGAACTATTGTATTTATACTATTGGCTATGTTTTGTCTCTGCTAAACTTTGCCGCCATCTGCTGGATTCAATAGGTATAGCATTTATTCCCTTAAAGCAAAATGTTTCATTTTCAAAGAAAATTACTTAAATAAATGAATGAATAAGTATTTCTATCTTTCTCATGCTTTGGAATTAGTCTTAAAATGAATGATTTCTCCTTTTCACAAGCATTGATGAAAACCAGGCCTGTATTTTGTTTTCTCTCCTTTTTTTTAACATAACCTCCTTGTTGAAGGCAATAAGAAGGTAGATCTGAGCATAAACTGGTGGGAAACTTAATAATAACAAAACTAATAATGAAGTTCTTGTTCCCTTTGTAAACCACGTGTTGAGATGCTCAGTCTTATCTAATATTTCTTTAGCGACTTGACGAGTACAGTACATGGTAAAGGATCATGACTTCAGACTGTACTTCTGCCCTTGAAGATAACCATCAAATCATGATTGAAACTGCCTGATAAAATCCGATGTTAACCTTATTATAAACTGAATTAGCCACACAAAGTTGTTGAAAGATTTTACTAAAATTTCCTTCTAGCTGAACCTTAAACTCTGAAACCTACACAAACATTTCAGGAGCTACTGCTTTATTAATAGTGTTTGTAGATTTAGCTAAACTTTTAAATGGTAACAAATATTCCAACCTGCAGCTAGAAAACACATTAGAGATGTGCAGTGTTCCTTAAGAACAAAAGCTGTATAACCATTTCATAACACAAAACTGTATTGACCATTTTTTGACATTGCCACACAGACACTGACCGTGGGGGTGGGGGCGGGGGCGGTGTTGCAGAGCAGCAGAACAGAGGCCAGAAGCAGACAGTGAAGCGGCTGAAGCATGGTCGGCTGATGGACAGACAGGCAGAAGTCACTGGTGTTCATACATGACCTCCACAGTCTTAGGCTTCTTATAACAGCAGCTGTCCTCCCCCCTTTACACTGTCACTCCTTCCCTCCCTCACCCACTCTGCTACCTGCTCTGTGGACCATGTCAATATCTGGACAATGAATAACTCAGACTTAATCAGCTTTGGACTCAGTCAGTCCTCTCACCCAAATCAAAGCGTCATTATATCCACCATTTGACTCATTCCTGTATTTATCAAAAATGCCATGAAAAAAAACTGTCTGGGAATACAGTGCACAAAAGAAAGCATGAATGATGCGATGATGTAATTAACCTTTGTTGAAAACATTTTGCATTTTCTAGCTTGCCAAAACTTCCCAAAGATGAAGTCTCACTGGTTGTCTTTCATACGCAGCCTAATTTTTTCTTCATCGGTCATGTAGCATTATTTTTCATTTTGTGAACAGATACGGTATACTGTAATAATTGTGCTATACTTACTTTTACACAAGTGTTGGAAGAATTTTTCAGGTTAAATAAGTAAAAGCCTTCTAAATCTAACTTACTTAGAAAATGTTCAAGATTTTAAGTATCAGCAGTAAAATTCTTAAATCATCCCTACTGATATTTGAGTGGGCTTCTCCAGGGTCACTAGACACATCAAAGTTCTCATACACAAATCTGTTTTTTTGTTAGACTACTCTCTAATTATTGATTTTGTCTGAAATATTTTATAACTTGAACAGTAACTATAATAAAACCTTCTAAGAAGTTTAAGTAAATGGTAGTCTTTGTTAAAACTCCATCAACTAATAGGCAGTTGTATAATAGATAAGGAAATAAAACTACAAAAGTTGTGTACACATATATATTTATATAAATATATATATATATAAAAATTAAAATAAAAGACTGAAATTTTTTCATTTAAAATGTAATGGAGTTGAAGTATAAGCACAAGAAAGTAGAAATAAACTCAAACAGTACCTGAATTAAATTAAGTTAAGGGAAGTAAAGTGAAGTACTCTCCACCACCTCTGTATACTGATACAATATCGGGTTGGGAATGGGATGGACAGGACAGCCTTGTCTTTATAATTGCATGCACTTCAAATAATTAACCAGAAGGTGGTGTGAAAATCTCAGGAACTGTATGCACTGACAGTATATTACCATGAACTTTGATATCAGGGAGCATTTGTATAAGATAGGAAGGATCAATTTGTTGATTCAGGGTTTTACGTTATTTTAGTTCAAAAAAAGGTTATTCCGTACGTGTCCCAAGATGCACTTAGATGTTATGTGCAAACATTAAAGGAACACATACTAGTTAAAACCCTCCATGTCTTCACATTTTCAAGGAAAAATGGTGTTGTGAAAGTATCTGATATGAGAAAAGACAGACAAAATAGTCAAATAAAAACTTCATTGTTGCAGGGGAAAGATTTTGCACTGCCAGTATTGCTAAACACAGCTGCAATTAACTTAAAAAGATTCACAGCAACAAGACACTACAGGAGTACACTTAAAGAGACAATAATAAGCAAAATAATAAGTATAACACATAAATACATATATATATTGCACATGCCCTGTGACAAGAATATTGGGCATTGTAAAAAAAATAAATAAACATGAAATATAAAAATCCATTTATCAAGTTCAATAATGGATACTTACATGTTAGCTACATAAAGTTTTGCCTGTGTTCTTTCTGAGTTATAGATGTACAGACAGAAGACAGCTCAGTTGTTTTTTATAGAACAGTATGTCAGTACAAGTGAGACTGATAGAGAAACTGTTGTCCTGCAGCTGCAGTACAAAAGTAGCGCAAACATAACATTATCAATAAGTTCCCTTGGGTTTCTTTTGGTAAGGAGACCAGTAATTGTCTTTTTAATTAAGTCAGGTCAATTTTATTCATGAGCCACGTGAATCACAAATTTGCCTTAAGAGGTTTTACAATCTGCGAAGCATATGATATCACATCAGAGCATATTTAAAACTATAGTTCAGTCAACACACTGATAAAAAGATTGCTCTGGTAGCAGTAGCCTACCGTTAAATTAGCAGGGCAATAGCTGTCAAGTAAGGTAACACCAAGTTTTTGCTGACCTCCAGTACTTTAACTTCGCCTCTTGCTGCATAGATGTACAGGTGGACTCCTGGACCCGTATGACATGATTTCACCCAGTGGTGCTGGCTGTGGTCAGGGGTGAAGGACCTGGTTTTGACTGAACATCTGCTGTTCTTGGAACTGACACAGAATCAACTTAAACTTCCGAGGTAATGCGCATAAACATGAGCCACTGACAGGCTGCAAACAAGTGACATTTCTTACAGTTCAGTTTCAGCTGTTTTTAATCTGATTTCATGTTATGTATTTTTGATAATATATTATATCTGAGTAGCTACTCAAGTTATTTAAGAACAAATGCATAATTAATGCTTTTGTACTGGTGGATGTTGACCCTCCTTATGTTCCTCATTTCCAAAGAATCATTTCCAAGTGACTATAACAATAATTTAGTGATGAGCTGGCTGTCTTTGTGCTTCTCTGTCGTTAAAAGTCACGCTGTATGACAGGTTTAACAGAGGCGCTGTCCTGAGATCAAAGAGTTGATCATGTGTTGATGTAAACAAAGCTTAGCCCAGGTGATGGATGGAAATTAAAGTATGATATTTCCCACGGATTTAATGAGTGAGAGAGCTCTTGCCAATGTGCTGTTATGCATCAGTTCTAATGAACTGCAGGAGTCAGCAAAAGGCTATGGTGTAAGCAGTCACATTGAGTTGCCTTTGGGTAAAACAGAGGACATTCCAAGTAACAAGATGACGATGGTTTTGACGATCTCAATGTTCAGTCAAAAGTCATAGTTTCCTTGTTTTTAGTGTCTGGATTCTTACTCAAAGGCATTATCATACCTCATTACAATATTAGAAGCCAAAGGAATACGATCAGTAAAAATTAGGGGGCTTAAACAGCTTAAATACACTCTTAAATCATTTGTCAGTTTATGGTAAAGATAGGGAGAGAGTGGTACCCTAATCTTGGAACAACGAAGTTATATCTGTGATCTGAACTATTTAAGATTGTTGCCACGCTTAACCTTTTTTCCCATTTGTAAAACATGCACTGTGTTTACCAAGCCATACCTTTTCTTTTAAGACACTCAAATTTCAGGTAAAATTTCCTTTTTTGTGAGAATTTATCATTGCTGTCCTCATGAAAGCAGTACAAGTAAAAATTAATAAGGGGCATTTCTCTGATAAGGTAATAATTGGCCATAAAAGGGCTAATCAAGAAGCTTGCTAGCATGGGCAAAATTTCTAGTTGATCAACTACTACAGCATTGACAAACCAAAATCAAAGAGCATACTGACAGCAAACAGCAATGTGTATACCAGTAGAAATAAATGATGACAGTAGTCAGCATTCTAATATTGTGCTTTACTGTAAAAAAAGCAATACATTTATGAGCAATGGCATACAAAAACATTCTTAAAGTACAAAAAAAAATTCTTAAAGAGAATAAAATCACCAAACTATCACTTTAACATACTCACTTAAACACGCAGGTGCAGACCAGCAAGTTTATAATCCCAGCATAGATTCTATGGTTTATCTTAAAACCACTTAAAATACTCTGTCTGAAATGATTTACATTCATTCAAATCATTCATGCCCAAAGCAAATAAAATGAGAAGCCCTTATTTCAAATCTTGTTATATTGTAAAATGAAAGAGTAATCCTGCAAGATATGTCCAATAGGCCCAATATAACAGTAATTGTGAATATAAGGGTTAACACGCCGCCAAACATAAGGGCTAACATAAACCCACTACCAAATCTCTAAACACAGGACTGGAACTTGCCATGTTTATATTGATTCTTGCACTCAAAACTACAAAACAGGCATTATATATTCAATCACGATTAGCTTATAAACATGCTTTCCATCTGTCATTCAATGTAATTCCTCAATGATACATGAGAATTTACCTTAAATTTATGGGGTGTAAAATTTATGAATGGGTCTTAAAAAAAGCAGCCTTCTTACCCTTTTTTGGAGTGTGTCTAAGATACAAATTCACAACACTGACACTGGTGCAGCAAGTTGCCAGCTCACCTGGGGCATAACGCCTGCACATTTTATGCTCTACCGAAACTGTGAAGTTGTTATACTAGCTTCACTGTTGTTTACACTTTCCTGATGGGCTTTTTAAACTTTGAGGACTCTTGTTTGAGTCTTTTTTACTCTTTCTTGACTTGTTGCGAGGAGGTTGGCTTATGCCTGTCTGAAGCTCTACAGTACCAGCCTGACCACCACTTGCCTCAGCCCCATGCACGTAAGAGGGACCTTCTGACACAACATCAATTTTCCCCACGGTGTGCGGGTCTTCCTCTGCAGCTTGTTCAGTCATGTTCACACTTTCATCCTGAACAAGGTAACCAGTCTCCTCAGACACCTCTTCTGTTGCAATAAAACCTGGAGCTTCTGTCGTCACTGAATCTGGCTCTGAATAATTTGATGGTGATACCTGACCGCAAGCACTGTCTAATCCCTCTTTAATCTCTAGGTCATCAGTGACTTCTGTTTTGCTTTTTTCCAAAGTAATATCTCCATTATCACTCTGTCCAGGTTCAATTACATCTGTGTTCTGGCAACCAGACTGAGTTGTGTCACACTCAACTAAATTTCCAGATGCCAGTATGCTGCCACTGGCCCCTCTGTCTTCTTTGGACATTGAAACTTGTCCTGTAGCAACCCTGGATGATCTCAGTTCCTCTAAAGATGTGAGCACATTATTCAAACCCTGAATATCAGCGTCCCCCACTAACTCTTGGCCATCTGTTTCTAATCCCCCAGGAATATTCTGTGTTATGTTGCCTATCTGAGAAAAGTCTATCCCTTGGTTTACTGGATGTGTAGTTACTGCAAAAGAAGATTCTTGAGTTTCAGTCTTCTCTGACATTGCTGCTTCCTGATTTATCTCTGAGCTCTCAGCCTCCAAAGACTGAGAGTCCTCCTCTAATATTTGGTAGGATATGCCTTCTTCCTCTGCATTGGAACTCACTCCTGATGTGTCCTCCCTTGCATTGTCAACACCTTGGTCTTCAGGAACACTTTGCTGTAAAGGTGATGTCAGAGTACCTTTCTTCTCCCCATCATCATCATCATCATCATCATCATCATCATTATCATCATCATCATCATCATCATCATTATCATTTTGCAGCTGAGGAATTGTTTCCTGTCCATCTTCTCTTTCACTCTCTTCATCTTGGTCAAGTAAAATGCTATTTTTTTGCTGTATGGACGGCACCTCACTCTCTCCATTACTAACATTGTCATCTGAGACATGTTTATCCTCCACCTGAGATAATATATAGGGTTCATCTTCTTTTTCACTGCCTTTATCTTCATCTTCATCTGAGATGCTAGCAGTTTGCTGAAGAGGTGACAATTCTTCTTCCACAGCATCTTCCCCTATTACTCCATCTCTTACGTTCTCAATCTCTTCATCTTGGTTGTCTATGATGTTAAAATTTTGCTGTATGGATACAGCCTCTTCCTGTTCGCTCTCCTCCTCATCTGAGAGTAAAGTATTATCCAATTGAGAGATCATGTGTGATGCATTGTCTTTTGCACTCTCTTCTTGGTTGGGTAAAAAGCCTATATCTTGCTGTACCTGGGATGCTTCTTCTGCCACAGCAACCTCATCTGTTTCTTCATCAGTAATGTTGTCATCTGAGATGAATTTCTCTTCCATTTGAGAGCTTTTGCTCAAAGCATCTTGTCGTTCACTGTCTTCATCTTGGTCATCGGAGGTGCCGAAACTCTGCTGCGACTCTCCTTCATGTACAATGATCTCCTCTTTCTCTTCATCACTTATAATGTCTCGATCTGACTCGGCTTGCTCTGTGTCAACTTGCGATCCTATTGCTATATTTTGTTCAATATAAACATTCTCTTCTTCATTGCCAGAGTCTTTTGCTGAATGTAGATTTTGCTCCAGTGTTGAACTGAGAACATTAGAGTCCTCTATTTCAGGTTGTTTGATTTCCTCTGACACTGACATCAAACTTTGATCATCCAGATCTTCCTCTTGGTTGGTTAAAACAGTGCTCACAGTCTGCAAAATCTCGTTTGCTGACAAGTCATCACCATCAGTATCGCCTCCAATGTCAGAATGTAACTGTTGCTCTGGCTCAGTCTTTACATCTTCATGTGTATTACCGGTGACACTTGGCATTACCTCCATATTCTCTTCTGCCTGGATACTATCAGAGGTGGCACTTACGCTACTTAGTTCCACATCAGAAACACCCTCCATTGCTGGACCAACTTCATGAAGCTCCTTTTCACTCTGATACTCTTGAGGTTGAGATTCTGACCCAATTTCCACTGTACTTTCAACTGTGCTGAGCTCAACCAGTTTTTCTTTGTCCTGCACATCTTCTTCCAAAGGTTCTGCTTCCTGCCCACTCACACTTTCCTCTGTGCTATCTTGTATTTGATCATGTGTAACGTTAATGGGGTCAGGAGTAGCAGGTGATTCCTCTCCTTGAGCAGATATTGATTTCTCTTCATTGTCTTTTATTGTATTAACTAAATCACTGACATCTGATTCAGATAGGTCATTTTCTGTGAGGGACATTTTAGTCACTGTAGAAATATCTTGATCAGAAAAACCATCACAGAGAACATGGCTTTCCAGCTCTACTGATTGTTGAGTCTTAGGTTCTTCCTCTGTGTTGTCTTTGGGGTCAGTGGATTCTGTTGTCTCACCCATCGCCTTTGTAAAGTTCCTAGGTAAGGGTACAGTGATTTCATCTAACTCATGTTGTGTCCTGTGTTGCTCTAAGATGTGGGTGATCACATCTTCTGATTTCTTCTCTTCAACTGTAATCTCCTCCTTTGAAGGCAGATTAGTTTCAATGGTTTCAGAAGTGTTGACGGTATTAACAACATTAATGGTCTTGTTTTCCTTTGGTGAATCTATTCTCCATGCTCTTGGAATACCACTGGCATCCACTGTTTGTTTAAAAGGAAGATTATCTTGAAACTGGTTCACACTGACCTGCCTAATCCCAACTGGACTCATCCCAGCTGGCAAAATTCCAGCCTGACTGATCTCTGGCCTCATTGCCACCACTTGTCCCATTCCCATTTGTGGCTGCCTAACGCCAACTCCCAAAACAGTGACCGACCCTAACCCCAACTGCCCAGGTTGTCCAGCCCACGTCTTTCCCAAAGTTCTATTTACATACACACTCCCCTGGGCTGCTGGGCCTAAGACCCCCTGAGGGGGAGCAGCCTCTTTAACCAGGATAGCACCTCTGGGCAAAGTGCCCTGAGATGAGCCTGGGTCCAAACCTTTTGCCTCACCTGGACTACTTGTATTCTTAACTAACTCGTATTTACCACTAGAGTTTGGTCCTACCATTTTCCACGTATCCACAGGGACAGAGCCCTGAGACACACCTGGGCTCACAGGTAGCAACAGGGTGGGACTGACTGGACTTGTAGTGCTGGTAGAGCTTCTAGAGCTCTCAGTGCCCTGTATAAGTAGCCTAGAAGTAGAGCCTTGTGCTCCACTGATCATGATCCCAGAGGAAGGATTCTGGGGTCCACTGACTACATATAGGCCAGGAACATTGGCTCTCTGGTTCCCATCTGCCAGCAGAACTGTGTTCTGAATCTGTGGTTGAACTACATAGTGCATGGGCTGCAATAAAGTGCCAGTAGTGTAGTAAACTGGCTGCTGCTGTAGTACAAGTGTCTGAGCTTGATGAGGCAGAGTGGCAGACTGACTGAAGTGAGAGGAATGACTGATGTTAGTAACCTTGGAGGGAGGAAGTGTCATGGAATTCATGGCACTGCTTACTGTACTGACAGATGATTTGGAGATATTAGTAGATGACATGACTTTCTCAGTCTTTATATCAGTATGCTTTTTCTCAACGCTTTGTTCTATCCTGGGCTTAACATCTGCTTTAAAGACATCAACTGTGGTTTTGACAGATTCTGCTACTTTTCGAGTTACTGAGGGTTTGGGTATTTGTGTAGGAGGAGAACAAATTTCAGCCAAAGTCTTGAACTTAAACCCGAGGTCATTGAGGAACTGCAGGTCGTTATCAGATTCCAGGAGGCTGCAGCTGCCCAGTGAGCCAGCAGGGGAGCCCTGGCCCTCATAACCATACCCCAACAGCCCGTCCTTCACTGGCACTGTACATCCAGCTTTCTGATTGGGACAAAGAAATCGCAAAAACACAAGTTCAAATCAACTGTGGATGAAAGCTTGTATTTCTGTGATCTGAGGAAAACCATTAGAAGAAGACATAGTACCTGTGAGTAGTATTCATTGAGGAAGGAGTCAGGAAGGGCTATATCATCATAAACAGAGGTCATCTGTTGGGCATCAAATGCTTCTCTGCTGAATGCACCACTGCTAACGCCATGGTTGAAGGATTCCCTTGAGAACATGTAGGCGTTGTCCATTTCCATCCAACTTTTGCTGTTTTCCTGAACATTCAACACAGATTCCCTATAGATTGGAGTTGTCTGTAAAGTTCCTCCAATTTTTGAAGGGCTTGCATTGTAGTTTAGAGCTTGTGCCATCTCTACGTTCCTTGCGTTTCCCATCATGACAGGGGCACTTAGGAGTGGTATTTGCTGAATGAAACAGGAGACATAGAGTGTTACTAATTGCCATTTTACTATATAAAGATTTTGACAAAGTAATGGTGTCAAGAAACATGTAGGTTACATTAGTTTCTTTAAGGAGGAGAAAGAAATGGTAGCCAACCTTATCTTCGCCTTTGCCTTCAGTGTGGTAGGCTATGAGGTGTTCTTTAGTGTCAAATGGTAGATCACTAAATTGGTCAGGAAAGATAGTGCCTGCTCCTCCACACTGACAAATCAGCAGGAGAAGGGGTATCACTGCAAAGAGAAGCAAAACATTTATATTAGTGTAAATTTGAGCGTTTGAGTGCTCTTGAACTCTTGCCTCTTGAGTCAAGACTTTATTATCGCAAGACACTCTAATGCACGTGAAATATTACAATTTAGTAATATACCTTAAAACAACAGTGACATGTATAAAGCTTACTTCTGAGAATCCTCTAATGTTAAATTTAGTCAGAGAGGTGTCAGAAAGCTAGAGAGTTAATGCTATAGTCATATTTTAAAGTTTCTAAAACTACTAAATAGAGGCACTTAATATTATTGTCATTTAACAATTTTTATGTTCTATATTATTTACTAAATCCCATTGATAAAAACACAAAAACCACAACAAAATCATATCTGAGTGTGTGTCGAGGGTCAAAATATGATCATTACTTCTGTACTTGTGTGGCAGGTTCATCAAAGAATGTTAAAAAAAGGTCTCAAAACTTTTAAAAACTTTTTATAAGAATCCCGTAATGCGTATCTCATTTTCTAAAGCTTCAGGTTAGACAGCACATTTCTTATCCAGTGAGAAACTGAGGGTGGGGCAGCTTCCTTCTATCTCAGAAGGATCAGGCAGTGTGCCAGGAGTGTAGTAAAAGCAATGACTTTGTGACCCTCGACAGGTAACTGCATGCCTTCAGGAATGATCCCAAACAGTGATATTAGGGGGTTTGGTTCTCTCCTTGTCTCTCCTCTCTCCTGTTAAAGACAGTAGGGAGTGCCTCAAAATAGCCTCCTAGTACCATTTAAAGTTGGAGCAGATCCATCAATGTGGATCAATGTTGCATCAATAGACTTGCATCTATCTCATGTTGGGTTGATTTGTGGGTGTATTTTGGCCAGTTTAATTATAAAGCTATTAAAGCTAACTATTAAAGCTCAACTTACACAGTAGTAGGCACATGGCCAAAAAGATTAGGCCAATTGCTGGTGCAGAGAGTTCAGATGAAGTATCGCTTAGTTTGGCTGTCCTTGCACTGCAATCCTCTGTATCCACACAGGTACAAACAGTCACAGTAAAAACTTCATTGGCTGGGCAAGACAGACCCTGCTTGTCTGACACTTTCACCTCCAGCTCATACACGCCAGGCCACAGATTGTCACTTGAGTGAAGAGCAGCAGTTGTGTCTAAAGAAAGAATTGAAAAGCACTGTCAAACTCAATATTACAACCATTCCCATTAGTTTAAACTTTACCAGTACTATTTCCAATGCAGTAATAGTACTACTATGTCTAACCATGTATGCCACCATAACAAAAACATCAAATAGAACATGTAGTCCTGGTCTTGTATTTGTATATCAGGTTTGTACTGAGTTTTAAAGCACTTCACTTGTCTGTTTTTCATACAAGCAGTTTATATCTTAATTCTTTATACTATGACAAGCTCTTGCTGAAGAGAAAAAAATTTCACATCAGTATTGCAAGTGGAAAGATAAACAGCTTTGTATGTCTTTGTGCCTGATGACTTTTTCTTACCATTAATGACTTCTACAACCCATTTGCCTCGTGTCCCATCAGGCACTATTTCGAATGTGAATGGATCAGCATTGGGGCTAACATCCTCATCAAAGCCAGTAACATGAACAGTTTTTTTATCAGAGCACAGGCTGCTGTGAGTGGTGGTCAGGGTAGGACAGTGGTCGTTGAAGTCAGTGACTTGAATGGCTATTGTTCCTGTGGCTGTCTTTAATGGCATGTCTGAAAATGACAACAGTTTAGTTAATCAAACAGCACACAGACTTTATAGCCAACAACATGAAGATCCACTCTGCACTGCTAAGGTCAAGTTCCTGCTGCAGCTTTACACAAAACAAATGACTCAAAACTAAGTCTACGACATTTGTCTGATATAACTGTTCAGTACATTGTTTCAGCAAATAGATCTGCCAGCCAACACTGTATTGTGTCCCGATAGCAATTGCTATTACGATCATCTGGACTCAATGCATTCTAGATTGTTTTCTAGTTACCAAGTGTTTTCTCTAGTTTGTTTGAAGGGTCTGTTAAAAGTGGCAGTGGATGTACATTACTTTGCTCCCGGGCTTCTTCTCATTTTTCAGCTGACACACCTTAACTCACAGAGTGGTTTGGCAGGATCTGTCTGAGAACAGGGTGCTTCATCTTATCTGTTATTGTTGGCAGCTGCATTTAAGACTTGCTGATCCAACTCATATACATATAGGTCATAAATCACTCACAGAGAAGTGTTAAGAATTAACAAGACTCCTTAAGCAGCAAAGACAGAGATTCTTCAAACAGAAATTAACTAGAAATTAAGTCCTCTAGTTGACAAGTGTACAAGATTATAAAGTAAAAATGGTATTACCTTTGCTAATAGCCAGAATCTTGGCAATATAAGTCCCGTTTACCAGGAACGGTGACTCTCTGTCCGGTTTCTTGTTGAGTTTGATCTCAGCAGTGTCTTCATCAATGGTGAACCAGTTATCTGGATCAAGGGCTTTGGCATAACTGGAGCACAACAATTAGGCAAAAAAAAGAGAAAGATTTTTACCAATGCCATGTCAGTGCAAGTGCATATCTGAAGCTGGGGGATGATGAGCTAAACTTAGAATGAAGAAATAAATAAATATTCTTATTTAACTCAAAGCAAAAACAGTAAATAATAATATTTTCAAACTTTTCCCTATTTGCCACACTATATATGCTGAGGGACATAACATCAATCAGAATCTATTTGGGCCATTCAGTACTATCTCAGAAACTATTTCATGGATTAATATTAGGGCTGTCAGTCGATTAAAATTTTTAATCGCGATTAATCGCATTAGTGTCCTGAGTTAACACACGATTAATCGCGATTAATCGCAAATTAATAGCTAATTTTTTACCCTACTCTATATGTAACTTAACAAGATATTTATTGCGTTTCTTATACTCTAGGAAAAATTGGAGAGG
>JAQMCX010000045.1:1156706-1170161 GCA_029814765.1 Acanthurus leucopareius | reverse complement strand
TGGTAAGGTTGATTTGTGTTGAGCTCTGTTAAAATAACAGTTTTATTTTGTCTGAAAATGTGTTTGAAGGCATTATATGTTGAGATAAGCTCCCGACAACACTAACTAATTTCCACGGAAAAACGCTCTATTTTTAATGTGTGTCGTGAGTTGCTCAACAGCACTTTATAACTTCGCTTGCAAGCGCTAGCTTTGTTAGCTTTAGGCTAACAGCCGCTGGAAATGTCAGTATTTAATGGGGGAGCAACTCTCATTGATTTTATTTTGTTTCAGTACTGCACTGTGGAGTGAGATGTCTGTGGAGAAAAATTTATATTACTGTGTTCGTCACCAGGTACCTAAGATGTATTTGTTTGTTTTAATTTATTAATTCAGTTATTTATACTGTGTGTAAAAATCGATTGTAGACGTAACAGTTTGCTTTTCATGTACTGCACTGTAGAGCGAGATGTCTGTGGAGAAAATTTATGTTACTGTGTTCGTCACCAGGCAATAAATTCATGTTGGAGCAGGGAGCGACTGTGGTCCCAGTTTATTCTTTTTAATACACGGCGCAAAGTCTACCCTGTTACACCGGCACCTTGCTAAAACGCAAATTAAGATAAATGGAATAATCCAAAACATATAGAACTCAGAACTTGAAAAACAACAACAAGACACTTAGTCAAAGTAAACCCAAAAGCCAAAATAGGAACGAACAAGAAGATTGAAGACGATCTGGCGGGGATCAAAGCTTCGCTGAAAAGTGTTACAGATGAACTACCTAAACTACACGGCATGGTTGAAGATGTTAAAAAACTAAAGCAGGATGTTGAACTATTTAACAATTGGATTAAGGAGAAGGACGAGAAATCGAGGGCCTGGAGAGAAGAATAGACGAACTGGAGCAGTATACAAGAAAAGAGGATGTTATTATAATCGGATTGGATACAAAGTATCCGTATGATGCCACGACCAAGGCAGGGTTCGGGTTCAAGGATACCCCGCAGCCCGAAGAACACCAATCACTTGAACAGCAAATAATAACATTCCTCGAATCTAAGGACATAACAGCTCAGAGTTCTGATCTTGCGGCTTGCCACACACTTCCTAAAAAGGATAGAAACACAAAACCTGCCATAGAAATTCGCTTTGTGAATAGGAAGAATAAGTTTGAACTGCTGAAGCAGGCTAAAAAGTTGGAAGGTACAGGTGTATACCTGAACGAGCACCTTACCAACAAGAATGCAGACATTGCCTGGCAGGCACATTTGCTAATAAACCAAGGCAAAATTCAAGGAACGTGGACACGTAACTGTAAAGTGATGGTTCGGCTTAATGGGGAGCAAGCTAAAGTCATCACAGTCCGAGAGCTCAAGAATTTGGATAGGTTCAGATAAAGAACAAGATAAGATGTTGGCTTTTTTGTGGTTTTGTTGCATAGCCTGCAGCATGTTCAATTTTCCTTTCTCTTCTCCTTGGCACCATGGGCAATATGATTATTATTATTTTTTTTTTCATAAAACGCTTTTTCGTTCGTAACATGGTCAGTGTTTTTCAGCCTTGCTTGCGACATGACCAGTATTTTTCCTTTTTACAAAACATGCTATTTTTCTTCCAGCAATACTTTTCCCTTTTTTACAGTAGCCTATTATTTTTCCTGTCCAGGCTTTTGATAGTCTTGTTGTGGATTTACTCTTTTTGCTATTTTGTCCCTTTGTAGCTGTCGTCATATTTTGTTGCATTGGATTAAGCGACATCATAATTTTCTCTGGACTGGACCGTTTTCCCCCGTTTTTTTTTACAATATTTTTGACGCACTCTTTTTTCCCTATCTGGCTGGCTTTTTGGCCTCTGGTGTGCACGGTGGAGCTGCGAGTGTGTGGGTGTGCATGTGTGGTTGGGTGCGTGTGTGTGCAGAAGAGTAAGTGCGTGAATGAGTTTGTTGTCATGGGTCATCCTTTAATGAACTTGTGCGCCTCAATGGACTTGTTCCCAATATAAATATCTATGGCTTCTGAAGAGACTGTCTTTCTAAACCGGGTTAATGGAATGGACAGTGCTGATGATGATGGATTGAACTTTAAAATGTTTCATTTTACTGATCATAATCTGAATGACTTTGAGCATGACATTGACCCTGATAATAACTTTTTTTCAACAATTTCAACATCAACTGTGGTTATTATTCAGATGAGCAATTAAATGTGAATAAAAAACTGGACTGTAGAATGTCAGTCATCCATTTTAATAGAAATTTATATGCAAACTTTCA
The DNA here is from genome assembly GCA_029814765.1 of Acanthurus leucopareius. Lineage (NCBI taxonomy): Eukaryota > Metazoa > Chordata > Actinopteri > Acanthuriformes > Acanthuridae > Acanthurus > Acanthurus leucopareius. The sequence goes on along the minus strand of JAQMCX010000045.1, from coordinate 1,167,907 downwards.
AAACATCAAGGAATATCTATCTCAACCAAAAAAATCATTTCAGGTGATAGCTATTATTGAGACATGGATCACTGAGGAAAAAGGTGTGGACTCTGAGTTGGATGGTTACAATTTCAATTATATAAACAGGGTGAACAAGAAAGGAGGAGGAGTGGCCTCATATGTTGATAGCAGATATGATTATAAAATTGCGAATAACCTAACATCTATCCTTGAAAATGTAATGGAGTGTATTACGGTGGAAATCTGCATGGGGAAAAAGAAAAATGTATTGGTGAGTTGTGTATATAGACCTCCTGGTTCCGATATCGATTTATTTAAGTGCAATATGGAAAAAAATGTTTGATTTAAATAACCAGAAGGTTATGTTCATTTGTGGAGATTTTAATTTAGATCTTCTCAATCACAACAGGCATGAACAGACGAATGAATTCACCAATGTTATGTTCAGTATGAGTGTATTTCCAACAATCACTAAACCAAGCCGAATTTCATTGCACAGTGCTACTCTAATAGATAATATATTCGCCAGTTGTATGGACAATAGCATAATGAGTGGGTTGCTATTGAATGATATCAATGACCATTCTCCTGTTTTTGTGATGTACGATTGTGATGGTGTGAAATGTAAGGAAGAGATAGGGATTAGACATATAAGGGAAAGAACAGAGGAATCTATTAACAAACTCAGAACAGAATTACTGTCTCAGAGTTGGAGGAATGTGTATAATGAAAAGGATACTGATAAAGTATCCTTATATCCGCATAAGAATTTTTTCTCTCAATATTTAATTCACTGTACATTAAACACTGCCCTACAAAAGAAGTCAAAAAGAAGGCAAAATGCAACGATAAACCATGGATGACGAAAGGATTGCATAATGCATGTCGAAAAAAGAATACATTTTATGGAGAATTTATAAAACATAGAACAATAGAATTGGAAAATAAATACAAAAAATACAAAAATAAATTAATCAACATTATGAGGATATGTAAAAAGATTATTACAATACAATGCTATAAAATAATAAAAATAATATAAAGGGAATGTGAAAGGCATTAAATAATATAAGAAATGAAAAATCAAATGGATACCCTCAATATTTCATGGATAACAATCAGACTGTAGACAATATGAATGATATTGTTACTGGATTCAACAACTTCTTTGTAAGCGTGGGACCAAAACTGGCTGAGGAAATCAAGATACAACAACCAAAAGAGGGAAAGAGGAATGTGGAGGATTTCTTAGAGAGCAATCTAAGCTCAATATTCCTAAGTGCGGTGGATGAACTCGAGATCTTAGACATTGTTAACAATAGTAAAAATAAAAAGTCCACTGACTGGAATGACATCGACATGGCACTGATCAAAAAAGTCATCCATGCTATTGCTAAACCTTTAGCTTAATTTTTCTTAGCTTAAAGACAAGCGTAATTTGTCTATCAAAACAGGTGTGTTTCCAAGTAAAATGAAAACCACTAAAGTTATTTCACTATAAAAAGATGGGGACAGATTACAGTTTACCAACTATAGGCCAGTGTCGTTACTTTCACAATTTTCCAAAATTTTAGAAAAGCTCTTTGCCAGCAGGCTAGAAAATTTTATAGACAAGTGTGATCTACTTGCTGATTGTCAGTATGGCTTCAGATCAAACAGAACTACATCTATGGCTTTGATGGATCTAACTGAGGAAATTACCAGTGCTATAGACAATAAGAAGTTTGCGGTAGGGATATTTATTGATTTGAAAAAAAGCCTTTGGCACAATTGATCATAGTTTATTGATTTTTGCAGCAGAAAGAGGGATTACAAAATCTGCATAATTCTGATCCTGATTAGGCCACCAAAACGGGGGCTGTCCCTGTAAAACAAAGATGTCTAGTCACTCTAATAGCACTTTCACTCCTGAAAGTCTGGACCAAGGTCCAAACCAAGGTTTGCATTTTTGTTACATTGTAATGTATATATTTGGTCTGGTTGGTTTTAGTTTCACATTGCAATTATGCAAATAGACTAATGAACTTTACATGACAGACCTATGTCACATGGTCATCAACACTGAAAAAAGGGGAAATGGCTGATTGTTCAATTAACAAAAATGCAATTTGAGTATACAACACAATTCATTTATGTTTCTCTTCTTAAAATATATCAGTCTTTTAGAATTATTATAACTTTGAGAGATTTCGAATCTCCAAGATTATTTTGTGTTAAGAATGAATGAGTTAGTTATGTATGGTCTGGAAACTCCGCCCACTTGGTGCATGCTCCCCAGTAGAGAAACTTTGAGAGCGATCCACCATCTTCTTACTCCTGTTGCGCCATTTTATCAATTTCCAGAGAATTTAACTTGGATCTTAGGAGTTCTCTACAAGTCAAAGGTAATTAAAGCTATTTATATGTCGGTTAGGTTTAGAAAGAGGGGTCTGAGGTAGTGACTTTGGACGTTTGTTTTAACTAAGCTGAGGTTTTTATCTGCCAGTAACACTGAGCAACATGAATTCCACAAGTCATCCTTCATGGTAAGATTAGCTAATACAATTAGTTTCTAATGTAAATGATAGCTTTGCAAACGAATGCATATATATATATATTATGTGTTAATATATATCAGAATGTGTGCACATCATCTTTGTTCAATGAAAATTTATACAACAAGTCTACTAACGTTAACATTAATATTGGGGCTATTGGTGCCATTAATTTAACATAAGTAACCCCCATGTTAATTCAGTGGTGAGAGGGGATATTGTCATCGGCGCATTGGCTTGCCTCATAATGTGGAAATGTTAAGGTCGCCATGCATGGCAATTTTCGGTAATGAAAAGTGTTTTTGTTGCAGTAAGATTTCACCATGCAGTCTTGATAACATTGTGTTGTACTTTTGAATGGAAAAGTAGAATTGTTCTAAAAAGTAGCTTGTGTTTGCAAATGTACATCCTTACATGTATGTACATGTAATTAATAACCATAAGTATACCAGTGGGGAACATTCTTTATTATTGATGTTTTGTTCTCATAATTAACTGTTTGTACATTGACTAACATTGTTTGGTGAGATGTGTGTTTTAGCTGGGATTCTTTTTTCTTGTTTGATTTACTTTTTTTTGTTTTGTTTTTTAAAAAAAAATAATTTACACTGGAGGGAAGACAGAAACCAAGTAGTTTTCTATGGATTTGTGGTCCACTGTTCAATATGTCTTATTGTTGGACAAAATACCGTTATTTTGGGGAACGAAATATGTTTGTATGCCTTATTTTACACATTTTACACATTTTAAAATGCTTTCATAAAGAGTTTAACCTGGATCAGGTAGAAGGATGTACAACATGTATTTTTCAAATAACTGGTCAATGTACAGGATTGGTTAAATGTAGAATGGATACACAAAGCATGCAAGATTTGTAATTTAGTGAGACTTGAGCATGATAGGTTAATTTGCCAGAACACTGCATGAATAGAATACTTACATTGTTTTATCATGAGGTGATTGAACATCCAAAACATTAAAAAGCTTTAAATTCAAGTCATATTAGTTTAAAATAGCATAATTGAATATACTTTACAAAAAGAAGTCATGTTAGTTTAACATAAGGTGGTTAAATATACTTTACATTAAAAAGATGTTAATTTAACATAGGGTAATTGAATGCACTGTAAATAAAAGTTACATTGGTTTAACATATAAGAATTTTACTTACTGAACATAAATAAAACACTTTAAATAAACATAACTTTAATATGTGCAACCGATGTACATATTTTTTTAATGTAAATTTAACAGACTTTTTTTTTAGTGAAGTGCAAGGGTTGTGTGTCTCTATATTAACACTGACTGGTTCGGTGGCAGGCTGGCATCTGACGTCAGCACTTTGAAAATGCCTTGTTTTGTAGATTGACTGTAGCTTTATGAGATTTTTCTGGTTGGCCATCGATCAAGTCTTTGGACAAAATGTTAATAAGGTATGTGGTCTCCTCCACCCTCCACATAGTTCCTCTGCTCATTTTTCATTTGGGTAATTTTCACTTGTTTTTCCGCTTTCTGAGTAGCCTGCTGAAACTTTATGTCATTGGTATGAAGGTCTGGAGGTCCAAACCTTTGCTTTCACACCATGGTTCAGTTTGATCTGGACTGAGACAATCTCTTTTGGTCTGACCAAGATTCATCCGTTTGGTGTGGACCATGGTCCAGGGTAGATTTCACACCTGCTATATTGGTTTGGATCAAACTGAGAAGTCCAAAAGTCAGGACCAAACAAGGCAAGTAAAAAACCACCCTAATACAGGGCTGTCTGGAAGTATGTCCACTAACTGGCATGTGAATGACCCCTGTGGAACTAACACCACCCAGCTTTTAACCTGGCATCTTCAGTTTACATGCATTGGTCTTCAATAATTAAGTCTTCAACCTTCTCCACCAACCATGTGGTTCTCTGCAGCGATCTTTGATTCTGTGATCTTTATTTTGAATGTCTTTGTCTAAGCCATCCAGTCAAAACCACTATTTTGAATCAGCTATCTTGCCTTTTGCTTGCTCAACAAACACACACGCATGCATGCACACCCTTACACTCAAACATACAAATATGTAGATAGTACACAGTGCTTGTTAGAATAGATTGGACTGGAAATTGTATGTTGTCATTTGGTATTTGTTAAATAAATGATTTTGAATATGAAATAATTTTTTATTCAGTTTTATGGTGCACAGGAATGAATGTTGCCAACCTCTGCAGAATCCTTCAACCTTTACTGACCATTGATTAGGTAACTCTGATTATAGTTAAGTTAAATTATTATAATTATTAAATTAAGTTGAATTAGTGTAAATTAGTAAAATAGTCAATAAATTTATGAGACCGAATTCATAATTTGGCTGTTATTTTCCTTTTGTGTGGTGCTCTGATCCTATTATTAACATAATTATTATTTTTTCTGTTAGCCAACCCCAACATATTTAGTATGCCTATTTCAGGCAATATGTTCCAATGTCCTGTGGTGGTTTGGGGATTTCTGTGTGTTTTGGGACTGGAATGTGCTAGCATCACATTAGCTCTCTGGCTCACAGATAAGTCAAATGGTTTAATGAGCTGAGTGGACTAGATGGATTTCCTAACAGTTCAAAAACCAAATTCAACAACATGGGTATGAACAATGCATTGCTGAAAACTTGGCAGATAAAGTAACAACTTCTTCAAGTACTACCTCTATAGCTTGTTGAAATTCTATGTTGTCATTTGAAATTGAGAGCAGAGTATGAACCTATCATCTTAAACCTAATTTTTTGAAAGAAATTATGGCAGGCTGTACCTGGGCTACACTTTGCATTTTATGGTTCTATTCATACTCCTTTTTGATACTACGATTTTGTTGTGAATGTAGTATTTGATGGCAACCCAATCGTCGTCTTTCAAAGCTATCAGCTCTGCCTGAAGGCAGGAGCCACATTTGTCTTTATCTGGTACTTTGCAGCTTGTTATAAAATGAAATGTGCTTCTCAACTTCCTTCACTTCACCGCCTGTCCACTTGCTTTTCACCTTCTCAGCTCTCATAAATGGAAACAAAATAAAATCTTTTAACAATGGCTTTACTAATATGAAAAATGCAGGATGATAGAATATATCCTAATTAATAATATGAATTCAAAATGGGCTCTAACCTTTCTTTCTATTGGAACATTTTGAGAAAGCTTTGGATGTGCCCTCTTGAAGTGACCCTTGGGGTCGTTTTTCCCCTTGGGTTGTTTACCAAGCAGGTTTTAAGGCCTATTTTTACATTTTTAATGTAAGTTGACCTCTTTTGACTGTGTAATTACTGATGATGTGGCGTGAGGAGTAATAATGTTTATGTCTATGAATTAATCTTTCTAACCCCCTGAGCCTCGTCACCTCTCCTTATTTGGATATGTAGTTTAGGATTGGTGACGTGAGGACTCAAAGACTTAAATACAACTTACACACAGGACAGCCTCAGATCTGTGGTGGCAATACTCATGATCGCCTATTGATGTTGCCAGTACTGATCACCTCAATGTCAAGTTCTACAATAAATGCCTCTACGTAAGACAGCTGTCGTCTCCTGACCTCCTCCTTCCTACAGCTAATCTTTAACCAGATTTTCCACCACAACGTCCATTTAGCATTATAACTGGGTTACAAAGGCTAACCTTACCATCCCACCTGTAGTATTACCTTAACCTTAATATCACTATCAAGATGAGACTGTGTTCCAACAGAGAACAACTCCAAGAGTGAAAAATGATCTTTGTAGCATGCCTCCTGCCGCTGGTCAGGGCACCACTTTTGGAAATGCTCCCCTGGGTCGTAAATTCAGATAACACAGAAAAACAACCTGTCAGGTTGTTTTGATTGGAGGACTTGTTATGTAGACAACAACACTAAGTTATGCTTAAAGTTAGTCCCAACTAATGTAATGGACTGTGGACTTCATGTATTACACTCATTTGGGGCACCATCTCTTACAGAATAGAATAGAATAGAATGACTTTATTTAAATTGTAACACGTACAACAAAATTAAGTGCAATTTTGCAGTGCAAAATTCATAAAATCATAAAAATTCATAAAAGCTGATGTAACAGAGGTGTAAGCAGTATGTAATTTCACTTACCCCTATTGCAATAATATGGTAATGAGATATCTGTGAGGTTAGTGGTACTATTGCGCCCTCTCTCAGAGTTAGGTGGCAAATGCAATGTGCAGGCTAGAGACGCCGCCAGTTGATGAGAGAGTCCTTTTTTGAATGGTTCTGTACCATCTGCCTGATGTTAACAGTTCAAACAGTGTGTGTCCAAGGTATGTAGTGTCCTTCGGGATGTTATGAGCTTTTTTTTAAAGCAGCAGGAGCTATGGAGATCCAGCTCCTGGTGAAGATCCCACCCAGCCAAAATGATTAATTATAATCAGGATAACAGGTAATCAAAGTGATGATAGTGAATTTGAATAATGAATAGGGAATGGTGGAAGAGGTATATTAATATAGACACTTAAGATTAATTCTAAACAAAGATGTGAGATTTGGAAATTTGATTATGATCAAAATGATTATGATAAACCTATAATTTCGAAATCAAACCAGTCATGGCAGGGGGGATGATTCATCCCTACTTTGAGCTGTGGAAGCTGCGGCCGAAGAGGAGCTTGGTCAGAACTGGCAGCCTTGGCTGATGATTAGGAACTTCTCACAACATACACCTTATGGATCTTTCCCAGCATCAATGTGGAGTTTCAGGTGTCAGGTTCCCATCTCTCCCTCTAATCGGCTGGACGGCATGGAAATCTGCCCGCAGATCCTTTTCATTCAACTCGATTTTGTTTGCAAGGCAGCTGTGCACATGGCAGTCTGTGTGAATCCTTCTCTCTGATGGTGAAAAAAACCTAATTTGTTGCTAATTTGCAGAGTAACTTAAAACTTAAAAACAGAACAAAAACTATGATGGCATAAAATTATAACAAAGACTCTTTCTTTGAATCAACTGAATGTTAGACTTGGCTACAATTGTCCTATTTTGCACTTCATTATGCGCCACATATTTTCAACAGGAGACAGGTCTGGACTGCAGGCAGGCCAGTCTGGCACCTGCACTCTTTTACTACAAAGCCGCACTGTTGTAATACGTGCAGAATGTGGCTTGGCATTGTCTTGCTGAAATAAGCAGGGACTACCCTGAAAAATACATCGACTGGTAGGTAGCATATGTTGCTCCAAAGCTTTTATGTACCTTTCAGCATTAATGGTGCCTTCACAGGTGTGCAAGTTACCCATACCATGGGCACTAACACAGCCCTATACCATCACAGATGCTGGCTTTTGAACTTTGCGCTGATCCCAACCTGGATGGTCCTTTTCCTCTTTAGCCTGAAGGACACGATATCCTTGATTTCCACAAACAATGTGAAATGTGGACTCGTCAGACCGCAGCACACTTATACACTTTGAGTCAGTCCATCTCAGATGCACTTGGGCCCAGAGAAGTCAGTGGTGTTTCTGGATGTTGTGGATGTATGGCTTTCTCTTTGTTCGATAGAATCTTAACTTGTACTTGTAGATGCAGCGACAAACTGTGTTAAATGACAATAGTTTTCCAAAGTGCTCCTGAGCCCATGTAGCATTATCCATTGTAGAATGATGTAGGTTTTTAAATGCAGTGCATCCTGAGGGATTGAAGGTGACGGGCACTCAGTGTTTGTTTTCAGCCTTGCCCCTTACATGCAGAGATTTCTCCTCATTCCCTGAAACTTTTGATGATATTATGGAGTGTATATGGTGAAATCCCAAAATTCTTCATAATTTTGCATTGAGAAACATTGTTCTTAAACTGCTGGACTGCCTACGCAGTTGTTCACAAATTGGTGAACCTCACCCCATCCTTGCTTGTGACTGACTGAGCCTGTCAGGATTCTCCTTTTATACCAATCATGGCACTCCCACCTGTTTCCAATTACCAATGGAATGTTCAAGGGTTTTTTTGAGCATTCATCAACTGTCCCAGTCCTTTGTCGCCCCTGTCCCAACTTCTTTGGAATGTGTTGCAGGCATCAAATTCAGAATATAGTTGTTAGATATCTTATCTTTGCACTGTATTGAATTGAGTATAAACTGAAAATGAATTGCAAATAATTGCATTCTGTTCTTATTTACATTTTACCGAGTGTCTCAACTTTTTGTAATAGGGTTTTGTTGAAGTAAAGTTGTAGTAAGTTCATGTTTCTGGAGGGTTTTATTCCCAGAGGATTTGGGCATACATCACAGCTTTTTCTATGGTTTTCAACCACCAGAGAACTATCCACATTTGTGCTGGATTGCAATGCCACCTGAGGTACAATTATTTTATTTGTTATTTTCAGTCATTCTGTGAGCATCGTGATCTGATTTTATGCTGCATACAACATTAATCTGTGAACAGCAGGGCACATGAATAGGGTTGGTTACCTTGCTGAGAAGTTTGGGATTGTAGTTTGTCACCTGTAGTTGTTCATCTAGCAGCTTACTGTGGCTGCTCCTTCTTGTTCTGTCACTACTTGCAATATTACAAAACAGAATATTGAAAAAGACTATCAGATTGTTACAAAACATGCATTTTTGACAATATGGCTGTTAATGCTAATCTACTGACTAATGACATTTCATTTTCTCTGACTACCTTCTAATAAAAGTCAACTTGCGTTTCACCAGTTAAAAGCTTTTAATGTTGAACTGCAGCAGTGGGTTAGTTAAATTTGCATCAACTATAACACAGTACACCTTTTTTTCAACAAATGTTGCCTCAGACACCTGGATCTCAATACAGAAAATGTGTAAAATCTTAAATCAGTGGGCAATGGGCTCATCATCGTGTCACCTTATTCACTGATATATAGTGACATAAAAAGCATTTACTTACATGAAAATGTAAAACAATATCTTTCCAGCATAGGTAACATAAGAGTGTCCCTTGAAAGTGCTGTTAGTTACAGCTGCTTATCAGTGGGACTCATTCATTGATGTTAAAAAGAGTGTAATTTCACAGCATTTTCAGACTCTGGAATGTCTCTCAACTGTTTATTCAAACTGAAGTGCTTCCCTTTTTTCAGCATCAATATCAGATGTGTTACATCCTTTATTAATGTTTTTTTCTTTACTGTGTTGACATACATTATGTTTAAATCTGTGCATAAATACAAAGCGTGTGTTAATGTATGTGAGCATGTGTGTACTTGTCTTCTCCTTTGACTATAAAAAGTTTTCCCCTGGATGTAATTAATTAGTAGCAGGTATTGTAATAATGTCAACATCTAAGTGTTTTCTTCCAAGCAATATAATTAGCTTTTTTATCCCTGCTCTATTCCCAATTCAATTTTACTCCTGGTGTTTCCAATCAGCAGCTCAAGGCTCCACACAACAGCAGGATAAATGATTCTGCTTTGTGCGCCACCACTTCCTCATCATGTGATAAGATTGTGCTGATTAAAGAGATTACTTCTGCCTGACATGTCAATAAATCAGCTTTATGGTTTGTGTTGACACAGCAGTGTAGCACAGAGATCCCTTGTGCTGGTATTGTTTGGTTCCTACTATTTCTGATTCTTAGTGAAAACTTAATGTAACTCTTTCACCATAGGCTCGTGACAAGAGGAACACTTCATACTCAACCAATTTAGTACTAAATGCTGCTAAACCAAAATAGACAAGATTATGAAAAAGACATCTTGTCATAGAATAATGCTGTCAAAGATAAACTAAGACTCTCACCACCTTTTACAACTGATGCATGGCTATGGGAATAATATTGGTTTTGATGATGTCATGATTCAGACAATATAAATATAAATGCACCGGGGCCTGGTTGGGGCGGCACTAGGAGCCATCACAGGGCGGGAGGTTCCGGTGGGGGGGGTCGCTTGGTGCTGGTCCTGCCTCCCCTGGTGGGGCGGGGCCTGGGGTGTGCGCGGGGGACTCGCTGGCTCGGTGCCCTGGGGGGCTCTGGTCTTCCCGTGGGGGGCGGCGTCTTGTGGGCGGTCTGCCTGGGTCTGGTCTTCGGTGGTTGATGGGTCGGTGGTTCTGGTGCGGCAGTCCGCTGGGGGGTGTGCTCTTGTTGGGCGCGCCTGGTCACTGGGCTCCGTCTGGGTCATCACCTGTGGGCCCTGTGGCCTGCTATTTCGGGGGCCACTTTGTGCTGCTCCCTGCTCCCTCTTGTCGTGGCTGGTTGGGGCCGGCCCTCACTGGCCTAGCCTCTTAATTTGCACTTCACTACTCACACATTGCACTCTTGTATATATCTGCACTCTGGGGCACACACACAACACTTAGGGCTCTTGGAGTCGGGGATGGCAGAGGGGCGATTAGCCCTCTCTGCCTCTCTCGGCCTCCAATTTTAACTGCATTACATACACAACTTGGAGGGGGGGCGAGGCGGGGGTGCTGGGGGGGGTGGGTCCAATCTGTTGGAGGTTGTGGCCCTTCCCTGCTCGCCCCCCGCCTGCCTCACCTACCTTCTCTTTTTAATGCAACACGACATCCACTTGCCTGGGGCAGGCGGTGAGAGGGGGGGTCGGTGGGCTCCCACTCGACCTGTTTTCCCCAGTTTTAATGCACCACACTACACTTAGAACAGCACTTAGTCACGGTGGAGGGTTAATGTATCTTTGTTGGGAAGCAAAGATACATAATAATAGGAGGGGACAGGGGGTGTTTT
>JAQMCX010000045.1:1133074-1151295 GCA_029814765.1 Acanthurus leucopareius | reverse complement strand
CACCAGTTTGCCGGCATACTTTAATAAAACTCACACCATCACAGCAAACCCTAAACTGGACTACGAGGATTTTTCTTTAACACTATCATTTCCCTTTCTAAGGGTGGTGCCCTGAGGTAGGTTTAATGTAAATTAAATCCTATATTATTTATTTAAGATAGCCAATCCAAATTATTAAGCCCAACATAGTTGGAGCCCCATATGACCCAACAATACTTAAACATCTTACTCACAGGACAGCCTCAGATTGGTGGTGGCAATACTCATGATTGCTTGTGGATGTTGCTGGTACTGATCTCCTCAACGTTGAGTTCTGCTATAAATGCCTCTGCGTAAGACATCTACTGTCTCCTGACCTCCTCATTTCCCCCAGCTCATCTTGGATCACATTTTTCCTTTCCAACCTTGAAGTTGTGGATCAGTGATTTTATCAGCCTATCAAATATGTCTGCTTCAACCTCAGTGGCTGATGATGTCAGTCAAGCTGAGAACACCTGTGAAATGTCACAAGAAGATCATCATATTCTGTTTTTGCAGAGAGGGAACACAGAGGAGTTTTCATTATTCCTGTCAAGCCACACACTATTTTATATTCATGAATTAAAAGTGTCACAGTGCTTCTCCACTAGCAAGGCAGATGTAGCAAGAACTTGGACATTTCTGATGATTGTTTCTGCGATATATTAATAAATGAAGACATGGTTTTCTTACAGTGAATCTATGCAATGTCATATTAATATTGAAGCAGTAACTTATCGTTTAAGTTCATCTTACTGATTATGTTGGAGTGGTTAAGGGATCGGGTTTACATTAGCATCATGCCTACAGCCAACACAAAATAATGATTAAGTAAGCATTAACTTACTCAACTTATTTAACACCTGAATAGGGAAAATTTCTTTCAAACATTCATCATCATTGCCATTGGACAAAATGTTTTAATAATTTAATGTATGCATATTATGGCGTCACTTAGTGAGCAGTATTGAGCACTAATATTAGTTAGTTTGTTAGGGTGGCTACTAACAGTGTTGTGGCATAGGGTAAGGTATCAAAAGAGATCATGGGCCCTATTTTACACTTGTGCCTGGTGCAAGCACATGGTATGTGGCACAGGGGTTTTAATTTATTCAGGGGAGTGTCCAGTTCAACCTTTGCCAACTTGTCCCAAGAGCAGCAGAGGTATCCTTCTCTTCCTTTCCCCCTGCGCCACTGACAGACAGCAGATAGTTCTATCACCTGTGCACAATCACCTCATCAATTCACGGGTGTTTCATGGGTGTTTCTTTGGCCAAAAATGCAATAACCAATCAGAGTCTGCTCTCATTACCTTCAAGGACTGGTTGCGCCTTGCGTCAGTTATGCAGGAGGCATTGCTATGTTACACCCATCGCCAACGTAAACAGATGGATAAACTACAAGGATTTATTTATTTATTTATTCAACTGGACAGGGACAAAGCTCAATAAATGTATTGGGTCAATCAGCTCTCAGCAAATTTTCACCCTCAGTCAAATCATTTAAAAAGCAAACATTTCCTTATTTTGTCATATCCTTTTGTACCATACATTTTCGCCTACACAAGCAAACACGCAAACATGTGCAGACATGCAACCATGAGTGTATGCATTCGTGCATGCTTGCACGCAGGCACACCTTAAAAAAAAAGTGTAAAATTGGTTGGTTGCTGAGTTGGCTGGAGCAAAGACGCGGAGGGGCTGTGGCCAAGGATTGGGAGCTGGCTGAACAGAAAGCTGTGAGGAAAGTTTCTGTAAGTTGAAGGCCTGTTTGGTAAGTGCCCCCACTCTGGTGTTTGCTGACTTCTCTCTCCATTCATCCTGGAGGTTGATGCTAGCCATAGCGGTTTAGGTGCAGTTTTGTCCCAGGAGCAGGATGGCAGAGTGAGGCCCATTGCATATGGCAACCAGGGTTTGCACCCAGCCAAAAATAACTACAGCTCATGAAATTAGAGTTCCTGGCCATGAAGTGGGCAATGACAGAAAAGTTCAGAGGATACCTGTGGGGTCAGTCATGTGTAGTTTGGACAGATAACAATCCCTTGAGCTATTTGGAGACAGCTAGGTTGGGTGAAATAAATGAAATAAACTCAGGCAGTTAATAAATGTCTGCCGCTCAGATTTAATTAAAACTAATCTCCAGGCGGGATGGCTCGGCGTCTATGGAAGGGTCAGGACGCCCTCTCCGAGCTCACATTGATCACTTTCAACCAATTTGTAAGGCTGCAGCTTGGCCGCAGTTAATGGCACCAGCTCAAAGAGAGTCCGCTAAAGCCAAATCCGAGCGCCGATCAGTACACAAGGAGAAAAAAAAAAGAATAAAAGAAGAGAAAAAAAGAAAGCCAAGACAGCAGCGAGGCTCAAAGCGGCAAGTGATGGCTGCGCACGGAGAGCAGGATCAAGGTGTCACAACGGCAAGAGGAGGAAACCCGCAGCCCAGACTCCACCAGCGATGGCTACAGAAAGCGCACCGCGCACACACAGGCCCGAGGGGGACAGCCCAGCTCTCGGTAACCCCACACTGCTAGATAGAGCGAAACTGGAGTAAGCACAAGGCCCCTAACACTGAATGAATTGAGCAGAGCAGAGCATGCATACCTTTGTTTTGAACCCTGATCAGCTAACCGGCAAGATGCTGCCACACACAGCTGTTGACTCCGTGAAGGAGGAAGAGGAGGCAGAAAGGAAGGGAAAGGGTCCGACCGGGTCTATTTATAGATGAACCTCGCTAATTGTCTGCCACACTGCCCCTCACGGTGGGGAGTGTAGCGCTATCTTGTCACACGAGCATAAAAGTGTGTTTAGCTCGACTTGTAACGTAGCCTCACACATGATGGGAGTGCTCCTGCTTTTGTAACCTGTAACATTTTTGACCACCTTTTGACCACACGTCTTTGCTGTTGTTGGTGTTGAGGTCTTTCTCCAGTCTTTGCTGATGCCTTCACTTTGCCTCCTTGATGCCAGCTTTCAGTTTTGCTCTGGCAGTGTTGTAAGCTTCTTTGTCACCCGACTTAAAGTCAGCTTTCTCGGCTCTAGATAGAGCTCTCACCTCTCCATTATTCCAGGCTTTCTCATTAGGGAATGATTTAACTGTCCTTGTTTTTACCACATCATCAGTGACATCATGCTGATGTATGATATCACTGATGATGTGTATTCTTCAAGGTCAATATGATTCTCCTGGGTAGCAGCATCTTTGAACATCTGCCAGTCTGTGCATTCAAAACAATCCTGTAGAGCTGCTGTAGCTTTATCTGTCCACACTTTAGCTGGTCTTTACAGTTGGTTTGACCCTTTTTGTCAGCTGGATGTAAGTAGGCAGGAGAAGCAGGGAGATGTGGTATGACTGGCCAAAATGGGGACGAAGGAGGGCTCTGTAGCTGCCAGAAACATTGGTGTAGACATGGTCTAGTGTGTTGTTTCCTCTGGTGGAGATGTGGATTTACTGGTGGAATCTGGGGCAAAACAGTTCTGAGGTCCGTTTGATTAAAATGCCAAGCAACGATAATAACTGCATCTGGCTGTTTTGCCTTGTGACTGCTGATGACCTCATGCAATTCCTGGAGTGCATTTTTTGAATTTGCAACTGGTGGAATGTAAACAGCAGCAACAAACACACTGGTGAATTCTCTGGGCAGGTAATATGTTCAATGATGTACGCACAGAGTCGGCCCCCTCTCGTCTTACCGGAGTCTTGTGTTCTGTCAGCCCAGAACAGGCTCTGCCCATCCAGTGCTAAAGCCTCATCTGGTATATTGCTGTGGAGCTGCGTCTTTGTAAAGATGAGAGCACCACAGTTTCTGGTTTCTCTTTGCTGAGTCAGCTTGAGTCTTATCTCATCCATTTTATTGTCCTGCGACCGGACATTTTCCAGGAGTAGGCTGGGTAGTATAACAGCCTTGGGTCCAAGTCCAAATCCAAATATCAATAAAAATAAAATTTTTAAAAAAAGAAAAAAGGAATAAGTAAATACATAAATTTGGAATTAAATTCTGGGAGTTCAAGTCCAACAAGGACAGCATAATACGTACTGCATTTTGATATCATACCAAACTATGGCCCTACATCCTTTGTCCAGGCCAGATCTATGAGCCCTGACCTTGTCCTACGAGATACAGTGGCACCCAGGTAATCAAGAAATGGATCCCAGGTCCGGTAAAATAAGACGGGTTTATCCTTCAATGCTGTAGGAAAAGCTTCAAATGGGATGATACTCATCACAGTTTGCAACCACTGGTTGAGAATGGGAGCCTTGTCGGTTATCCATAAGGGCAGGATTCATTTCCGGTCACAGTGCAGCAGGATGTGCAAAATGTCTCTGTTGCGAAAGTCAGCAGGTAACTCATCATTTAGTCCCAACAGGCAAGTCCTTGCGCCCAGGTGTAGATGGCGCTTAAAGATTACATTAAACAGTTGAATAAATGTAATCCAGAACCGCTGGATGTGAGGACAGCTCCACAAACAGTGAAAGAATGATCCGACAGCAGATTGACATCTAGTACATTGCTCTGACAAAGTTGGATTCATTCTATGTCTGGCTTCAGGAGTGATATAGAGCCTATGCAAATCTTAAATTGCCTCTCCCAGGCAGAGTTAAACACCGGAACACTGGAGGGCTGACTACACAGGGCATTCCACTCTTCAGACTCAATTGTACCCAGGTCAGAATCCCATCTGCCTTTTACCTTGTCAGAATTATCTGCATTGAGATTACAGAGGGTCTTATAAAGCTTTTTGGTGAAGAATTTAAGTTGCATGTCATTTGCCAGTGGGGATTCTATAGGAGAAATAGCCAGACCCCCGGTGAATACTTTCAAATTACAAAGAATAAAATTTTTAACCTGAATCAATAAAATCATTGGTGATGTCATACTTGCTTTTCATTTGTCGGAATGTAAGGATTTAACTTCTCTGAATCATGTCCCCGATGACTTTAATACCCTCATGCCTCCAGGCAGCTAGACCTGCCTGAAGTCCAGGTTAAAAGTCAGGGTTTTCATGAAAAGGAGTTCATAAAGAGAAGTAGTTACTATACCCTTCCAACTTCCTGATGTTACAGCAAATATTCAACATATTCTTTAGAAGCACATTGTCTTTTACTAGAATTGCAACTTTGTCAGGAGAGGCATATAATAAATTCTGCAAGGGGATGCTGCCTAAGGACATTGACTCGCAACTGAGCTAGGCAGAAACAGGGTCACCTATGAACTATTCCAAAAGAAACTTAAACTGTGCAGCCCAAAAGTAAGATGAAAATGAAGGTGCTGCCAAACCATCATTTTTAAAAGGTAGACAGAGGAAGTTGTATCTTAACCTGGGTCTCTTTTTACGCCTATTGAATGATATGATAGTACTATTTAATTGTGTAAAAGCTTTCTTTGACACCATAAAGAGGTTGTACATACCTACAAATACCTGGGAGTACAGCTGGATGATAAACTGGACTGGACTGCCAATACAGACACTTTGTGCAGGAAAGGACAGGGCCGTCTGTACTTCCTCAGAAGGCTGGCGTCAACATCAACATCTGCAAAAAGCTGCTACAGATCTTTTACCTGTCTGTGGTAGCGAGTGCCCTCCTGTACGCAGTAGTGTGCTTGGGGGGCAGCCTCAAGAGGAAGTACGCCGCACGTCTGGATAAACTGGTGAGGAAGGCAGGCTCTGTCATTGGCACCAAGCTGGACAGCCTGACATCGCTGGCAGAGCGACAGACGCTGAACAGGCTCCTGTTCATCATAGACAATCCACATCATCCACTGCACAGTGCCATCTCCTGGCAGAGGAGCAGCTTCAGTGACAGACTGAGGATATCATCTTATCATCTTATCGAGAGGAGCCCCGGACTTATTACACATTCACAATACGCACCGAAGGACACACACGAACCTTACCACACTCTCACTATGCACCTGAAGACACACGCACTTTATCACATACATCTTTGTGATGCCCTCTTTAAATGTGTACAAACTGCCCATTGCACACCTGTATGTTACACACTGTAATTATGCACAACTGCAATGCATAAATCTATATATATATATAGAGAGAGAGAGGAAGTGTCAAATTTTATTTCATTTTATTTTTTATAATATTTTACACTGTACTTTTCTCTCTTTATTCTATTGTTTAGCACCTTGCATGCCTCTATATTACACTATTCTTTTCCCTTGTCAAGCTGCTGTAAATGTGACTTTCTCTTGGAGATCAATAAAGTATCTATCTATCTATCTATCTATCTATCTATCTATCTATCTATCTATCTATCACTGGTAACATCTGAAATAAGTACAGGAGACGTGAAAGGATGTATGTATAACTTATATAAGTCTTTTAAATATGGCTAGACTTTTACAATTAGATATAAGAATCCTGCATTGAAAAGGTTGTGAGATGCTTGGATCTAATGTTTGTGAGGAACAAAGAGGCATAGCTTTGATTTTAGAAAAATGTATTTTATAACCAGAGAAAAAGCCATAGTTATTAATTAGCTCTGTCAATTTAGGAACAGAATGTGAAGGGGAACTTAAAAAAATTGAAACGTCATTAGCTTACAGTGAAATTTTATGCTGACGATTATTTAAAAAGATTCCTCTAATACTGGTATCCTGTCTAATGGTGGCAGGGCTCCATAGCTAGTGCAAATAATAGCGGGCTCAAGAGGCAGCCCTGCCTAGTTCCCTGTTCAATGTTAAAATTTGTGATTACAGCTGAAAGGGGGGATGTGTACAAGATCTGAATCCATTTAATAAATTCCTTCCCAAGGCCAAATTTTTGGAGTGTAAAGAAAAGATAAGGCCATTCCAACCTGTCAAAAGCTTTCTCCGCGTCAAGAGAGATGACCAAAGCTTCTGCGCTGTACAGGGAGGAATGCTGAATAATGTTAAGCAAGCGTCTCACATTATGAGCAGAATACCTTCCACGTATAAAACCAGTCTGGTCGTTAGCAAGTCTAGTCCTATGAGGTTCATTTGGTCTTCTAGTATTAATATGTATACGGTTTCTATTTATCAGACCAGTGTAGTTTTTTGTACCTGACAGTTTCCTGCAGTCTTCCTCAGAGTGGTCAAATGGTGTTGCTGTGACGTGTGTAGTCAGCTGTTTTACACAGGTTTTGGCGCTGTTTTCCCACTGGTGGAGATAGGACGACAGCGCCATCTGCAGTCCGACTTCTCCAGTACAGTATCCCAGGTGTGTGAAAGCAAAAATGTCCCCTCATCCTGGTTGACTGTCCCGGGGGCACGTTTCCGAATTTCAATTGCCTCCTTTATCCAGCATCGGTGTTTATTGTCCGCTGTCCCAATGATTTTAGTTCCATCCCAGTCCATAATGTGGTCTTCCCTTTTGCAGTGGTCAGAGATGGCTGATTTGAGTTGTTCTTGTTCTGCTTTTTGTTCTGTTGCCCATGTGTGCGCTCTCACTGTTTCCTTCTCACATTTGGTTATGTGTCCCTTTTTCTGAGTGCTGAAAGCCCTCCCTGTTTCTCTGATGTACGTTTTGTTGCATGACCTGCATGGGATTTCATATATGACATTGCATTTTGATCCGGTTCTATTTTGTCTTTTGGGTGGACTAGTATTTGTCTCAATTTTCTGTATGGTTTAACTGGCGTATAGACATTGTGTTTTTTCGTTTAATAGGATTGTGTATACTCCCTACATTCCAACTGCACATTTTTAGTAAGGGTCTGTCACTGGCCATTTTGTATTGAGAAAACCATCCTGGCTACATGTGGATGAGAATATTGAGAACAACTAGAGCTCCCTGAAGCTAGATTGAGACACAAAATATAAAAAGAAAATATAAATACTGCTTTGCTAACATTTAAAACATAACTATGTACAAGAAACAACATGCAAAGATAATGGATAGACATTGGGGTCAGACTTTGGTCTGCTACACCCATCAGGGGTGTGAGCTAACTTCCTAAGTCGAATAGAGGAAGATGCTGGACCAGCTATTAAACTCCTTTCAAACCCTAAACTTGTAACACAACTCAACTGCAGGCCCGCAGCTCTAATCAGTGAGCATATGAGCAACCATCAATTGTGAGAAAGAAGAGAGAGAGAAAAAACCCCACACTCCAGCAAGCATAAACCTATACACTGTAGATACAGAGACAGCATTAGCTATATAGCACATTCAATACATATGGCAAATGAGATAGCCATATCAGTCCCAGTATCATGATGTGAAGTTTTATGCTCACCAGATCCTCTAACAGTCAAAGCTGACATTTTCAGAGAAGTTCAGTAGATGGTCATGGTCGCCTGTAGTGTATAAAGTGATGGGATACTCTCAGTCAGCAGGGATCATGGAGGGAGATCCTCTGCGTTGTGGCACTTTATCTAAGAAGGCAGCCACGTCTTTAGGATGTTTGAAGAATTTCTCCTGCCCGCCGTGATTAATCCTCAGCACGGCTGGGTACAGCATGGCAAAGGCGATCCCTCTCTCCTTAAGCTGTTGTTTCACCAGGTAAGACTCCTGTCGCTTCCATACAAAAGCTATGGAGAAGTCCTCAAATATCATGACTGGGGCACCATTGTAGACTAGGGACTGTGCATTCCTTGCCGCCTGCATGATCCAGACTTTATCCTGGAAGCTGTGGAGCTTTACAATAGCAGCCCGGGGCCGCTGTCCAGGGAGGGGACGCCGTGTGAGAGCGCGATGGCAGTGATCCAGTTTAACGGACCCACCTTTGAAGCTCACCTTCAGTAGCTCCAGCAGCCAGTTTTTGAAGAAAGCCACAGGGTTAGCGCCTTCGCTGCCCTCAGGAAGCCCAACAATTCATATGTTGTACCGCCGGCTCCTATTCTCCAGATCATCAAGCTTCTCCAGGGCCGCCTCCAGCTTGCTCTCCACCTCAGAGAGCTTAGTAGTGTGAGTTGCTGTGGTGTCCTCAGAGTTTGAGATGCGGCTCTCAGCTTCTGTAATCCGTGTATCTAGTGTGGCTGCACTGGGGTGACTGAACTTCTCCTGATTTAGCGGATTTCGCAACAAGGTTGAGTTTTCTCTGAGTGCCAGGCATTGTCCTAACTCTAGACTAGGACATCCGCTCACTGTGACTATACCTCCTATGAGAAAAATGATTAAAAGGATACCGAGCTACGGGAGCACAGACAATGTGCTGTTACTCCGCCATTTGCGTCACATGACCCCCCCTTAGCTTAACTCTTATCCCTGCTTGTTTCCCTCTCTTCCTGGGTCAACCGCTTCCGATGACGTCTTGTCCAGATGTTTTGATTGTCTGATCTGGAGATGAGAGCAGAGCAGAGATCATCTCAAGGTCTGCTGCACTTAATCCAATCACTGCACTTCCTTTTCTGATGTTGACGAGTGTATTACTGTCATAAGTACTACGATTCTCAGCAATAAAAACCAGAGGATTGCTCCTTTTTCGTTTTTTTATGCTGAAGTTGAGGGAGCCACCAGCTGCTGCATGTAAATGCGCTGCCACTGCCATGGTTTTTTTTACCTTGTTTCATAATACAAAAGAACTCATAAACTCTGCTAATTTAACTCAAAATAATGTATCCTTAATGAGCCAGATAAGAATTTGTGACACAGAACTAGTCATAATTTAATGCTTTATGCCTTATAAACAGTCACAAGTAATCGGGTCAATTTTGACGGACAACAGATGTGATTATTTACAGATGCGATTATTTACTGCCATTAAAAAAATTAAATAGTTTTAAAAACAGTATCCTAGCTAAACTTTGACATATATCAGTTTGTGACAAGTCATAACCATATATTGCTCTGTTCATAACAACAGTCAAAATAATTCAGAATTTCTCCTTTTGTATTCAAAAATTAGGTATGTTTTTTTTAAAGAAATGTGGCATATTGACCATTAATAAAAACAGAAAGGTTTAAAATGTGTGCTTATGAGTTGGACTGAAGTTGACTAAGAGAAAAACAATGGCTGATTATTTTTACCATGTGCCTTACAAACAGTCGAACCACACTGGGTCAATTTTGAGCTGGGAGGACAACAGATGTGATTATTTTAGTCTTTTTCATTGCCATTAAAAAATCTGGCATGCTTTCACAACAGTATCCTAATTAAACTCTGACATATACAAGTCTGATAATCCAGCAACATATATGTCACTTTTCATTACTATAGTCACAATAATTCAGAATTTATGCTCGTAATACCAAAAATTTGGTATATTTTCATATAAATGAGGTATATTGACCATAAATATTGAAAAAAGAACTCATAAATGTTTGGTAATGAGTTGGAGTGAAGTTGAGTAAGAAGGTAAAATGCAAAAATAGGTGATAATTTTTTACTTTAAGTTTTATGTACAGTCAGGAGGACCCAGGAGGACCAAAGGTGCATTGTCAATGGGAGGAAAACAGGAAGGTTAAATCAAGGCACACTCTATTTGTAATATTTGATTAGTGGTGGACCGTTAGTAAGTATATTAACTCAAGCACTGCCCCTAAACAGGCCTGCAACTGAGGTAATGCACTTGGATAGTTCTGCTACTTCATACCTCTAACTCGCCACATCTCAGAAGGACACATTATATTTTTCACTCTTAAACGTTACTTTGCAATGTGATACAAAATATTATCAACAAGTATAAACTACTGAATATTATAATAGTATACCTACCTGGTAGTATATACGTTGAAAAGTAAGCTACATCTTCACCAGCTGCAGCATCAAGTGATGAGCACACCAATGCAGCAATAATTATAATTAAGTAATACATATATTTTTCTGAAATGGGCAACTCTGCTTGAGCACTTTCTCCTTTGTACCACAGGTATGATTTTATACCAATACTTTTATACTTTACTTCTCTTAAGATTTTAAATGTAGGATTTTACTTGTGAGTGTTGTTTTCGATACCTGGGCAAGAAATAGTGCAGATAAAGACTGGAGCCATTGTAATGAAGTTTTGGTGAAAAAAACGTGAAAAATACAAAATTGGCAAATGGCGCAGGCGGTGATGGTGGAAGACAGACTGACCACAAGGTGAGTTGACCAGGGCACAAAACACACAACTGACCAGACAGCAAAAACGGCAGTTAATGCTGCCTCAGCTAGCAAAATAAAGAGCACTAGAGAGCACTGAGCACAGAAACAAGAAACACTAAGCATAGGCACAATCAAATGAAATGGAGATTTATTTGGCAGAGCAGTGGAGTGACGACTGGGCTTATATGGGCAGGTCGAACAGCTGATAATTGAACCCAGGTGTGCTTCAGCTACCAGAGAGGGAAAGGTCAGCAATGCACTCTGCTGCACACACACACTGCAGTGAAACAGTAACACAAGGGGGAGAGGAGAAGAGGAGAGAGAAAACCCAAAAACAACAGCAGTGATAGTTTTTCTTTTGCTTAAAGACCCGCTGTGGAGAAATTCATTTCTGTGTGATTTAGTGCCCCCGCAACATAACATGTAATTTTCCTCGTGACAAAGTTTGAAAAAGCCCTGCACACAACTCAAAACAACAATAGTATTTTGGTGGAAATGCAATTCTGCATGCTAGGCTAACACAACCTGAACTAGAGAGACATGGTTATAACATGTTAACAGCTAAACTTCTGTCAAAAGGCAGGCAGATCTGGCTTCAAAAACTAGTGAGCAGACACCATTTCTGACAAAGCCAAACATCTGACAAGAGCCACACTACTTGACACGTAACTAAGCAAGCAGCTACTTACCGTTAAACAGTAATAGTCCAGTTTTGTGTCTGTTAGCCTTTCTTTAGTGTGGTGGTGCCGGCAACTACAAGCCAGTCTGAGACAACTTCTGCCAGCAAGGCTGGCAAGAGAAAGGCAACAGTGCTGCATAATATAGCTGCAGCAAGGCTAATCACAGAATTGGGACAGAGCAGTTGTAGAACTCAGCAAAAAAAAAAACAGAGGGCATTTTAAATCATAAAATATGACTCAGTTTCACCAAACTATGCCTATTACTAGTACCTAATACCTATTCTGTGAGACAGTGCATTGTTAAATTTTAGTTTCGAAACTGTGGCTCGCAGCTCAAAGTTACTTAGCGCAGGGGCTACAGGAGGGCCGAGTGGCTGAGGCTTAGAGCCCAGTCAGCCCATTTCACTGTGCCCTAACATAAAAATGATTTTGAAACTATTATTATAAGGTGGCAAAGTTACATATTGTTGCTTTAAGTCAAGTATTTCCTACCACTAGAGTATTTTAAGTTAAAACTGTTAAGATAGTGATAAGACATAAGACAAAGGTTGTCTAAAAATGTATGTTTTTTAAATGTACAAATCTTCAATCTTTTTTGGGATATGATTTCCAAAGCGTACAACCAATAAATCCAACAATGCCAGTCCTTCAACTTTTTTGATGCCTGTTTCATCAGCACTGAAACAGTTTTGGTCAGGGTTGGTGGACTAAAGGTGGTTGAGGTACTTATTGGAGCTGGACCGGAAGGGGATGGAGCACAGATCTTAGCATCACTGGTGGAGGAGGTGGACTCTTCCATTTAAAGAGATTCCATCAATACTGGAGAAATAATTGCTGACTTTTTTCTGTAGGAGCCTAATTTAGGTTGTTAGACATGGCTACAACAGCTTGTTTTCCCAGAGAAAATAAAATATTCATATTTATAATGGTAATTTTAGTAACAGTAGCTGGGGTTACATCCACAGTTTGTTCTGTTCGTTCTGATAAAATTTATTCCTATTAAGGATTTTGAAAAACTGTTTACATGTGATGTGATCTAATAGGGTCTGGTGTTAACATGCACAGAAGAATTTAATCAGGACAGCTGTCTGACATGCATAAAATGATGAATGAATAATGTGATTAATTAGCATGGATATCTGTCATCATTTCAGCACAGTAGTTGCTATTATGTTGATTTTCTCAATAAAGCAATTGCTTTACTTAATGTACTCCTGCTGTAAGGAATGAATGGGAGTATGCAAGCACAAGGAGGCCATTTTGATGTTTTGTTTTAATGGTAACATTACATTGGGATGCTTAAACTCATCATAAAAAGCCAGTAAGCTCTGAAAAAAGCTCTGCAACAAAGAGCAGAAGCTTAGAACTGTCAAGACACATTTAGGTAAGGACAGAGCACATATGTAGCCAGAAATATATCTGTTGTACTGTTTACAAAATTTTATTAATTAACAATTTGGACATTTCTCGACAAGGCAAAATTATTTTGACAAGTATTTGTCAGGCTGATCCGAGGATTCATCTTGCCAAGTTTCACACTAATTTTTTAAATTCGCTAGAAGCATTTTTAAAAAGTAGGTTTGACACATTTGCATATTCCTGAGAGATTTACAAGGTAGAAATAAGTGGAGCATTTGTTATTTAGTTCAGCTTCACTCAAGGAATGTTAGGTATAAAGTTGTGGAATGTTCAATACATACTGTACATAATGGCCAAAAAACAATAATACCTTGATGCAAATCAAAGCTGTTCCTAAAACATTCCTACAACATTTAGGGGTTTAAAATGCCTCCTGGTGGCGTATTTTAACCAAATTTCATGTAGAGCCTCAGACTGGCATGACAAACAATTCTTCAAAGTTTTGCATTGATAGTATTTACTTTGGATAAGAGACACAAAATTTTGTGTTTGTTGTTTTTGCAAGCTACTAAAATTTTATTGCAAATAACTTGCGCATTTCACAACTTTTGTTAAGTATTTTGATAACCTTTGGTCATGGCCCTCTCAAGATAGTCTTTGCAAAGTTTTGCGTGGATCATTTCAAACTCTAGGAAGAGTTAAAAAAGAAAATTTGTCATATGTTGCAATTTTACCAAAAAATTTCCCAGAGAAAACAGGCATAGCTGAGATCATTTGACTTAACTCTCTTCAGGGAACATATTGACATAGGATTTTTGAAAGTCAGATGTAGAATATGGAAATTATAGGCCAAAAATTGTTTCCATTGATAATAGTACCACCTAGTGTTGGGCATATGTAATTTTTGGTGTGTGGGGTGGAAAGCCATTCTCTACATACCCTGCAAGTTACACTCCACTCACTTTACCAGATCAGGTGATTGAAAAAAAATGCTTTTTAAACCCACTTCAACCAACTGCTACAAATTTTTTTTGGTTTTGGATTGGCTCTAGAGGATAGCAAGCAAATTTAGCTAAAAATCAGAATAGCAGTTTATGAGATATGAACTTTATATAGTTGTTTTGAGAACTTTCTGTCATGACCCCTATCAAGATTCTCCCTGCCAAGTTTCACGCAGATCGGGTGAAAACCCTAAGAGGAGATTGAAAAAGTAAGTTTTGCATATTTTTTAATTTTGCAAAAAATAAACTTATATCAATAGGGGTGATAGGCATGGCATGTGTCACATGATTCGGCTCCTTTCAGTGAATGTGGGGATATAAGGCTTCTCAATATGTAAAGTACCATTTAGGAGATACAGGCAAAAAGGTGTCTACATTGATAATAGCACCACTTTGTGTTGTACATGTGTCAATTTTTATGTCTGAGGTATGTGCAGGAGTCTGTCCTACTTTATAAATTGCTTCCAAAACTACTGAATGCAGTATGTATGCTGCAGTACCACTTTTATGTGGGGAAGAAGAAGATGAAGAAGAAAAACAGCAATTACAATAGGGTTCCCACCACTGCTGGTACTAGGGGCTGTGTAGTCTTGCAATGCTGACTCATCAGGAAGTCCGCCAATTAAACAAACATTTTTGGATATTTACATATTTGGTATTTCTCCTCCTACAAAGTATATCAAATCTGTTGCTAGATTAGATAATAACTTTCAGCCCTACTTCTGAATATATCTCCGTTAATATTTACATAGTTCACGGGCGGCGACCTCATTGCATCATCAGTCAGAGTGGAGGACCTTGAGGATTTCATTGATCATTACCTCTACCGGTGTGTCATGTAAGACTCAAATCTTAACCTTCCCCCAGAAAACCCGGCTAAGAGGAAGAAGACTGACTCCTCCACTGATACACATGATCTTCTGACCACCGACATCAAGATTAGTGTACTTGAATCTTTAAATAAAAAGCTGGAAGTACTTGGCTGGCTTCATCAAGAAATATATGCAATGATTTAAAGCTTAATAATAACAGTGCAGAGTGTGAATTCATACCCAAATATAAGGTGCCTTATTAACTAACAATAAGCATACATGAGCAGTGGAGCTTGACAATAGAATAGGATGTACAACTGAGACAGTGGAAAAATACAGAGATGGTGTGACAGACAGAGAGAGTCAAAACAGTTTAAGTAGGTCAGGGAGTGATAATAACAAGAACAGGAGGTTCAAAGATGACGACTGTGTCTATTCCCATCAACGGTAAGATGGACAGCATGTACTGACAGTAGAAGGGGAACAGAAACAACAGTAGTGGATGATATAAGATGAATTACAAGGGTATTGTCTGCCCTGAAGGGCAAAGATACAGGATGTTATGCTGTGTGGTTGCAGATACAAGAACTATTCTACAACAGCAGCTGCAGAGGAAGATTACGTGGAGTCAGATATTGTCGAGGCGATGGAGACAGAGCGGCGAACCAATCGGGAGAGAGACCACACCAACATGTTTGTTCAACATTCTGTATTTAATAGAAGACTGGGTCAGGGAGAAAAAGTCAGCCAGACTTCGTGAACTGACACACACACTCTGTTGTTTGTCAGGGAAAGAAAGAACGAGACCAAGAGCTCTGTATGCTTTATTCATTTACTGCTAAATAAACAGATGAACTGAGACCGAATATCTTCTCCTATCACTTCATTGAAGAACACGCAGGATTTGGCTCTCACATAGAAACCTTTTTGAGGATAGACTGGGTTCAAATCCAACAAGACCTAAAAGTAAGTTTGGAGTTCACTCACCAGCAAATAAATTACCTCCATATGGGACAACACTGAGCTCAACACTAACAATGGTGTCATCTGAGGTAGATCTTCTCAAAAAAGAAAATAAAATTTTGAAAGAAACTGTCCTCAACATCTATACCAGATGTATGCAGGACAACTTGATCTTCATTGGCATCCTCGAGAACGCACCAGATAATCCTGAAGCCCTGGTTAAAAACTTTATGGTATTCGCCGAAAATACCTCTCAGTAACTCAGTGAATAACATCACTTTCCACCACATTCACTGGGTTGGACCCGAAGGAAGAAACATCCCTGTCCTATCATTGTTCAGTCTTAACTATTTCACAAAATTAAAAGCAGATATTTTCCTCTTACAAGAAACACATTTATTAAAATCAGAAGAAAATTGTCTTACAAATTCAAATTTTAATCAAATTTTTTCATCTTGATTATAACAGACGACAAAGAGGAGTCTCCATTCTTGTCCACAAAAGATTACTCTTCACTTTAAACAAGACAATAACATATCTAGAGTGTAGATAAATCATTTCCCAGGCAACAATCTTTAATAAAATTCCACACAGTCTTCTCATATGTATCTGACTTACTAGCTAATTCAATAGTTATCATTGGAGGTGACTTCAACACAGTCCTAAACCCATCAATAGATAGGTCCAGTTACTCAATACATACAAAACAATCACAATCAGCCAAAGTAATACAGGAATTCACAGATGGTTTTTGACTTGGCAATGGCTGCAGACTCAAAAATCTGAGGAAATATACTTTTTTCTCCCCAGTGCAGTAATTTTCAAGAATAGACTTTTTTCTCTCAAACAATTCCATTGCACAAAAAATTAACTCTATCTCTATAATCCCAATTCATACTAACAGCTCTCGCCATCGCCAAGAAAACAATTTATGTCAACTGGAAAGATAAGCATGCCCTCAACATCAACATTGGTTGAAGCTTCTCATAGAACACATATTGATGGAGAAAATATCTGCTGCCCGAAAGGAACGATTAACATACTTCTCAGAGAAATGGTCACCATTCATCAAATCACTGAATCTAAATTTATAGCTGAAGTCTGCCTGTTAGTGCATCCCTCTGTACAAATGCAACCACTCTAGAAAATAATGAAATTATCTCTACCAATGTAATTTTCCTTAATTGTGTCACTAATGCTGCTATCAGTCTTCTAATAAAAGAAATCTATGGTGGTTCCCTGGACTCCAGGATCATAATCACAAGCATATGCTGGTGGTGATCTTTTCTTTGTGGTTTTCCCAGTTGATTCCTGGCTTAGGGGGGCCGTTTGGTCGGGCAGCCTCCCCCTGGAGGGCGTGTGCGCTGGGGTGGCTCACCCGGTGGGCTCTGGGGCTGCAGGGTCTGCGTGTGGACCCTAGGTCTGTGGGCAGTGATGGCTGGTCCGTGCGTCTGATGGTGTATCTAGGTTTTCCCATTGAGGGCGGTGTGTGGCAGGCGGCTGGCCCGTCTTGGAATCAAGACGGCCGCTGAGATGGTGGGCATGGCTTCTGCACTGTGGATTCTTTGAGAGATAGGGTCTTGGTGTGGGCCTGCTGGATTTCTTTGAGGTCTGCATGGGCCTGCGCCTGTGGGGTCCTGAGGTTCGCTGCACTGGGGACCTGTTGGCATCACAGTCTCCCTTCCATGGTTCCTCTTGCTGGATGGGCTGGAACCACACTTGCTCTGCCTCTTACAACACACAGTACTCACTTAACACACACCACACTTTGTTATGTAAATAGTTAATTATGAGTCCTCTGCCCCACCCACTCCATCTCACCTGGCCCCCAGTTTTAATCCATTACACACACTCAGATTTTGGGGATAGTTTGAGGCTGACAGAGGGCTTTGTAATGGGACGAGCTGCAGCACAGGGATCCTGGAAAAATAGTAAAAGGGAAGGATGGTGGACAGTCACTGTGTTTATTGATGGCCTGGGACGTGGGGCCTGGCCCTCTCCAGATGGGGGGCCGAACCTCCCTCCTGGTGGTGTTGATGGGTTCTTGGTGTGGTGGGCTCTGGGGAACTGGGGCGGGTGGTTTGGGTGGGTCCCTGGGAGGGTCTGGTGGGTCACTGCTGGGGCTCAGTTTCTTGGGGAGCTCTGGTGTTGGGCCTGCTGCATTGTCGTGGAGGCCACCATGGATTTGGCCTGGGTCGGTTTCTGTGAATGTTCTCATTCATCCAGTTCATGGTTATTCTGGGCAAATAAATCAAAGGCAACTGGACTTGGTAATATGTCTGTGAAGACGTTTTGCCTCTTATCCTAGGGGCTTCATCAGTTCATGCTCATCAGACTAGGCTAGGCCTGTCTGACTGGCTGGTGGAGATCCCTGGTTTTTAACCTCTGTG
>JAQMCX010000045.1:1100522-1118516 GCA_029814765.1 Acanthurus leucopareius | reverse complement strand
TGGCATGAACCGATGGATAGTTGATGTACTAAAGACGTCATTTGTTACATCAAGATCAAAGGTTCACACCAGTAGGGGGTGGAAGTTCCTAGAAGTTCCTAGACGTCACTTAATTTCAGTACATTTCTTCATCAACACTCATATCCCTATTTAGAGCAGAGAAGTTATAATGATGGCATTTGGATAATGTATCAAGGTAAAAACCAGACTTCTAACTCAAAAATACACTCAGGTAAGAGAAAATGTACAGGAGTGGCAGATCTTTCGACCCATATGGGTCCAAGGATCTAGTTTCCGATCCTCTGTTATCAATCCCAAGGTGCCAGACTCTAAAAGGCAAGACAATAATGGGTCTGAGCTGTTTTGGCAGCAAAAGGTGGACTTACACGATATTGGGCAGGTGATTTTAAAGTTGTGACTGAACAATAAATAAGAAACTGCAGGAGTCCTCTTACTCAGTATAATCTGCAGAGCCCTGAATGCAAGAAAAGATGACTGTGTCCTTGCATACTGTTTTTTATGTGTACTGCAACCTCAATAGCACAGACCCCCTGTCAATCGTATGCTAAAATTAAAGTCTGATATTACTTTCATAGAAATATCTCAACAATTTCGCTTTCTCAAATGAAGACCTTTCTTATTTTTAGAGTAGGAATTATTTTGCAAGTGCACAAAGGGGGCAGGTTAGGCAAACAAATCTTTGGTGTACTCAAAGACTGATCATTAGCTCCAAGTGCCTTTTGGTCTGTCGATTTTTTAAACTGATATATTGTCTCATTGTAAGTAATAGAATTTGGTCTTTCTCAAAAAGGTATAAAAATCTTCATTTCATTATGCTAGTTAACTTTGAAGTAGACTGGGTTAAATGACGAAAGTACAAAGCCAGTATCTGTATCTGTGTATGCTTGGGTCAGAGGTATGAGTATTTGTATCTGTATATAGATGAATGCTGGATGTGGGTGTTACACAGGAAGTTGTTTTGAGTTCGCAAAACTTCTTAGGTAACTGCAATTAATTGTTTTCTACAGCCATTTAAGTTCCATACATGTAATATTTATTTTAAAATCTGTCTTGAACTGCAACAAAACTAACATGGTTACAATTAATTAAAATGCAGCAATATGCCAGCAAAGAGAGAGAAAAAGGCTGCTGGCCAGTAAATATGGATGTATATAATGCAGGACAAACACAATTTATTTTAGAATCACTTAATATGATTATCTCATCATTATTTACCCTACTCTTGAAGTCACAGTCATCACTAATAGAATCCCCTCAATGTTTCACATTTGCTTCCCATCTTTAAATGGCAGAATGGCATCAGTCAAAATGTTTTTTTGTTTTTTTCAGAAAAGCTGTTAACAGCCTTATCATGTTTAGCCTTATCATCATATGTTAACCAAACTTATATGAGATAAAGTCACACACTGTTCAAAATTTTATTTGGTTGTCACTTTGGAAAAAAATGTACACAGAACTGGAGTATTAGAAGTCAGAGCTGCTCTTAAGTCATGCTCTTTACACTGACTGATCAGCCAATTAAATAACTGTAACAATATAAATCTGTCTTGAACTGCATGTTTATCTAATGTTACATGGCACTGAAGGAAAAATCCGTGCAGTCACAAGTGTAAATCAGTATGTTGAGGGGTAATGGCTGTGTGGACATTTCCTATTAATCTAGTTAATGCATGTGCAACAGTGCAAGGCTTAATGGGCTGAC
Source organism: Acanthurus leucopareius (assembly GCA_029814765.1). Taxonomy (NCBI): domain Eukaryota; kingdom Metazoa; phylum Chordata; class Actinopteri; order Acanthuriformes; family Acanthuridae; genus Acanthurus; species Acanthurus leucopareius. The sequence goes on along the minus strand of JAQMCX010000045.1, from coordinate 1,116,793 downwards.
TGATGGTGAAAATGTAGAAGGTGTGGTGATTATGCTGGTCACATCACCTCGTCTTATAATTCTTAAAGAGTTGAGCCAATCATGGTAATGGATGAGGTCAAGTCTGAAAAAATAGAGAATTAGCCTTTTTTTGGGAAATCATGATGTTGTCTGGATGGGTTGGATAAATCCGGTGCTACTTTAGTAATAGTTTTACTGCATTTCAACTTGCACATTAAAACGTGAAACAGCAGCATTTGCTTTCTAATTCATTTCAAGAATAAAATGTGATTCATTAATTTTTTCTAAGTTATGAATAGAAATAGTTAGATCAACTAGTTGGAAAATGTTTCATTAAAATAGTGTTTAAGGTTTCTGCATTATCCCAACAGTGTTTGCTCTGAGTAAATACTTTTGCAATTGCTTCAAATTTTTAGTTTGCTTTTGTTAATGAAATCACCAAAGGACAGAAACTGACACAGCATAAAGTCTTAGACCAAAATTATAGCAACTATCTTTGAACATTGAAATGAGCCTCTCCCTGGTTTGTTTTTTCTAATCTTCATCCTGCAGCACTCTGCACTGATTTAAAACACTGAAACACACTCTGTTGCACAGAGCACAACCTACTTAATGTCAGCAATGCTAAGGAGTTTGGGTGAAGCACATAGGCAGTTTTAGGTGCCTGGGAATCAACATCATAGAGAACCTTTCATTGTTGTCCACCCTGATTAAGAAAAAATGATGAAAAATAAAATGAAACATGGACATACTCAAGTTCCAGGTCCAGGACAGGACGGTTCATTACCAGAACAATTATTATTATTAATATTATTATATTATTTGATTTGTATAAAGCTCCAATGTCTCACACTTACATTAGACTTCAAAATTTTAACATTTGTTTGAGCTTAGAGGTATAACCCTAGGGCTCATGACTTAAAATAAGTTATGGTTTTTAAATAAGAAATGTTTTTCTATGTTCAGGAGTAAACTAATTAATTCCCTTGACTGGGCAAGAGAAAAAGGATGTCCAAATCACTATGCTTAGCCTGCTATGACCTTAACCAGATAAACTGATGTATATCTGTGGAGTCTGTGCATATGCACACATCTTTTAGTCCACCTGTGAGGAGTTTCACCAGGAGGTAACAAACCTCAAACTTTATTAAATCTGCTGTGTTTAATCAGGTTTATTATCAGGTTAAATTATAATTGTATATGTAAATTTGTAAGACCATGAACCATTTGTATGACATACTATGAATGATGTCATCGATTGCTTTTGTGCATGTTTTTTGTGTTGACCCCAGGAAGACTAGTTGGTTGCTATGGCACCAGCTAATGGGTATCCTTAATAAAGTCCAAATCAAATTTAATCTAATCCACAAAGCTTTGCTGGAATGCCCATCCAATCTGGATATACTAAAGTGGTCCATTGGCCTAAAACTTATAGATATTTAAACCCCGTCAATTCACATGCCTTTAGGATTCAGCTCCAAATTCATCTGAGCCTGGCTGGTACTGTCAACACTGAAGGCTACAAATATAGTTTTAATATTCCTTCATCAAGAATGATTTCATGTTCCATGCAATACCCACAGAAAGCCTTTTTCACAAATATAAAAATACAGAACAGATATAATGTATATTAGGTCAATATGCCGCTGCACACAGACACTACTCAAATTACAGATAAAACCTGCAAGACCAAGAATCTCCTAATAAAAAAAGATCTGCCTTATCTTTTTTCAATACTCAAATCAACTTCACCTTTTCCAATATACAGCTTATGAATATGCCCAGTATTAGAGTGTTATCCTTGTTTGAACTTTACAATAGCATTGCAATCTCTATATAATCTATTTAGGGTTTTACCTGTTGTTACAAATATTAATAATGATTCAAAAAAGTTAATTTCTACCCAGAATGTAATAACTATTTGTAGTTTAGGAGTTGAGATGGTAACCATGAAGTACAACCAATACAGTGTTTGCTGTATGTGATTTCCCATCTCTCTACTTTATTTCCAGGCCATTTTCTAATATAGCTGTTTTACAAAGGCATAAAAAAATATGATTAACATAAAATCTTACTTAGTTACTTTACCATGTTTCAAGACAAATGCAACACACTTGCTTTGCTTTGTGAAGTACACAAGGTACCTAGACACAAGCAAAGGCCTCATTTTCCATAGCTGGTTCAAGAGTGTCTGACACTGAGAGATCTGAAACTCCCAATGACCCTGTTTGCATTTACAGCTGTGTTTAAAACAATATTTTTAATGCCTATATTCATTGTCACTGGCACCATGTAAAAGGTTCTGGAAATACAATCGATTCTTGCTAAAAGAAAATATTTATTGTTTTCACATGAGATTAAATAACTACAAACTATCATTAAACTTATCCTTTAGAGAGGCAATGTTATGCTCTTTTAGGTTTTCCCTGTTCTTCAGTGTGTTATACAGGTTGTTCATGCATATAAAAGTTTAGGAAAGTGAAAAAAGCTTAAAGTTCAAACATGAAATATGTCGTTGACATATGTTTTGTACTACTCCATAGCAGTATAAATCATCTTTCTGACCAATCAGACCTGACCTTTTGTGACGGCAGGTTTAAGGAGGACTAAATATCATGATTGAGTGATTCAAATAAAATGTGCTGTAGTACCGGACAGTATCAGAAAAATTATGTTTGTTTGTTTTTAACTTTCAACATGTAAACCTATTCCACAAGACTATAATAACAGAAACATGAACCTAAACATCAGCATGACATGTCCTCATTAGAAACACACTTTTTCTTTAAATATGTAAAAAATGTAATTAATGTGGGATCCATGGTTGCAGATTACATGTTGTTCACTATGTTATAGTGAGAGCGGGATATAAATGCTCAACACTCAAAGACTTAAATAACCGTCGGCATTTAAAATTGCTATTGTTCTTAAATATTTAGTAGCTTTTTAACCACTCATGCAATCCACATGTTTTAAAAAAGGCAGGCAACTTGGAGTTCCTCAGCTTTTCAGTGGTATCACATACGTCTTGTTTGGCCTTGGCTATGTTACAATAAATGCCTGCATCTTCCCCGGAATTATGGTTAGAGTTAAATTTATTCGATTCTCAGAAAAAGCAAAAGCAAAATATGACTTGAAAATGAACAAGGCTGAAACTTGAGGTTATACGAAGTATGACACTGGATGCTGACTGTTAATATGGGTGAGGAAAAACAAAATGAATGCAGAGAAATTAAATTGCCCTAGGTCTTTCAGAGGTAAAGGTATGCCTATGGTTTCCACAGGTCTTGGTAGGGATTTTGATTTAAACTTGAAAAAAATATGCAGCTTATCAAGCCCAGCTGATGCCTTCTCAAACCACTCTCCACTTGCAGGCATACTGGCAAATGGTAAAAAAAATCTTTGTAAATCCTAAAAGCTAAAATCAGAAAACTGCCACAGTTCTGGCACTTCTTTATACTGATTCGTCAGCTTTAGGATCACAGAACAATAGCAAGATTTAATGTTGTTGTAGGAGTAAGGAGGATATGAGGTGTATGGGATGAGTGAGGTTGGGATGGATGAAGCCTGATGTTGTGATTTGGACCGATAAGAAAGCTGGGATGTTATCCAAGCATCTTTCCTAGCACAGTTTTAAACTGTGCTGGGATGTGAAAACGTGCATGGTTATGTGTGTGTGACTGTATCGAAGTAGTCATCAGTCACAGAGTGTATGTGCATGTTGTGTGAGTGTATGTGGTATAAGGCATGCCGCCAGCAGGCTGCTTAAGTGGAAAGCTTTCAGCCTGGTCACTAAAGGAGGTTGCAGCCCTGTACTGATCACTGCACTCTTCCATCCTCCACTTACTCACTCTTCTCATCTCTCTCTTTTTCTTGGCTGTCTCCTTTCTCTTTATGACCTAGCTCTTCCTCCCCCTCCTCTCTCTGCTGCTGTTTCATATTGTCTATCTGTCCATCTCTCCCATAGCTCTGCTTTCTCTTTATCTCAAACATCCTCTCCCCCATCACTCCTGTCCTTCCCATTTCTCCAGCTTTCACTCTTAAAGCCTTTTTCTTCCCTATCGTTCTATTTCCTCTCAGGCATCTCTTTCTCTTCATTTCACCACGTGTATTTTCTTCCCATCGCTCGGCTTCTCTCGCTTTTTTTCCCCCTCAATTCTACTCATTCTGTAATGTCTGTCTTGTTCATGTTTGCATTCTTTTAGCTGCAAAGACACCGCCTGCTGCACTCTTTCCATGTAATGTGAGTAATTAGATGAATGCATTCATAGGTTATGTGGTATGGTGGTGATAGACATTTATAATTTACAGAGTTATTTAAAGAATATAGCTGGTGTTTTTTATGTATTAACTACAATCACAAGTCTCATGTGCTGAGCCAAACCAACATTCAATGTATCCAGTATAATTAGTGTTTTTGTATCAAAGCCTGACAGGTTATGCTATTTCTTTGTGCTATAGAGCTACATTGTTGTCCAAAACTTGAACATCTAGATGGCTGAGTGGACAGTATCTCCAACCTATCAGTTGACAAAAGAGGAACTAGGGCTCTTTAAATTAAAAAAGGTAGAACATGCAAGCACAACTATTTTGTTTGTATAATTTTAATTAGCCTATGTTAATTTTTTTTTAACATTTTACAACAAAGTAAATTAACAATACCCAGACATAATATTTGATAAAAAATACATAAGTTAATAATTTAATAAGAAAATAAAATAAATTGTGGCTTCTACTTTAAGTAGGTAGAGGCAACAAGGCTAAGTGTCTGTTTTACATTCTACTTTATGTGTTTACTTCACCAGTTGTATTTGTCTGTTTAAAATCTGGCTGCACTAGTTACCTGTAGGCTACTGATTTCAGAGGGTAAAATGAATAGTCAAATAATTATCTTTTATGACAAGACAACAGTCTTTAGTACATAAAGAAGATTTACATTTTTTGGTGATTGTTATTACTCTATTAATATAAGGAATATGTCTATGTCCTTTTCCTTTTAAAGAAGCATTTGCTTAAAAATATATTTTTACTAATTATGTTTATATGTGTTTATATTTTTATTTTTTTATTTTTTTCATTTTAGAGAGGATACATTAAAAAAAAGTTTTTTGCAGTAAAATATTTTAATATTGAATTCATTTCAAAGGTTATAAAACCTGGTTGTGGGTTTTTTTCTACCTCAAGGTATCTCTAAAACCACACATAATTTTTACAATTTATATTAATATGTACTTTTACTGTGAACTCGTGTCAATAAAATTACTGACAATTGTGTCTTATTTGAACCAGTAAATCAGTAAACTCTCTGTGCCCTGGGTTATTGCTGCCTCAGTGAACTTGTGTCACAGCCCATACAAACCACAGCATGGTTTTTAGTTTTTGGCAAATGAGAAGCTGCTAATTCTGTTCCAGTTTCTCTCTTCTATCTCTCAAAGCCGACTCAGACACTGTCAAGTTGAATGTCTTCATTTCCTTACTCTCATGTTTTATGGTTTGCCCTCTCTCTCCCACTCTCTCTCTGCACTTACCTCCTCCTCCTCTCTCTCTACCGTCTGTCTCCTTGATTACTCGTTCCTCTCATCCCGACTCCTATCTGCCAACTTGAATTAGACCACAATCCCAGCTGATGGGCTTGGTTTGTACACCCTGATGGAGTTTGTGTGTGTGTGATTCTGTATGTGTATGCATGGCAATGACACATGGCATAGAGGATGCTTAAGGCTGGAAAGAGTTTTATCACTTTCTGTTTTCCTACTTTCAAGAGAAAAGTTATGAAAAAAACCCAAACCACTTTAAAGCCAAATACTCAAATACATACCCAAAACCCTTCCTCTATGTGCAGACAATAATCAAACGCAATAAAAGCCCATCTGCATAGACATCCAAGCATCAAAGCAAAGACATTGTTGTATAATCACCCATTAGGATAATGACATAAAACACAACTACATGTTGAACATTAACTGTTTTATTGCAAGGAGCCATGAATTCTTTCTAATTCACTTCTTCACTGATTGCTTATTATGTATTTGCATATTTGATTTTTCCCTCATATCAGTCTCCTAAGAATTATCTTATACATACATCTTACACAGTGTAATGTCAAAATAAATGATCTTGTTATGTAACTGGCCAGAAGGTCTAGGTGGCAAAATAAGAAAAAGTGTGCTATTCATATAAGTGATACATTCATCATTAGGGTTGGGTACGGCAGGTACCGGGTACCCATAAAAAATATTTACTTTCAGTTCTGCTTATTGGTTCTTGGACGCACGTGTAACCTTTTTTTACGATGGCTGCATGTCTGTAAGGAGTCAGGACCTGTCTATTACGTGACTAGATCACGCATTCACGCTGACTTCAACACGCCGGAGGAAAAAAAAAATGCATAATGCCACTATCATGGCCATGAACAAATACAGATAGGTGTAACTGCAGACCAATCCATATAATTGACTGTATAATTAGAGGACATGACAGGTCCTAAAAGATAAAACCAAAACACCTTACTTGCTTATTAGTGTTTGGTGATAGTATAGGTCATAAATCCTGACCCTCCATGTTAGCAAGTAGGGAATAGGTCAAACAAAATAAACAGAGTACATGCAAGTACTTTTTTCCCAAAGATGATTTTATCATTTAAGGGAGTTCTTATCATACTGGCCAAGACTGTAATGGTGGTGTAGTTGGCATACTTTACAATGGAGGTCTCCCTTTGTTGGGGGCTGCAGTTATGGGTGTACTGAGTGATCAGGAAGGGGCTGAGCACACAACTCCAGGGGCTTCAGTGCTCTAGAGTGAAGGAGGTTTGATGGGCACTGTTTGGGGTCTGTTTGTGAGGAAGTCTAATATTCAATTGCAGAGCGGGGTACTCAAGCAAAGAGCGCTCAATTTTCCAGTTGGTTTAATAGGAGAGGTTGTGTTAAATGCTGAGATGAAGTCAAGAAACAACATCACAGTGTAGGTGATGTTAACTTTTAAGTATGTGAAGACTGAATGGAGGGCAGTCAAGGTGCTATTCTCTGTGGCTCTGGTGGTTCTGAGAGCAAATTGGTGAAGGTCCAGGCAAGCTGGGATGGTATACTTTATGTGATGGATCATCGAACCATATTAATCAGTTCTTCAAAGCACTTCAGTAGAAAGGGGATGAGAGCTGCAGGGCAATAGTCATTTAAAATGACTCAAGTAAAGTGAAGGTAACATGCAACCCTTTGCTAACCTACCTGAGCATTTAGTATGATTTACAGTAGAACAATCCATGTTAAGTGATGTATGGGTAAAAAAGAAATTAGTAGGTAATTTTTCCAATATTTAAATGACAGAGTTAAATAAGCATTTCATAAGGACAGACTGTGCAGTATCTCATGGACAGATGTGCACAAAACAAGAGGTTTTTGAATGAAACACCGTTGAAAGCTCAAAAACAGACTTCAACCTAAAATATACTAATTGTGTTTCTAAAGCATTCATCACAAGGACATGACTCAAATACTTTGTGGTACTTTAAATATTTTAATAGACCAAGAAACTGGATTACTCCGTCACACTGAATGTTGATGATATTTCGGGCATTCATTTTGCTTGCTGTTTTTGGCCTTGGTTATGAATTTGAACATCCAACACTAATCATTAAAAACAAACTGATACTTAATTATACTTACTTTTTTAAATCTTTTTGTACAGTGGGGTTACTGGTATTTTTCACTACCTTGACCAAAAACCAATAAATTAAGTGCCTCAACTTCTTTGAGGATTTGTGTGCAAATGGTTATTTGACAGTAGAGCACAGGGCCAAAGACAAAAGTATGTTCTAAAGACTAAGACACCATTTCTAGGTGCTGATATGTATTTACATAATTCATATATACCAAGAGAAAGGAACAATTGATTAGTTTTAAAGTGGTTATAGTTTTGGGTTGAAATTGATAGGTTTCTTTTGTTTTATAACTTAGAGTTATTCCCTAGGTTAATTAACTCTTTTTAAGACTGTAAACAACTGTCATTTTTAATGTCACAGGAATTAACTATGCTTACAAAAAAATGGAAAGCAAAAAAACAACAGATGTACTACAGCCAGTAAAACCAGTGTATTTCCATCAGCTGTCAAAACTAAATCCCTGCTGAAGCACTTCCTCCCCCTTAAGGATGGATAGGATTTACATTTTTCTCATTAAAAGACATATTAATAGCAAAATAATGCAAGATCATACTATTATACACGTAATTAAGTACATTAACTACAGGACTGTACTTGATCACAACTATATTTTTCCACATAATACTGCTCATATTTCCACTCTATTTCATTTTAGATATCAGAGGTATTGTACTTTTACTGCTTTACATTTATCTGAGAGTTATGCATAGTATTTTCTTTTTAGTTTAAGCTCAGTATACAGTAAACACACAAAAACTTTAAAAAAAGTCTTACACATTGTTAAAAGTTGATTAAGGGTTTCTGACACTTTTTTAAAATTTTGTCCTCTCACAAAAAACAAAAAGATTTGTGTATCAGAACTGTACTTGTCCTTCTTCTCTTGCCCATTTATCTCTTAAGACCCCTCTGATTTATTTTGTGACCCTTTAGAGCAGCAAGATCTCTCAGGTTAGGAATCACAGTTGCATATGGAACTAACTAGCCATATCTATGCAGTTAAAACTACACAAGATTCACCTCCAACAGTTAGAAAAATAATATACAGTGACACTTAAGGGCATTTCTCAGACAAAGTTTCCTCTGGAGCTTTTTTAACATATGAAGTAGGCTACTCCTTAAAAAATGGAAACAAAATTGCTGCAAAATCCCTGGATAGTGCTGAGTTGTGTATTTAAAACCCTTACTTAGGTGAAAAGTATGGTTATTTTTTATTTAAAATGATTCAAGTTAAAATCACTAAAAAAAGATGAACAATTTATTTGTAGTAAAAGTTACTTACCATTTACTTTTAATATAATCAATTATTTTTATTATTTTGTTTCTAAAAGGAAAATATATTAAATAAACATAAAAAACTGACATGCCATACTGTATTTAGGTACATTTTCACTGATAGTATGTACAGTTTACTTCAGAGTGCTTGTGGAGGTTAGGAGTTTTAACAAGAAAGGATCTCATGTTTTATTGGCGCTGCAGCAAGAACGTCATCATGAAAGTGTTGTCTCTTTTAGATTCTGGTTTAAAAAGTGTTGCCAGATGTGGACATGGACTGATGCTGAAAGCTGTCTCTTGTTCTGGGTTTGCATCATCATCATTACATCATGGTCAAAGGACAGATGATGCTTTTTTTTCTTTCCAGGCAGCTGGCAGCTTGTGTACATCTGTAGTAAAAGTGACCGTAACCTCCTCAAAACTATGAGGCATAATGTGTGTAAGTTAACATAGATAAAAATGTTTGAATAACTTCAATTCTCATTCCATCATTGTTAGCAAGCATTATTATTTCACATTTCATTATTATGAATTTTTTTTTATATATAACAGGATGGCACTATGGATTGACCTTTTGCCACACCGAACATTCTTCTTTGCTCTTTTTTTTTTCTAATGGTTATTTTCACATCAGTCCATAGCTGAGCTCTATAATGCCATTACACCCAGTTTCTGGGAGGTTTTTGAAGCCACCAAAATGTCTTTACAAGTTGGCCTAGTTTATCAGAGAGCCCAAGGGTGTGCAGCACTAAATGGTTAACTAGCCTTAAGAGATAAAAAAGCCATGACTAATCTTGCCCCGAGGCAAGGTGCATTTATCTGTTGCACGGAGCTGGGAAATCATTACAGTCGTCTCACCAGCTGAGCATTATATACTGGACAAAGTGTCTGAGCTCAGACTAGGCCGATGTATAGAGAGTTATTTTTAGTGATCCTACACTTTGCTTCAATGGATAGTATAATGCTTTGGACATTACAGTCAGCCAAGAACCCCTGCCATAGAAAGCTTTACTTAATGTACTGTACGGTCTGTCTCTTCTGTAAGTTGCCAGAGCACTTAAACTTGATCTGACACTGAATAGCTTCTAATGGGGTCTGGGGTATTGGTGCATTGTTAAACTCACATCCACAGCCTCCTCTGCAAGCGGCCCTCATCTGTGGATAGCACACAGGAAAATTCCTCCTTAAATTGCTCAGCCTTCAGACTGGAGCAGTACAATACAGATGGTCAGGTCAGCCTGTGTGAGCCTCCCAGTCAGGCCTGTCATGTCCTTACAGCTTTTAAGGGCCACACTTTTTGTGACATCCAAAAGCCGCTTGGAATTCAAAACCAATTAAAAAACTCTTTTTTGTGACAGCAGTCATAAAATACCATGAAGAGATTTAAGGGATCACCACAGTAATCAAATTTCAAAGAGCACATATACTCATAGATAAACACACTCGCACATATACAGTGCTTTTCTCATAATGTCCAATATTTAGATGCTGCTTAGAGCTACTTACATGTTTCATGACTCAAGACATTTTGAAATAAAGCATTTTAATAAATCACCTAAAGAAACGCTACTTTTTTGTGCATAAACCCGGAAAGTGACATACCTTACAGATATTTGGACATTTTTGAACCCTTTTGAACACTGATGTTTCTCTGTCTTGCCTGAAAGGTAACTCTGGTCAGAGTTGGTTACCATGATACAGAGCATAGTACTTCTCTTTGTTTCTTTTTTTTCTGCTTCTATTTTATTTTAAAATAGTAGACACCTGGAGCTGTGCAGTGGTGTTAGATGGAGCAAATAGAAACAAAGATTGGTCTGAGCAGTTTCAAATAGGATGATTTTGTCTTTATTTTAACATTCTCCTGTTTTTCTTCAATCTCTCATAGCAACAAAAAGTGGCTACTACTTCAAATAATAATGCATTTTATTTACAGTGCATTTCAGTATGCTCAGAAGATGCTTAACATAGAAAAAAAAAGAAAAAGAAAAGAAACCACCAAAAATATAAAACAAATTGGATGTTGAAGAGGTGAGTTTTTAACATGGTTTTAACATGGGCTATTAAATGAGGACTGAGATGCACCTGGTGAGAGAGCTCCGGAGATAGGAGGCAGCTGTGAAGAAGAGGTGAGAGTCTGTGGTGGAGCAGGTCAGAAAGGTATGGTTGTTTCGGAAAGAAAGACTTTGGATTGGATCTGTTGTGGGAAGATAGCCAGCAGAGGCTCTGGTTAGCAGAGTTAATAGAAGAGGTTGCTGTCAAAAATAACTTCAGGGCTGTGGATGTGTGGGGAGGGAAACAGAGTGGAGTTATTGATAGTGAGGCACAAGTTATAGGTGGTTTCAGTGAGGGATTTAGGACCCAAATGATCATGTCTGATTTATCACAGTTTAGTTTGACAAAGCTGGCCTTCATCCATGATTTAATTTCAGGGAGGCAGTTGGCCAAAGTGAAGTGAGTCACAGTGGAAATGTAGAGCTTGACATTATTAGCAATGAAAGTGAAGACCATGGTGGTGTATGATGTTCCTAAGAAGTATGTAGAGGATGAAGAGTAACAGATCAATCTTGCCTTTGGACAGAGGTGGGGTTACGGAGGTGCAGTTGTTAATGATGAACTGTTGTTTGTCTGTGAGATATCATAGGATACCAAAGATGGTACCGGTTTTTGTTTCAAAAATGAAAGAAATAAGTGCACTTATTAACCATGAAGATTTGGCAGTGTTACTTGAAAAATCTGTTTATTATGCAAAAGAGAGCCATGGGGTTAAAAGAGCCAGAGTGCATGAGGAGTGAACATTAGGTGGACTGGGCTGTGATGATCATATTTGTATTGGTCAAGGTAGTCTGAGTAGTAAATTGTTAAACTAGATTTTTTGGCCCAGTATTTCAAGCTGGTGCTTGTAGGATTACATTTAACAGTTCACAAATACATCCAGGAGCTGAGTGTGTAAATGAGACTGTTTTTGTTTTAATCTGACAGGAGGAAAGTGTATGATTACATAATCTGAACTAAACTTAACTTGAAATTGTTCATGTTAGCCTAAAAATTATATGGAGTTGGCTGAGTGACTTACCAGCTATGTTAAAAAAAGACCATCTATAATCTACAAACTGTAGCATTTGTCATTTTTTTTCTGGTCATATGGTTGTGTGCAAAATGCGATAGAATGAACTTTAAATATGCAATGAAGCTAAAGTATTTTCCTTAATAAACACGTGCATTGCTGTAAACTGTCAGGCTTACAGAGGAATTGGACCCTCAAAGAAGACTCAGTACAGTGTAGCAGTCCATAGACTTTAATGTCCTGACCACAAGGCACGTAATCCAAAAAGCAGAGGTAACAAAAGACAAAGACAAAGAGAATAGTCAAAAATCCAGGCTATAGGTTTGTACAGGGCAGATGAACAATAGAGCGCAGGTGCTACAGATAAAGCTAATTAAAAACTGCGAGAATCTTGACAAGAACCAGAGGAACTACCCAAATCCTACCAAAATAAAACAGGAAGTAAATCAAAGAACACTAATAAACCTCAACAGATCATGACATATACTGTTACCATGTATGATATCCTCTTGCTTAATGTTATCGGCTAAAATGTACAACAAAAGTGTACTGCACATCATTCCTAACAGAGTTTTAAAATGACTGGATGTGCACAGGAAATAAGATCAATATCACATTAAGATTTGTGGATAAGCATGAGCTGAAACCTGGGGGCCATTGCTTAGCTACTTTGCCTCCAACATCTTTAAAACTTACCAATTGACCAATTTATTAAATATATTTTTATTTATGATACCCTTCATTACAAAAACAAAAGCCAAAAGAAATAGAAATGTAAAGCCTTGATTAGATTCTGCGATGTGCCCATTAATTTTATCCTTCCAGTTCATAATAGTCATCCAGGAATTAATGTTACACTATTAGTTTTTTTTTAGCTTTAAAATATGATATAAAAGCTAATTAACAACACTGAGATGTCTCTCTGGAACTATATTTTGGAACTTTTTTGTATTTTTATATACCATTTTTCATTAAGTTAGTAAGTAATTCAAATCATATAGTAAATGGACTGCATTTATGCAGCACTTTTCAAGGCTATTTACCATTTAAAGCACCATACACTGCATGACAACACTGACATGCACATTCATACAACTAATGATGACAGCACTGTTACAAAGTGCCAACTGCTCATCAGAAATAGATCCAATGAGCCATTAGGATTTTTCTTGCCCAAGGATACTTTGATCCATGTAGATCAAACTCTGAGCCACAACCACTGTTCTTTTTTTGTTGTGATGCAAAGAAAGCTCAAGGCCCAGATTACCCATCCTGTTTTTTTAATTGTTTTTATTTGAGCTAATTTATTTTGCGAAATGAGTATATTTCAAACTCTACATATTTTATGTATGATTTCTATTGCTTATCCTCATTGCATTGCACATTCTCCAATAAAAGCAAATCATAAATTTGAATAAAGTCCAGCACTGACACAGGTCATTAATACAGTTCTGGTGAGAAAAAACGTGTATTGTAATGCTTGACATTGTGAATTCAGCAACACTTTTGGTGTTGTATAAGAGATGATTATGGTCTGCTTGATGCTGCAACAGTGTAAATGTTACAAACCTCTGCTCTGCAGAAATGCAAATCATTTAAATTTTACTTGCACTCTGGTTATAGTAATTAAGTAAATTATTAATTATGGCACCACATTGATAGTCAATATTGTAATGAGATCACGTTAGTTAATTCACCGTATTTTCTCTTTTTAAGGGTGGTGAGGCAAATCTGAGGCAGATTCAAAGTAAATTTAATCCTATCAAATTTTTAAAATATCCATTATTTCTTACAACAAAAATTAATAACTTGTGGCAACTAAATTCCCACCATAAACTTTAAAGTGGTAAATGGAATCTCTGTATCAGTCAAACAGTGCCCCAATTGCCAGTTACTGAGCTATGCAACTTGAGGGAACAGGTATGAAACCTCAGATTTACGGCATTCGAACTCACATATCAGTAATTGTGATAAACTGGAACTGGATTTTATTTTATGGACAAAATTCTGTCTGGCTTTGCCTCTGATGTTTTCTCAAGTAGTACATAACTACTACTACTAACATGTAGTTGCTACCTAGCTTTGTTTGTTTGGATTAGCTGGCTAGAGAGATTGTTTTCTCCACAATGTCACAAGAGCTCTGAAGAAACATGAAGGGGGGATTTTTCATGTCCAGGGCATGAATGACCCAGGGGGGGCCAGTGGAAAATGCTGGTTGGATAAAGGGGGTAATCAACATCCAACTGAAGCAAACAAGTTCTGCAGCCACAATAGACATCATGACAGAGGCAAAGAATGCATTTTTGTTTTGCAGATATCTACAATGCTAATGTTAATTCCTGGTAATTACGTTGGAGAGTAAAACAAAAAGGAGCATTATGTTCTCACAGAGGGATTCCAATGTTGACTAAGCACCTTTGTATGACCCTCAACAGCCAGGTTAGGAAAAGGAGTTCAGTTTTGACAGACTGGGGTATGTTATGTTAGTAGCCGCTAATGTAGCCTAGGCCTTTAGCAGATATAAGGTGAAATACAGAGCTCCATGGAATCCTCTCCTTTGTAATGATTTTTAATTTTCATGCTCAAATTTGGGTTAGTTGTGTAGATTTCAGACCTGACACTGACTGTGAGTACAATGTGAAATAAAGTGAAATAATCTTGCTTGTAGGGCCAGGTTTTGATACATTTGAAATGTGCAATGGTTCATTCTTCTCAGTAACATCATTTGTGCTGTTAGACAGCATTTGCAGGTTTTTGTTTCAATTTAGATGATGTGGCTGCAAGTTCTTACAAATTTGACAGTGGAGCAAAGAACACCTCTAAGCAGAATTGTATCCATTTTATTCATCATTTCCCCATGGATTCTTGAACTCATGAGCTCTTGAGATATATTTTCTGTTTCACCCTGTAGGCAGAGAGCCTCAGCCGTAGGGAATCCTTGGCAATTGCACAGAATAACACTTTATTTTGAAGCAAATATCCATGCCTGATTATAAATAGTCCCACATCAGAGTGATTCTCTTTTTCCTCAGGCTCCTCTTTAACCAAACATAAGCCTCCTTTCAGACCATCTCAGTTTCACTATGCAGATTATCCCTCAAGGCAATTCCTTTGTTTCTTGGCTGTTGGTTTTGCTGAAATCACTTAGTTGGTAATCATTGTTTCAGATGAAAAATGCCACTCTGAGGTTTATTTCTGATCTAGTCTGCTTTACTTGTGGAACAGGTTCTTCTTCTGTTGTAATTCAGTTGAGCTTCCTGATTAATTCTGCCCATCAGAGGTTTGGGTTCTGTTACTGAGTGAGGTGTCTGAAAGTAAATTGTGGATCCTCTCATCCGCCCTGCCCTGTCATCTCCTCAGCTGTTTCATCCAACCACAGATGATTATAAAATATGACAACCTCTTTGGTGCATAAAGTCTAATCTGCAGAAGAGGTATATACCAAATTTTGAACCGATATATTTTATTACCAGTTTACTCCTCTTTAATCCACAAGTTACCCAGCAAACAGGGTTGGACCTGATCCCAATTACACAATCAAACTGGGTCTGGGAGGGTCTGATGTTACTGCCAAAGATTCTCTGTTATATATGCAAATATTTCCTGCAATGTTCTGAAACAATCTGAGCAAACTCAGAAGCAGCTCCGATGGTGTGTGTTTTCAGAGTTGAGTAGCTATGTTAAAAGCTTTGTGTGTGCACTTATTAAATGTGCTATTGGGAGATGTAGGGTCCTATTTGAATGATCCATGGCGCATTATACAAAGCACATAGTGCTAATTCAGTTGGGGTGTGTCCAAGTCGGCTTAGCTATTTAATTATACATAACTTGAGGTGCAAGGCGCCAAGATTCTTGATTCAGCCTCATAATTAATCATAGGAGTGTTTCTGTGTAACATTGGTTAAACCAATAAATGTGTCATCCCTCATTCTCTTTTTAAGCCTAATGTATTTGAACATGGTGTATTGCTTTTTAGATAGGAGGCCAATTGGTCACAGAAGTCAGAACTTTAGTGCTGAGGAAATGGATTTTCTTGTTGGCGAAGTGAAGGTGCTAGAAAAAAATCATCTATGGGAGTACAAGTCATCCACTGAGGCTCCCTGAGGTGAAGCAGACATGGAAGGAGATATGTGTTGTGTGTGTTATGTTGTGAGATATACGTTTAGTGTTCAAAGTATTGTAGTGGTAAAGTAGTCTGTAATATGTACCGTATTTTCCGCACTATAAGGCGCATCGGATTATAAGGCGCACCTTCAATGAATGGCCTATTTCAAAACT
>JAQMCX010000045.1:1062506-1099630 GCA_029814765.1 Acanthurus leucopareius | reverse complement strand
AATATTGATCCATATATAAGGCGCATCGGATTATAAGGCGCACTGTCGGTTTTTGAGAAAATTAAAGGCTTTTAGGTACGCCTTATAGTGCGTAAAATACGGTACTGTAAAGTCCTCTTTTTTAACTTCAAAGTTAAATTAACCCTCAGGTTTTTCCTGTGTATGTACATGTATCTAAATAGTGCGCCTCTAGGTAGCCTCTAGGTAAATAATGCAAGTACTTTCCTAAAAGAGGGCAATGTGTCAACAATACACCTGACCACACCTTGTATTAGACCATCAAGCAAGATGAACACAACTGCACAAGCTCTCTATTTAGATAACATAGGCGCTGGGTGGGAAAATAACAAATATTTTGGTTGAAAACTACCAAGGACATCTGTACTGTGCAGTGCACCACTTTTGTACCACTTGGAGGATAGGGTCCTAACAGTGCACTGTATGGATGAACTTAGATCAGGTGGGCGCTGTGTTCTCTTTTAGGTTTCAGCTGTCAGTAAAGCATCATATCGATCTTTATAGTCACATACCCTTGGTCATCAGGATGATTAATTTCACCAGTGCATTTGGCAACCTTTAATAACCCTTGTGACTAACTAATAATTTTTTTTCAAATCAATCATTTTGACTAGTAATCTAAAAAAAGCAGCTCATTCATATGCACCCTTGTTAGATTCTTTCAAATAGGTGCAATAGTGCAACTCAAAAATTATTTGACATTGTGACCAACACTTGGCAGGAGAAGTGTCCTTAACATGTTTAATCATGTTATCACAGGTGGCTTTGCTGGGTTTTTGTTGAATAATGTTTGAGTACCATCTGTGCTCTTGTTAGATGATGACTGTGGGTCATTATTGTGCAAATTAAAGAGCACACTCTGCCAGCTGGATGCTTCCCTGTTATCAAACAAATTGACAGGTCCCTCTTCACAAAATACTATACTAAAATAAAGCCTATCATAAATGTTATGCATGTGATTCTTGTTTTTTTTTTTGCTTCTACATGTTTGTTTTAAATGTTTTAAAAAAAACTAACAGTTTGAACCTTTCTGTATATATTTTAATAACTCTAAATAATTAATGCCACGAAAGGCAATGTGGATCAGCATGGTTTATATTTTGAATCAACTTACAGTTTTTTTTATAAGCACACACCTCTTTGAATAAACACTTCACAAATCTGCAAATCAAATGATCTTGATCTGATGTGCTTGATCTTCAACAGGGAGATGTCTTTCTTGAATTGGCCTCATCTAAAAAGTTAAATGTCTTTGTACTGATATATCACACAGGTACTTTAAGACCTTAAGTGGGAAACCAACATTGAATCCATCATCAAAAACACCCAGGAGGAATTGTACCACCTGCAATGTTTAACTTGCTTCGGCAGCTGTTGATCTAGATCTACACTAAGTTGTAGTCTGCTGTAAAAACAGACTACAGCAAACACTCAAGACTACAAAAAAGCACATCAGTGCTAACCTGCTCTTCTTTTAGGATCTGTGACCCTCCACTGTCAGGACAAGAGGTTAATATCACTGCAGAGTCTCCTTGACTTTTGTTTTGCCAAGTACTAGGTGCAAGAACACTTTTTTTCCCCACATATAATTACTATCATGAACGGTGAAATCCATCTGAATAGCTGTGATACGACACAGTAATACTAATATCGAGAATATTTCTGTACATATTTATTATTTATCTAGCATTGCTATAAAAATGTGCAATGTTTATATAATATGTGAAAACTATCCTCATATTTTCATGTTCAAGTCTAAACAGACTTGCAGTACTTTTTTTCATGCACTGCCATGCACATGTAACAACAGAAAAAAATTCAAATACTGTGGGCTAACTTATCATGTTTCTGACTTTAATTTACTTTCCAAAAAGAAAATGAAAGAATCTGACAACTGTCAATAGTGATAGGTGGCTGAAGTCTAAATTTTAGTTCCACACAACCGAGACGTGTACTTTAAGTGATGGTACCAACTGAGTTTATGACATGTTGTTATGAAGAAAAAACAGCAGGAAATTGAGGCTGCCAACAAATATGAAGGCTCAACAGTTTGATGTGTATATCTACAGAAATGTCTCAGAACTCAGGTAATGTCATGAATTTTAGGTCAACAGCAGGGCCGGAGTTGAATTAAACTGCAGCCCAGGAGTTTCATGGCTTAGACCAGCCCATTTTGGTTCACAACCCTTTATACTGGAGACGTATAATTTTAGCCTCACTATGTAAGTCCACAAGCTATCTCATAATCGTGACTTACTGGAAGATTTTTTTCTTTAGTTTTGGTAAAGAGTAAGTTTTCATCTAATTTTTTTTCCGTAACTGGAAGAAATGGGCTTCCATACAAAAAAAAACTTTTCTAAGGAGGGGTGTTACAGGGGGCTTCCTTACAAAAGTTTTTTTAATGCTATATAGCCGCATCATATGCATTAGGCTATATAACACAAAACAATCCATTGATGTTATTAATAAACCTAAATGATTAGCAGGCATTGTTTGTGTAATGTTTTGTAAATCTGGCTTCCATTCTCAAGCTGCAAGATTCTTAAAATAAGAGATTTGCTAAGTTTAGCACATTTAGCTGTGATTTCTTAATCTGGCCTTTTCAGCAGTGTCTTTGCTCTTTGTATTGTCCATCTTGTGGACTTTTTTTTTGTCTGGAACTTTACTTACATCTTTGACCACCTACAGCCCTCATTGCTGTGAGTTTTCTTGGGGCAGAGGTGGAGCAATGAAATAAAATCAATGATCAAACATAATTATGTCATTAATAAGGTGACCTACTGTTACCCTCTGAGCTCCTGCCTCCTGCAAGTACAGTCTGCATATATACAGTCTATATATTGATGCTGCACACTAGCTCTTGTGGCTTCATAACCAGCCATGCTCACCAGAAATATTCCTGGTGATCCACATTAGCCATTGCAGACATAGTGAACAGTTGGATCACCTGGATCAGCAGTAAAGCAATTGTTGGAAAACAACAACAGACTAAAAAGGGACCTTTTAGTAAATAGTTCTAAAGAGTTTTGTCGATGCAAAGACAAATTACATCAGTGAAAGATGAAAACCCTGAAAACTGGATGGAAAAAAAGGTGTCTGACACTTGTCCTTTGTCACTGGGATAATGACATCCACTTTAACTTAGCTTCTGCAGTCTGACTCCCCCTGCTAGTTGTGATGTCCCTTGTGTAATTTTCTAAAGCCCAAATTACACCGCCTCTGAAAAGCAGATCTCAAAACAACCAACCCTATTATTTTTTATGCACAACCCCCACACCGGTGGTGGCTAGGCGCCTGCTTGTGTACACACAGCCCTGCCAATTCGTGTGGCTGCTACTTTCAAGTCTGCAGCCCCTGATTTTTTTCCTCACTTGCTTCCTGTTGATACATACATCCTCACTCCTATAGGATTTCTTCTTCTCTACTCCCCTGGCAGCTCCTCGCCACCTTTTGCTGTCCCTCCTCTCTCTCCTGTGTGTAAAAGGACAAATGATGAAGGGCCAGCTGTTGGATATTCATAAATATCCTAAACTATATGACCCACAATCTCCTCATTACAAAGACAATCGCTCTCCAAGTGAGGAATCCAGTTTAAGTGGTGGGTTAAACATGTTGTTAGACTAATGTCTCCTTGTTGTTGCTCACATTGTTGAAAATATTTCTGTGGTGCATGGTTTAATAGAATAGTACAATCAATTTTAGATAGACATTAAAACATTAACATAATTTAGGTCCATGCATAATTGTGCTAAATATTTGACCTGCGCTGCATAGAGAAAATAAAGGATTATTAGTCATAAATGATGACATGGAAAAAAAAAACACTACAGCATAATGCTTTCTGTTTGTGTTGGGGACAGCACAGCTTGATTTGCTTCATATGATGTGACACAGTGCTGTGGAGGCATTGTGCTTTTCATTTAAGACTTGCAAAGCTCCTCCACAGACACGGAAGCCTTTTTTGTCTATTTTCACAGACTGAATGCAATACACCTCATAATTAAACATCTCTTTAAGCTTTCATAAAGGGGTAATAAATAAAGAAGTCTCTGTCATCTCAGATGAATGTATTTTATTGACGCACCACATCATCAAATGCAGCATGGTGTTGGCCTGCCAATCCCCACTGGCCCACTGGCCCATAACCCCTATGAGCTCCTTCCTCTTTATAAACACAAATCTTGTCATAACAAGTTCCACAACAGCATTTTTCAGGAAATGATTTGTCCCAAGGTTTTCTAAATTTTATGACAGTCTGAACCTTCTCTCACATCAAACATTGCAGTTTCCCTTTTGAGTTATTCAACTGACCATTTTCAAGTGATCTAGTAACTTCAAATATGCATTTTACCGTTTTTCTGTTGCTAAGACTCGTACTAAATGTGCAAGATTGCCTTCATGATTTACTATGACTGTGCATTAAAAAAATCAGGAAAAACAAATGCGAGAGATGTTTTATGATAGACATTAGACATTTAATCTATATTAAAAGAAACTGCAAGGATGGCAATATTCTCTATTTTTCCTGTTGTCAACAATTCCTGTGAAAAGAGAACAATGTATTATATTTCTCTCAGTGAACCATGCATTTACTTATCTGTATGTGGCTTTAGCTCCTCTCTTGACATGGCTCAAATGGCCACAACAAAGACGTTGTCTTACATAATGTTGTGGGCTTGAATAACTCAAGGACACTTGGCTTAAGTACACTAAGCCAAATAGTTACCTGCTCGGGAAACATGTAATTTAGAACTACAGCCTCCCAGATAAAAAAAACATTGGTTCTGGTGAAAATTTAAACCAAGAAGAACACAAGTATCTAGTTTAGGAAAAGGCGCGATGATTTTTTTCAAACGTAATTTTGGATTTTTTGGAGCTACTTTGAGCAACAGATTAATTCACAATTGGTACTCTGGTGAGTAGTTTGGGCAGCAGCACAGTCTGTTTGGGATTGAGTCAAAATAAACTACAGTGTGTGTATTGGGTAATGAAAAAACATGTTACCAAGTACAAATTGTGGCTTGTTCTGCTTTAATTGTTTTTGGAAAACAGTTAAGCTCTACAGAGATACATCAGGCTTTGGATACATACACCATACATTTTAATAGGACACACATGTCTGGAATAGTTTTAGAGTAGTGTTTAAGTGTGTGTGTGTGGATGCTAGACACTCAGATGCTGTCGTGGGAAGTCCAACAGCAGAGCATTTTTTTCTAGTATATTTTAACTATGGCAAATACACACTTGTCAGACATAACAGGAGAAATGAATGCTTTTGAGAGAGAAATTTAATGTGGATTATACCAAGAAAAAGAATGTCCACTGTCTTGAGTCAACACAGTAAATGTAATGTTTGTCAAATTTTGTAGATGAGGCACTGATGTGTCGTTCCCATGAAGGCAGCTCTGAGCTGTGCTAAGCTGAAAAAAACTGATGTTAAAGAGTTGATGCTGTGAAAACGATTCCTTCATCATTGCATATATAAATCTGAACAGACATGGGTGCAAACTGGTGCAAACTCTAAATTAAGGTGCTGAAAAGCAGGCAAGCTAGACGAGGTGGTGAAGGAAGAGTTATTTCCTGTTGCCTTTGCAGCAGATGAGTCAGGATGTGAGAGAGCCACTACCTAATTTACAAGCTAAGGTTGGTGAATAAGAGGACTCTTTAACTAGCTAGCTCTGCTCTGTCTGTCACAACATCTTTGTTACAAAGCCAATCATTTATAAAAACATGTACTTCCAAGTCACACTTTTAAATATGAAATAGCTATGTAAATGATCAGAGAGAGAGAAAGAGAGGGAGAGAGAAAGAGGGAGAGAGAGAGAGAGGTGCCACTATTTGATGTCACTGTAGCCTAAAAATGTTCTCTTATTACAGTAAAATCTTATATTTATGCAAAGTGCTCCAGCCGGTTTTGTTACACTGGAAAAGAAATAATACAAATGAGAGTAAAACTGTTCAATTCTTGGGATTGTTAACTTAGTTTGAAATTCAAACTTTGGGACTTTGCATGTGAACAAGTTCATGTTACTCTTTTTAAACTGAAATTTGACACAGCTCTTGGTGAACTTGTACATCACTGACTGGAGGGAAACGTCCACTACCTTATTTTTGATATCTTAATTTTACTTTTTTATTGTGTTTTGTTTTAACAAGTGATTATACTAATTACTAACTGATACTGGGTTGCATTTAATAACTACCAAGATGCAAAGGAAAATTTTGTCATTAAAAAAGAAAAAGTAGACAGACAAGTTATCCGAGGTTTCATTTATAGTGATGGGCTTTTTTTTGTCCTTCATGAAAATGTATGTAGATTTTATTTTTAAAAAAAAGTTCCTTCTTGTATAGGCCAATTTTAGTGCAATCAAGGGATTTTGTACTCATGTTCCTTTGTCTGAAACAGAAATATCACAAAACTTATTAACTTCAATTTTATCAATCTCACTTCTCTCATGACATTTGTTCCTATGTATCATACCCTCAGGGCTTTCCATAAGGCTTTGGAGGCACTGGAGCTAGCCAGTGGGGAAAAGCTGCCAGCTTTGGGGGGATCCAGAGGAATGTGCCTTTAAGGTCAATATGGAATATAGAGCATTGACAACTATTTAGCATCAGCAGGAAAAGATAGTGTATTCATGGTTTTCTGTTGTATAAGCTAATATTGGTTGGTACTTTCAAATTGTTGATTAAGTGTTTTTAATCATCATTCCATCATAAAACAGAGATTTTGGTATCTAATGCTGATTATATTATTTTTATGAGTAGGGGAAGAATGCAACACAGAGGCGAGACACTAGAAAAACTTTTTGGGAGGTAAAGAAGAGGTTACTGATAGTAAGCTCAGACACAGAGCTAACACTGTTTGTCACAGTTTAAAAGAAGCCATTGTCACACACCACAAGAAGAAGCCATAAGGCCAGGTATGCTTGGTTTTCAAAACTGCTGAAACATTCATACTCTAGACTGTTTATTTCCTACATTTATTTTCAGTGTTTCATACATTTATTCTCCTGAGTAATCACAATGCATCCCCTTCCCTTGTCCATCAACTGGGCTGCTGAGCAGGGGAGGCTGTAGTCCTGCTGAAAATAAAAACAAAGTTGAATAAGAACTCACAGGCATTCTCTTTAGTTATTTTCATTTTAAGCCCTGCAAAGCTGACCTGAACCTGCTGATAGAGCACAGAGTACCATACCTTATGTTCAGTTTACACTTAAATGACTTCAAGAGGTTAGCTTAATTGAGCTAAGCCCAGAAGCTAATCACAAATATTTTAAAACCTAAACAGTCCCTGATGTCACTTTATGTGCATGTTTTTTCACTATGTAAGGCTATTACTGGAGGATCACTCCTATAGCCAGTCATTTTTTATTTTTCTTTTTTATCCAGGCCTAATAAACCCCAGCGTCTATCCATGAACAGACTGGCTCAGTACTCCTGACGTCCATTAGAGGGCGGCAATGAGGCGCTAAGGGGCAGGAGTTCTCACACAAGCTGGAGAGTCGCTGAGTCGGACACCGCAGACAGACACAGAGGAGGGCTGGTGGAGGGAGGAAGGCTTCTTCATGCCTCCGGGATTTAACGGGAATTAAAAATCCGACGTCCAGCACTGAGCGACGGACTCTGACGGTTTAGGAAAAAGGAATTACGAAACAACAAAATGCATCTGTTTGGGATTTGGATGGTGACGGCGACTCTGCAGGTAAAAATATTACTAATTTTACACCAAGACTGCACCGATTGGCTGGGGTTGCAGCAGGATACACAGTGGAACAGAGACTGATACCCGTTCAGAGCATTTAGAGAGAGGAGTGCTTTGCATGAAAGGAAAAACAATGCGGCTCAGATCGACTAGGCATCTGCTTTTGGATTCTTCATTTTAGTTATTTTCAACACTCTGCCATTCACGACTAAATAAGGGCCGACAAAGGCAGTCCGTATTCAAACACTGACAGTAAAATGCTGCTGATCCCAGACCTGTTATTGGTTCCGCTGCACACAGTAATATATTAAACAAACAAGAGAAACGCAGTTATGGTTTCTCCGTTTGATAAAACATGAGTCTCAGATCAAATGCAGCTTTGTAGGAGAGCAGAAATATCCGTTCCGTGTTTTTGTTCTTAAACATCCATCCATCCTGTGGTGACAGGCTGCTGCTGTCGCCTGTTTCAGCGTCTCATCTATGACACAATTGTGCTTTCAGCCCAAATCAGATGCCTGGCTTTTTGTTGGTCTCTAATCCAATTTAGCTTCGAAGAATGAAGCCCCTTAAAAGTAGAGTTTTTATTTTAGTTATTCATTCATTTTCTTGCGGGTTGTAACGCGGATCTCCGTTTAAAAAGATGGCAGGTTTTTGTGTCCTCCTCTTATCGGGCATACGCCGTAGAGCAAGGTTGAAGACATTTTATGAATCGTGTCTCTTCTTTTTGGCATCCAGTCTATCAGTGTAAGCTTTTTCATTTCAGATTCCCAAAACACCTGGCCCTTTGCCCTGCAACAATTTTACATCAGATTTGAAAATTTGGTCTAAAAACCTGCCGCTCGGAGAACACCCATCTTTTTCTGCTCTGACGTCTAACTAGCCTGTATTTCTATACTCTCTTGGCCCGCGAGTGCGTCGTGAGACTAAGCAATTGTTAAAGTTGACATTTTGTGATTGAGATAAAGTACTGCAGCACAAGACTATTTTTATGACGTCTTAATTCATGGAGCAGCCTGGCTGTTTGGCTTTCTGCATTTCTGTGTTAAGACTGGCTGGCAGTTTCTGTGCGTGAGAGAACAGAGTAAACACAAGGGGGTTACAGTCCAGACAGTGATGCTGTTTGGGCAACCTGCTGTCCAGCTCGTCCCCATAAGTAAGACTTTTAAAGGACCATATCAGAGTTTCTCATGGTTCATCTAATTTACTACAAATCACATGCAGTTTTTAATATGTTAGCCCTACTGCTGACCATGGTCCTGAGTCTGTCCATTTCAATCTATGATGGATTTTTCAGTCATTTTACCTGAGGGCAAACACTGAAAAAATGTGTATTTCAATGCAATGTATTTGCAAAATGAAAGAAAGTCACTAGCTGACTGGAAGGCAAAAATTAAGTTTTGAAAAATCTTACTAATTATTGTCCATTTTTTTGTTTTGTTTTTCCGCATTGTTTTTTTTAAAATGGATTATGTTTTGTGATGCAGTTTAAGACAAACAAGTCTCACAAAACATTGGAGGTTTGAGAGGTGGTCAGTAACTATGTTAAGGGTGCATTTTTTATGTTGAACCATCAAACATGACCAGCACCCCATGCAAAAATGCTGTTACCGTATATTTTCATGTGCGTGTCTCAAAAGTAGGATAACGCTTTTAAATATATCTCGAGGAGGGTTTAAAGACAGCTAGAAAAGATGGGATCCCCATGATATTGACAATCAGTAAAATGGACAGTGCTGTGTCAAAGGGTCAAAGGTCAGGTCTTTAACATAAAGCCACCACCAATGTCTTGGCTCCAGAACAGAAGGGGTCAGCACTAAGGGTTTTTGATATGGAGATACAGCATCGACCACAACAACGTAGCCAGATGCTAAAAGACCAAATCAATCAACTCTAACAAAGTCATTTATAGAAGACAATCAGTAGGACAGAACAGCCGGTAACCAGGCTGGCTCAGAGTCTGTGTACAGTTCCTACTTATGTTAAATGTATTTAATGTTTGTGGCACGAATGCACTCTACTTGATTTGTAACAAAGGCAATGCATCAGAGGGTTTTAGGAGAGCAGAAATATAGTTTTTAAAATCAGACTTTTATTTTGGAAGTTCAAATGTCCATGATTTTACATGAATACAAGTCTTTACCGTGTCAGTTTTTGTTGATTGTTAATATCTTGCAGACTTGCACACTCATTTAATTACAATGTAGGGTCAATTCTTAAAAAGAATGGAAAGTAGTTTGGTTGAATCGTTAATGTGTCAAGGTCATGGATCAAGATCCTGCCAGAAAAAAAAAAAAAAAAAATGAGCTGATACTTTTACCACATTGTTCAACCCTAGTGAGCACTTTCAAGGCCTTACCTTAAATTCCCTAAAACCCTCTGATGCATTGCCTTTGTTACTTTTCAGATATAATTTTAAACTTTCTTTTCAAAGGTTTTTATTATGTGTTTTCCTTTTACAGTTGAAGGCACCTTGCCCTTGTGGTTGTAGGGTGTATGAATCAGGTGTGGTGATGTGGTTAATGATTTAATTATACTTACTCATAGAGCAGTTTACTTGGAGACAAAGTAATAAACAGTGATGAGCAAAACATTGTTTATGTTTGCACAGACAATAATCCCTCTGTTCCCTCTGTCAGCCTTTCATTAAATCAAGTGGAAGAAAGGGATATTGGAAGTACAGTAGGGTCTGACTTTGCCAGCTGTGTCCAAATTGTATCCTATCCTCCCTTTTCAATGTTTATACAAAGTTATTTATGAATCACTTCTGAATCTTTTACTTAATATTTGTATTGAAGTATATTTATTTTTTCTCCAAGTAAAGCTTGAAGTGCCATTCTTTCATATAACCAAAACCTTTAAATTATACAATTTAAACTACTTACTACTCACTGTACCACAAATATACATACAGATATATATTACAAGCTATGCTGGTCTTGTAAGATTGAAATAACTACTTGGGAACAGCGTCCCTTTGGCTGCAGCAATAATTGTGGTATACGTGTGATTGATGTGAAGCAAAGTAGTATGATTACATTTTAAATAATAGATACAAAGACTGGGTTTTAATGATGTCAGGAAGATGCATGCACATGCACAGAGACAGAAAACAAACCAGAATGACTGAGGGCTTCTGAGGACATGAACATCAGAAGTTTCTTTTCCTTATACTTTTCTCAGACAGAAACCCAGGCATTTAGCTCTGAGTACAGAATAAGCTGTGAACTCTGGCAAACTAGTCAGATCTTTGAGTTTAAGATAGTATTATGTATAAAAGTACTCACACTATTGCTGCACGTTTAAGTCTGTTAAAGTAATTGTACGGATATTTAGCAGGTACAGATCAGTTTGAAGAGTATTAATTTTTTTTTAGTTTGGGACTTAATGACAGCTGTGCAAACAAATGGTTTAGGATGAAAAAATGAGTCACACTGTTGTGCTCATAGTTTTACCAGAAAAAAAAAAATAAGTTTTTTTTTGTGATTCTTTCCAACTCATCCTTAGTGGTGATTAAATCATTATTTAAAAAAAACAGCAGCCAAAGGATTTATTATATACTAACTGTAACTTTACTTGTGTGAGAGGGCCTCCTGGTGGCGAGTTGGATCAAGAGGCAGGGGAGGGTACTGGATGGACCTGTTACACCCAAAGGAGTTATGTGGGTAAACTTGGAATGTATGGTGAAGGCTCCTGTCCAGGTTGTCTAGTCTCAAACTTCTGGAACAATTTGTTGTGCATCCCTGCGGACGATAGGGACATGGAATCCAAGTGGGCCATGAGGAAGGCCTCCATGTAGAGGTAGCTGCTTGGAGCTGTGGTCCGGAGGTCATTGTCCCATTTTCAGTAAAAGGGAGTGGAAAGTATGTTCCAGTTATCACAGCCACAGATTCAGGAACAATAGAGGTCCTGTTGTGGAGCAGCTCTCAGCCCTTACAGACATACCGGAGAGGTCATGAGTGTTTACTCATCTAGCCTACATGTGCTTTATGGACTTGGAAAAGGACTACAATGTGTACCCCAGGGAGTCCTGTGGGGGTACTGTAGAAGTATGGAGTACCAGGGCTGCCAGATTGAGCCATCCATTTCCTAAAAAAACAAAGTTATAGCTATATATACTCAGGACAGAGTTAAACACGTTCCCAGTTGGACTCTGCCAAGGTCGTTCCCCATCTTTGATCCTGTTTGTAGATCATGGACAGGATCTCAGGAGAGTGAATAGTATCCTGAACCTCAGTATTAAATCCTTTCTTTTTGCAGATGATGTGGTTGTGTTTCTTAATTGATCCATGACCTCCAGCATGCACCGGCACAGTTTGCAGCCAAGTGTAAAGTGGCATGGATGACAGTCAGCATCTCCAAGTGTGAGGCCATGGTTCTCTGCCGTAAAACAGTGGATTATCCCCTCCAGGTTGGGGTTTAGCTGTGGCTCCAAGCAATTATCTGTGTGTCTCGGGATCTTGTTAATGAACAATGGGAAAATTGCAGGATCAGATGGCCAGGCATTTTGTAGGTGTGTCAGCAGTAATGCTGGCAATTTGTTGGCCTGTTTTGGTAAAGAGGGAGCAGGTCTGGAAGGCAAAGCTCTTGGTTTACTAATCAGCCTATGTTCACATTAAGATACAAAAGGCTGAATAAGCTTCATCCTTTGGGTGACAGGTCTATGCCTGAGAGATAGTGTGAGGAGCTCTGAAGGGAGCTTGGAGTAGGGCCACTGTTCCTTTGTGTGAAAAGGAGTCAAATGGGGTGGTTCAGACATCTGATGAGGGTGCCTCCTCGGGCCTCTGTTTGGAAGTTTTTTCAGAGCACCTCTCTGAGGAAGACCCAAAACTCTGGAGGGACTACATATCTCATCTGTGCTGGAAATGTCCTTGGAATCTGCCATTAGGATTTGTAATTTTTAGGAAATCCATATGTATTAAAACATGAAGGCATTCAAGAAAACTGCAAGTTCATGTGAAAGCACTGTTATCATGTCTTTGAATAATACAAAGAGAAAAAGGGCTAACCTGCCTTTTACTTTTGTGATAAAGTGATTAAGTTTTTGGTTTATTAAATGTCAAAAAAATAATGCCCATAACAATTTAATATTCACTTTAAAATCATTTAAAACAGAGATAACTTGCAAGTATTTATATTTAAGAAAGTGCAGCTGAAAGAATGTTCATTATCATTATTAACTGTTTATTTTACATTATTCAATTAATGCTAAGTAACTAATAAGTGGACCTTGGTTAAGCTTGTTTTCAGCTACTGTTGTCAAGCACAAACATTAATTTTCATTCTCACCTTTAACTTCCCTTGCCTGGCATGACCTCTTATCCCCACTTGTGGTCACCACTAACGCCCGTGTAACATTATGCAGAGACACAGCAGCACATCACAGTCTTGCTATGTGTTTACTTCCTTCCTCTTCATGTTAATAGGGGGATAGATGAAAGCCAGCTGAACTAAATCCCCCCTCCCCCCACCCTCAAACATGTCAGGATGGGCAGCAAGGACATGAGGGTTTAAAGTTTTTTAGTTAAGTGGAAGCAAATCACAGCACCCCTCTTGGCTTTATTAATTTAATCACAGAACACCCCCACACACTAACACACACACTAAGACACCAAGTTACAAACTGCAACAGAAGCTTTTATGCTGCTCTGTTGTGCAGAGGAGCAGAAATATGTCTGTGTATGTATATGTGGGACAGGAGGTGGGGCGGTGGGTTTTGTTGGGCTGGGGCTCAAACAAAAAGACAGACTGAAGTCTAGACGCTAATTATCATCAAATTAATTGACCCACTTGTTTGCTGCTTCTCATCTCTGATTCTCTGATTACTAATTTGTTGGTTTGAACTGGTGCTGAACTGGATTTTATTTTCCCTACAATGCTCAATATTTTTCTTGTGTGTCATTGTTACAAGTTTGGACAACAAATTCTATTAAAAAATATGGAAAAATGGTCTTTTCTAATTGCTTCTCTCAGTATTCAGCCTTGACAGAGAACAGAATCAGTGTTAATCAGTTCACGAGTCTTGAGCCAGACACATCCGCTTTGTTAAAAGGACAGTTAAAAATTTGCAAGCTTGTTTTATTATTGGCTTGAAATTTTTTTCAGCTTAGAAACTGAGTTTGGAGTGACTTTATGAATGTGGATGAAACATTGAAAACATATCATTAAAAAGTCATAAAAATAAGGGTAAAATCAGGGTATATAGACCTTAGGAGAATAAAGATGTAACCTAAGATGCATACAGTTATCAGAATATTCACAATATTATGAAAGCTTTCATCTTTCTATTCTTTCCCTTTCCAGGTCGTTATCCAGGGTGGAGAAGCCGAGCATTCGTTGTCAAGCAAGCAGGGGTCGTTGCCATGCACGAGGGGCTTTACTCAGAAGGAATACATCACAGAAACTGACCAAGAGTTGGCAAAGGGACAGGCTGTCTTCAACGGTCAGTACACACACACACACGCACACACACACACATGCACACACACACACACACACACAGACTTGCTTGGAGCAGGGACAGCTTCTGTAATAATCCCCTGCTGTTGGGTGGGGGTTGTGAAGAGTCCTGCTGATATTTGAACCATAATTGAGCTTCAAGAGGACTGACCTTTGTGACAACTGCATGTGGAGTAGAATGTGGTCCAGTCTGTGTTGTTCTGATTGCTATGGTTTACATGTTGTGATGCAGCGTGACAGTGAATCGAGGACTGACCTTTTTTGATTGTTTTGTAAAAGCATTGATGAGTGTTTATTTCCTATCTTCTTAGAAGGGATGGCGTTATAAATTGGATTGTGGTCTCACTGCAGTTTTTTTAGGGCTTTTGTCCTGCCACTGGTGCACAAATCATTGGGAATGTTTACTTCTTCAAGCCACAAGATAATCTTAAGAAAAAGTATTGATTTTAAGTAGTGTCATCACTCTTTTGGAAATGTAGAGCTAAGTAAAGTTTGGCTTTAGTAACAGTCAGACTGAGCTCATCAAGAGTATAAACATAAGAAAGAACAAGCTTGTATCCATACTTAAAGAGACCTCCACCTATAAAACCTTTAAGTTGATGAGATGAACATTTACCCTACTTACTTTCTCACTGAAAGTTAAAGATTTAATTTCCTCAGTCAGACCCCTTAGACTTTTCTTTTGACAGCTCTGTTTTGTTTCAATTTTTTGTTTGTCTTTGTCTTTACTTCTGGAGACATTTTAGTCCTCAGAAGTCATTTTTACAGCTTTAATTAGTTAAATTGGCACTGTTGGTTGTGGCAGCATTGCACTCACCAGAGTAATCATTGAGAAATTGAAATGTAACAAAGTTGCTAAAAAAGTTTAGACAGGTCAGCTAAAAAAATAGACTTCCGATGATCAGATTGATTTTTAGACAAAGCAGCAGTTTAGCAAAACTAAAATCACAGGATTGAACTATGGACAGTCTGTGTCAAAGCTATAAATTCTGTCGCTTTTGAATTTAGCTCTAATGTATCCAAGAGTCATCAAGTCAACCTACCTGCCACCACATGCTACTGATCATACAAAACCCCCTGTGTGTATCGAATGAAGCAGAGATATGTTATTGCTTCTGACTTGTTAAATGTGTGTTGTTCTTTAGATATTACCTTATCTGGCTTTGTTAGCTCTGGGTAGAGTGTTGTAGTGGTTTTTGTGTGTCTTTTGGGGTGACTGTACCTCAGAGTGGGTTGTCTACTTGCAAGAAGGTGGTTCAATCCCTGGCTCCTCTGATCTTTATAACAAGTGTCCTCGGGCAAGGTACTGAACCCAAAATTGCTCCTGATGGCTGTTCCATTGGTGTGTGAATGTGTATGAGTTCCTAATGAGCAGGTTGGCAATTACAGAGTAGCCACCTGGCATTAGAGTGCGAATGTGTGTGTGACTGGTTGATTGCTGACTTGTGTTGTAAGTAATCAAAAGATAAAAAAACTGCCATATATGTACAGTCCAATTACCATTTGTCTTTGTAATATCAAGGATACACTGAATTTATGTATGAAATTATAATTCAAAAAATTATATTTTGAAATAGAAATTTTGAATTATAATTCAAAATGATTTCAAAATGTGACTGCATGTAGGTCAGACCCTGTTCTGCAGTAATATCTTAACGTGGGTTGTGAGGCAAGCTGTTGTTTACTCAGTGAACCAGGATCAATGGGCATGATATGTCTGTGCTGTGTTCAGAGGGGTAGGAGTGATCAGTATCATTGACTGGGCCTCAGGGTATCAGTAGCAAGCTGATCAATAAACAGTGTACGTTTGTGGAGACTAGGTGAGCTCTGCTGAGTGAGAACAGAGGTCTTTCACCTTGGTGAAAATACTGGTTTGGATCCTTTTGAATTTTTTTTAACCAAACTTTAGGACTAGGATGACCCTGTGGCTTTTTTTCTTTTTAAATTGCCCAGTGTGCATAGTTCACTGTCTAAAGAAACATCCCTGTTCTAATTTCAAAGCAATCAAGGAAGAGTTAAATTGGCTAAAATTGTTGGTAATATGGTTTAAAGCATGTTCCATAGAGGGTAATTCATAGTTGGACTGAAACTGCGTCTCAGCCTGCATGTTTTTCTCAGCCTCGAGTCTACATGTATTGTGTCTACATGTATATATATATGTGTGTTGATCACAATATCATCACACAAAGCTGTCTTCGCCGAACAACCTGCCTATTCCTTCCACACAGGAAGTGCTTAAAACCCTGTGATATCTCTACAGTAAATGTCACTGAAAGCGTTTTGCCTTTAAATATCAATGAACGAGAATTGAAGCTCAAAGAATTGCATAGATACTTGAGTTTTATTCTACTCTGATGAGGGTTGTGTCAGGGTTTTTTTAAGATACGAAGGTTGCTATTTTGAACTTCTTGATTCTGTCTCAGCAGTGACTGCTGAGATGCTCCTCAGTTTACCAAAGGCTTATGGATGTAAATTGCAGCTCCGAGTATGAACATGTAAACTGGATAAATATAAATTGGCTTTCGTTATTTATTTCCGCCAGTGAAATAGTCCAAATAATTTAGAAAGGGAATTTTCTTCAGCTGGAATAGTTTTATGTGTCTCCTTGTGTGTTCTTTATTTTGAGGGTCAGCTCATGAAACAGAGCTGACCATCTAAACAAACCACAATGAAGTACCAGACAAAAACCAAATAATAACTCTGAGAATGAATGTGTGAGTGTGCAATCACATGTTTCTGTGCTCCAGTGGACTTGTATGGGCTCTGTGAAGTGTAACAAGGAAACAGTGACAGAAGCTGACAGAATGGCTGGAGAAACAAGCTGTGAGAGTGTGTTAGTGTGTCTGACTGTAGAAATGGTTGTGGTGTGTGTCAACATGTGTAGGTGGGGTTAGAAAGTAAATTACAAAGCTGTGTGTTTATACAGTGTAACACACTTTAATTGCTACTCATGCAGCCAGACTGCTAAAAGGTGAAGAGTGAAAAATGTTTGTGTCGTTGCTCATTATATCTTTTGACTTGATGCATCTCATACTGTTTTTCAGCAAAACACAATGTCTTCAGCTAAATCATTACTTAAGCCACATAACCCCCAAAAATATAATATGAAATCTGGAAGATTAGGTATGAGACACAAACTTAGCATACTGCTCTGTGCTGGTTTGTTTTCAATTCACCACACGACTTATTTTATATTCATAGTTGAGTTGATTATTTTATACTGTAATTGAAAATATTTTACAATATTTATTAAGGTAATAATACCAATAATAATCGTGTGTTTCCATTATACCAAATTTGTAGCATTAGAGATCTTTAAGTTCACACATGATTACTCCATTTAACTTTTACACTAGTTCTGTGTTCACATTAGCTTTTTAACTCCCTCTGTAGTGTTAGTCAGGTTAGTCCATTACTTTAATAGGTTACATGCCTTTATTTAACATTTATCTCATTTATCTTTTTGTTCTTGCTCTTTCTTTTTTTTCATGACAGCATCATAATTGTTACAAGAGAATTAGTCTTTTAGTTCTAACATTAGAATACAATATACAATGTACACTATATGCCAGTGCCAGTACAAACAAGTATAGTAGAGAAATTATAAAACAAGTATACTCGCTTGGGAAAAAAGATTTATGTAGTAACAAAAAAAAAAAACAGATTTAACTTATAGTTCAAGTAGCTTTAGTCAGATGGTCTGCATATTTTTATTCACACTATAATTTGCTAGTATGAAGAAAATAAAATAGTTGTGATAATTGTACATTAGCTTTTCATTTAAGACTACAGCTTTTCAAATATATCAGAATAATTGATCTAAATTAGTGTTTTAATTATGTCACAAGTTTGTCTAATTTTAATGAAAAAATGCCATGAGTGTCTGTAGAATAACATTTGGCTTATTTTTTGTCGAAGTTTACAAAACTAATCTTTGCTTCTTTTTCTTGTGTGTGCGTGCGTGTGTATGTGTGTGTGCGTGCGTGTGTATTTGTGTGTGTGTGTGTGTGTGTGTGTGTGTGTGTACAATTTAATGGGATTTGTTTTTTGTCTTTATAATAACTATACTCAATAACACCGTGTAATATATTGAAATTATTTTCTTAGTTTGAAGGAGGATATGAGGGACTCATGAGCCATTTGAAGATCAGTGGCGGACCAGTGGGTGTTTTTGCTGGGTTACAATCTGATGGCTCAGGGCGCTGTTAATTATTTAATTGGAGCAGAGAATGACTAAATTATTAATGAGAGGATGGAGAGGAGAGACATAATTATAAACAGACAGACAGAGAGACTAAGTATCTGGGGGATGGGTTGTGAAAGGGTTGGAGGAAGAGATCAGACACAGAGGCTTTGTCAGACTGTTGAAGACATGATGCTATAGGCTATATGATACCATATATTGTGTAAAATACTGTCCTCAGGTTTTTTGATTGGTTTGTAGGCGTTGAGTCCATAATTTTACCTTTGAACAAACAACTTAAAATGTAAAGAGATCAGATATTATTATTGGGTATATATTTTTGGAAACAGACACAAATTTTGTTATTTTAAATGTTTACTAAAACACAGTCAGGTTACAGTTAGACCACTCCTACACCTTGCATTAAAATGAGTCTCATATCCAGGATGTATGTTGACAGGATTTAACCTGATTTACAGTAGCACCTAGTATTATTTTCTGTCTCCTGTGTTTACCTTGAAATCCAGTTGGGATTTGATCATTCTGCCAGCATCATTTTCTTTTATTCTTCCCCTTATCCTCATGCAAGGGTCCAAAAAAACAAAACAAACAAAAAAAAAAAAGAAAATGAAAAAAATAAGGATATTACTCATCAATTATGCTGCACTCTTGTACAGAGTTTTATTGTTTTTTCAAAGCAGCAATCCATAAGTTCATGACTGAAAATCAAATAGGGGGAGTATTAGAATTTCCCATAACAACACTTTCTTATATCCTCACTGGTGATCTTGGCCACTCAAAAAGATGTGAGTTAGAACTACAGCAGTGGAGAAACGCAGAATCTTTTAAATGAGAAAAAAAATATATATTAAACATATTTTCATGTAGACACCTCCTCCTAGGAAGCAGGCATATGACTGTTCATCTACCATAAAATAAAGACCCCACAGGAGCAAATACAGAGGGTTCACTGCTTTACACCTTGAAAACCATTGACAAGCCTCAATAATAGAAAAGCCTGATTAAATTTTACCTAAGAAAGCTAACCTAGTTGTAGACCAGCATTCTTTGGATGGACAAAACTAAGATCAACCAATACTAGAGTGATGAGTACAGAAAAGTATGGAGGAGACTTGGAAGGTTTCCTTTGGCAAGTGCTTACTGATGACGTGACAGAAGACAGAAGCAGCTGGAGGAATTCTGAAGTGTGAGTGTGTGGGGATATACTGTCTGCTTAGATTCAGATGATACCTCACAGCACAGATGGACAATGGCCAAATGGCCCATGATTTTGTAAATTTGTATAACAATAACATTTAAGCCCCTTAATACATTGGAATGTGCATAATAATGTGGGAGAAATTCCTAAATATTTCAACAGAATTTTTTTTGACAGCATCTTAATTATTTAAAGCTTAAATTATGAACTTTAACTACATCTTAATTATTTTATTTGTGTCATACGGGGCTAAAATAAAGAATTTTATCACTGTCCAAATATTGCTGGGTCCAACTGTATGTGACTTGCTGTCATCCATTAAAAATTCTCTGGACCGTGATCAATCTCAATTTTTGGGATCAAGTCCAGATGAGTTTAGAAAGAGGAAAAAATAAATAAATCCTGATTTAAATCCATATTTGACATTTGAACAGTCATTTTTTAGCCAAGTTTTTGTACAGTTGCTTATGTTTAGAATTTAGCTTTCAAGTTTTTAGTAAATTATAATGTTCCAGTATTTCCAGTCTTATATAAGTATGGTTTTGTTAAAAGTTTGTCATCAATCAGTATCAAAACTAAGTTATCTTAAAGGGGGGCAGTGTTTAAAACTATAGACCTCCAGCCCTACTGTTAAAATGAATGATTCTTTTTATATTGACTGATAAAGGATTAGCATTTAAGCGAACATTGCCTATTAAATACAACCAACAAAAAAATCTAATTTTTCAGCTCTCGAAGGAATCTGCCTAAAAGCCTTTATCACTGATTCAGGTTTCTTTTTCTGTGTGAAGGAAACAAAAATAAATAGAGGGAAAAGGAAAACTGATTTAGCTGCTCAGACCAGTGACAGTTGAGCCAGTGGAAAGTCCTTCTGTGCTCGTGTGTGTGTGTGTGAGTGTATCTGTTTAGAATGACTATCTGTCGATGAGGAAACACATGAGGTAGTTTTGGCTTTCTTTTCTAGCCAAGAGGTGGAGGTGTTTGTGTGGATCATGTTCCCGTTCCTCATCTTTGGTGTATGTATGAGTGTGGGTGTGTTTTTATCACATTTGTGTGTGTTGATTTGAGCTGCATTCCTTTGCTTGTGCTCTCTGTGTATGTGTGTGTGAGAGAGGACAGAGTCAGGCTGAGGTCAGTGGCTGTCCTGTACTTCCTGTGGAGTGCAGCAGAGCTATCTGCTCTGACCTTCCCATTTTTCCCATCTATCTTTCTATTAAGGCGGTGAGTGTTAGTCAGTGATATGGCCTCATACAGCCGGCTGTTGGTCAGCACTGCCACACACAGCTGTGGAAACCCCCAACCGGGAGCCAATTGACACAGTGCACATTCATCCCCCAAAATCCTTCATCCAAGTCCCCCTCTCTTTCTCATTTCTCTCTCTTTCTTTTCCTGTTTCTTTCCCTTTTCTTGTCAAACAGAGGATTGCCCTACTTTATTCTAGCATCATATATCACTGTCTTGCCTTGCAGCCGGACTCAAGAAGGGCAGTTGAGATATAGCCTACCTGAACCAGTATCACTCTTTTTTTCCCCCTCATTTGCCTATGTTTTGTCTCTTAGGGGCTTGTTAACATTTGAGCGATGCATGTTCAGTGCTCTTATATGTTTTCACTTCTAAATGTAGTATGGTGATGGCTGAATTTTGTAGTAGAAAGTACTCAATTTGTACCACTCCAAGGTATGAATTATTCATTTCAATTTAAGGATGGCTGGATGGACGTCATTTCATCTGCCCAGCACTTTGTTCACTACATCAGCAGCACTCTAATGAAAATATCTTTACAGCTACCACTGAGTGTGCAGTATTGAATCTTTATTTCGTTGAAACAGTTCATTTTCTGGAAGTTAAGCTTTTTTGAATAAAATAATCAGAATAGAATATCTGTCTTTGGCTTAAACAGTGAATTAAATATCTGACATTCACATCAATGATGTTAACCCAATGCAATAAAAAGACTGTCTCACTGATTTAGGCATTGCTTGCAATGGTTTAAAGAGGTTCAAAGAGGTAATACACTGATAAAAAACATGAAAACCTAGAATTAGTATAATTCTTTATCATTTGACAAATCTCTTTCATGATATGCAATCATATCGCCACATCCAACTGCCAGCCAGTTTCCTTTTTGAAACTGATCTTGATTTCACTGACCCCCAAAGGTTGAATCCTAGCGTTTTTGGTGTCCACCACTCTCAGAACAAAGTTTCAGCTTTGTGTAAATAATAACAGACTAGTTGAATCTTAACGGAACAGCACATACTTGATGAGGACAAAGTTATAGTGAGATATTTAACCAATTTTAAGACATTAATTAATTTTTATCTCAAAAAAAGTCTAAATATACAATTTTGAATTTTATAGGGGATTTTTCAGTGCTTAAATTATTGGGCAGGGGAGGGTCTTTACTAAAGTTCTAACCAACCCTTACATTAAGTTAATCACACAGTTCTTTCTTACATCAGGTGATCAAGGAAAAAAAAAGCTTATTCTGCTTGGGCACTAATTGGAAATGCCTTTGGATCAGAGGGTCAGAGGGTCAGTTAAATTTGTAAACGTAATAAGGGGGACCTCTGACAGGTAGGTGGGGGGCTTCTGTCAGCACCAATCAGGAGCAGTTGCTATTTATTTCAGTGCCAGTGGTGAGTAAGGAGGGAGGAGGGCGCCTCCTGTCACAGCCAATCATGGCCTCATTCATGTCCTCACTGACTAAAACCAATCTGTCCCCTCTCATCATTGTCATTATCATCAATAAAAACACCTCCAATCAGTGACCTGAAATAAATGAACCATAAACAGCAGCAAAGAACAACCTCATGTCCGCATTTGGTTTGTATTTGAATATGATGCTGTGGGTGATGGGAACAACAAGACTGTAGTGACCAATACATTTGTTTATAGATACTTCATTTCTTCTTGAAGTAATGTTACTTTCCAAAGATTTTAGGACGTGATGAATAAAGACTTAAAAATTAATAAACAGCCCTCTCAGCCAAAATTGTAATTAAAAACTATGGTCATATAAGACACCAACATTGTGGCACATTGTAGACTGCACATGCTAAATTACTCTCAACATGGACCTTACATGTTTTAAACTCTGTAAATCCATCCAAATATCAAAATTCCAAATCTTATGGCCTTACATCTACTTGCCAACTCAGTCTCCAGCAAAATGTAATGTTACCTTCAGGGGATATAAAAATCAAGTTCCTTATATTAATGGAGCAAAGCCAAATCAGCTTTGAAAAACAGAAGTGGCTGCAGCAATAAACAACTCAAACCAACTGTGTGGTGAAGACTGTGTTTTTTTCTGTGATTAGACTTGTTGAGAAGTGCAGTCAGAGACATTTGTTGTCCCAAAATGGAGATCGTTTTTTTAAAGGTAAACAGCATTACTAGAGTTAAGTGCAGAATAATGAACCATTTTAATCATCTCCAACACATACATACACACATAATGGTGTGTATGGATTTTCAAAGGTATGCTCCCTGAGCTTATGTGCTCTGCGGTACATATTTCCACAAAGTGCAGCATGATAGCACAGATACCAGCATCCATCCCACTACATTATTTAGTTTATATGCGGTCCATCATTCAAAGAGTTTCTCTTGACTTTCTCTCTTTTTTCGACATTAGTTCATCATTGCAACATCAGTTGCATAACAGTTCAACAATTTCAACATTTTACCCAACAAATCAAGAGTTAAAAAAGTTAAACATGGCAAAACTTAACAGCTTTTAAGTTTGAAGTTGGACCACGGACAGATGGTATTGACCTGTTATCAAGCTTAAACTTTTACTGACCCTTGTTGAGAAAGAGACTAAAATGAACACACATTAATTTTAAGAGAAAAAATGTGTCCACTCTGCTCTGCTGTTCATCGAGTTGCCATCCAACATGTGAACCTTACATTTGCAAAGTTTGCAAATATATTTTCATTTACATTGTACTGGTTTCGAAAACATCCAAATCAGTTCCATAAAACTGATGACAAATTAATTGTAGAGACCAACTCTTTCTTGTTGTCATGCTGTTTATTAAAAAAAGGAAAGAATCCTGAACAGACACACCATGTAACCAGTCAGAGTGCTGGAATAAGCAGCTACCTTGAGATAAACTGTGAGTGACCAAAACTGTTTGACAGCACTTTGTGTGAAACCAGTATTTACCAACATTTATATGTAAAAGAACACAGCCTCTTCACTTGTTGTCTTATGCTCATCACTCCACTGTTTCCTAATTTATTTGCATGAGGCTGAAATTGGTACTTAAGCTAAAACGTGAAGAATAATGAGGACACCATTAATGACTTCTGCTAAACCATGATGGAATTACAGAGTCTAGTTCCAAGTGAGTAAAATGTCTCCCATCAAATTTCCCTGGCTGTTATAAACCACAGTGTGAGGAGTGAATGGGAGGTTAGTCAAGGTTAATGAAGCAGGATGTGTACATAGAAGAGTCGGAGGAGCATTAGCACTGTTGCCATGCAACAGTTCAGCTAAATTTGAAGTTATTGCTCTGTGTATAGTTTTTAAGCATCAATATGCCAGATTCTGATTATCTTAAGAAGTGACCATTAACAAAGAAGACCATAGTGGAAATGTACACTTAAGGACTAATCTGTTGAAAATAATTTTACCATCTGCCTACTAGTTCCACCATCTGCCTCAGCAAAAACCCAAGAAAGCGTGCTGGCTAGTGTAAAGGTGTGTTCAGACTATGTAGAGGGTAAATTTCAGGCAAAATGAATGCAAAAACTTGAGTGGATGTAACTTGGACGAAAACAATTCAAATGCTTGAGTTGGAAATGTTGTAACTCTTAGTAAAAAAAAATCTGCACTGAGGCCTCTGACCATGAATGTATGGGAAGAGTATAAAAAATTATTTCAGAGCAATGAAAGGCTGACGCTACAAAACCATCAAACAAAATCATATTTTAGTTGTAAAACAGTTTAGTTGTTTTGTTTGGAGAAATGTAGTCCTGCGCATAATTTCTGCAGGTGATATATTTTACAGATATACCACATTACAATCCATAACTAATCTTGAACCTTTTTCCCATGAGACTAAGTCACACCACTGTATAATCTGCTTTACAAATGTCATGCATGGACAGATTTTTTCAATGATAAATGTACTTTTCCTCTCAAGTAAACATGTTTTTTTTCTCGCTGATGTTGAGGAAACTCAGATCAGGATTTTCTACTCTGTTTTTCTAATTCTGTTAATCATGACTCACATAAAATTACTCAAAAAACAGAGTGATGTTAATAAACCCCAGACTGACCACTCAGCATAGACAGAAATACTGGTGCTTTTCTCCAAAACATGCTTTCTATGTGTTCATACACTACATATGTGTGTGTTTTTGTGTCTGCATGTATGCGTGTTCGTGTTCGTGTGTGTGTGTGTGTGTGCGTGTGTGCGTGCGTGTAGGTGTGTGTGTGTGTGTGTGTGTGTGCATGTAGGTGGGTGGAGGAGATTCTGTGTCTGGTTCTCATTATAACGTCTCTGTATGTTGAACTGACAAAACCCAGGCTGTGCCAGCTCCACAGATATAGCTGGAATGTGGGCATTGTGTGTATATGTGTGTTTGTGAGAGTGTGTGTGTGTTTGTGCATGTGTGTCTTTGTGTCTGTGTGTGTAGGAGAGAGTGTGTGTACTCCCACGGGTACTCTTCCAGTGGTGGTTGTTCATGTTCCACTAAATCCTGTCCTCCCATTTGTCTTTCTCAGCTTTCCCCCCATCTCCCTCTCCATCTCTGTCTCTCAGCCATTTTCTGTTAAATGAATGATGGCTGCATGCCTGACCTCACATCTGACTAATAATGCGTCTGTGTATGAGTGAGTGTATGTGCACGGGTGCATGCATGTATATGTGTGCGGATAACTCAGAGTTAGTATGAAGGGAAAAATGCTGTTCATTCGCCATTAGTTGCTCTATATTTAGGGTTCAAGCCCTAAAGTGGCAGAACCCTATTGTTATTTTTGTTATTGACATATAAACTGTTATAAATAATAGAGAATGGACACAGTAATAAAGGGGTTTTGCTTTGGCTCAAACTGCCATGAACTTTTATGATCTAGAAACATCAAACTTCACCAAATAAATGGAAATGTTATGAAAGGCTTTACAAGAGGTGTGAGCCGGTCAGGCCGGATGGTGGCGCTGTAATTAAGGCCCAAAAAAAGCAATTTCATAAAGGTCATACATTTAACAGCATAAATTTGATTGACTTGAAATTTTTCGCACAAGTCCACCTGAATGTGCTCTACAAAAAGGCCTCTTGAAACTTGAAAGTCACCATGGACTTTTTTTCTGTCGTTTTTAATTATTTTGAAAAAGTGATATCAGTGTACCTATGTAATTTTTAGCATACAGCCTTACAAGGCTGACACACACATTTGTGTCATATATGTGCAAGATCAAAAAACAGAGCAACCATCGACCAAAAAACTTTGCATGGGACTAGGCATAGAGGGATAATGGCTATAACTTATTTGATTTGTCTGATCATGAACAATCTGGGGATTCTAAGTGATTTGATAGAATTATTCAAGACTTTCTGTGGGCCAAGAGGAGACCAAGAATCACTATAAGAACAATATGGTCATCAAAGGACATAGGAGATATGGCTCTACCCAACATGAGGCTCTGCAACTTACTGTTTGAAATGTCTACACTGATTAAGCACCGGAAGGGAACAGACCCAAAGCTGGGCTGGATCAAAACTGAACAGGAGCTTGTAAGGCCTTTCAAACCTTTGGATGTTCTTCCACTTAGTTCAATTACTAACAGACATAATTATTCTTCACATGTTGGGGCATGGGTGATTCTAAACTTGTACCTCAAAACTCAACTGACAGATATTCACCAGTCTCAGTGTGCATGTTCAGGGGCAAGTATTAATCAAAATCTGTGGTGCCATATTGATTGATGCAAACAGGCGCAACCTATCACGTGTTTACTGATCACTGAAAATGCTTTGAGCAATACTAATTAAACTCTCTGGAGACATCTTGGCCTATCTCCTCAACCTACACAGAGTTTCTCTCAAATCTGATAAAATGTGGATGGTAATGCAACTTTTAATGTGTAATTATTGAAACACTGCATGTTTTGTGAAGACAAAACAAGCATGAATTTTATTTTAGTTTATCTTTTAAACTGGTTGAAATGTCTTTGCTCACCTTTGTGAAGCCCGAAGCCCTCCCACTGATGCACGCAGCCATAATTTTGGCCAGTAGAGCTGTTTAAGAGGGCTTGAACCTGTAATCTGCAACTTGCAGCTATATTTCTTAAATGTTATTAGTTGAAATGAGCTAGAAAAACAAAACTCTTCAAAAAATGTAAATAATGTACAAAATCTTCTCTAGAAATACGATAGTGGCTCTTTACAAACCCTGCCTCAACACTAGTCTGGGTATACAGTATTTGGGAATCTGCCTACCCAGTACATTTTGAGCTCAACCTTAAGCTGACACCACAAATACCACAAATGTGTACTTTAAAATTAAGGTACATGAATGTAGGTGTTATCTCTCAAGGGGAAAGTACAGCCAAAATTTGGAGTCCTAAATTGATCGGGGCAAATAGGAAAGATCCATCATATGATTGCATCAGTAAATTGAGTAATCCCAATTAAACTCTATGGAAAAATCCTGCACTTTTCCTGAACAACTACAGCAATTTTTATTCAATTGGATGAATAGTAATAGGGATAAATAGTGTCACTTGGAGTTCACAGTTATTGATAAGCTACAGGCTTTGTGACAATCAGACAAGTTTGACCGCCTCTTTCCTTTTTTAAATAGAACTAAAGTAGGTTGCTTAATTTTGAGGAGCCTAAAACCTGCTTGTTATTGCTGAAAGCTCCAATTTTGGCTGTTAGCTGCTTCCTTCTGTTAAGCACCAAAGGCTTGAACCATTCAACTGCTGCTTGCAGCAGAATATATTTACTTTTCTACAGCTTAAACTCGTGCCAAATCTAATTATACAATAATAGTACACTTCGGAACATTGACTGATGACTGGACTTGTAGGTTTTTTAATTAGTACATTAATATTAATAT
The DNA here is from genome assembly GCA_029814765.1 of Acanthurus leucopareius. Taxonomy (NCBI): domain Eukaryota; kingdom Metazoa; phylum Chordata; class Actinopteri; order Acanthuriformes; family Acanthuridae; genus Acanthurus; species Acanthurus leucopareius. The sequence goes on along the minus strand of JAQMCX010000045.1, from coordinate 1,071,975 downwards.
ATTCATTAATATATTAATAAATATTGTGAAGAAACACTGTGGCTCTTGGTATGACAGTGTTATTTGGTACATCAGTATTGTCTAGACAGAATATGTATTGACTTTTTGCAGACAATCACAATGTCCAAAGGATGAATCCAAATGACTTTGCTGATTCCTTGACTTCATATTTTATTTACAATTAACAACTAGCCAGATGGAAATGTATCTTTGTGGATAATTCAGTTAAGTACAAACTTAAAAGAAAAGCAAAATGCAAGATCATGCTAATTTGGAAGTCATATGTATCCATGTATATATCCATTGCCATTTTTTACAGTCACAACCACAGATATGCAAAAGAGAGAGCTTTAACTGAACAAAGAGAGTAGCAACTTTTCTGATGGTTGAAATTTAAGTCTAAATTAAGGTTTTTGTTCTTGCAGTATGTGCCAAATTTTCTTTTTCTTCGTTTTTTTCATTTTGTTTAAACAAGGGCAGATGACTAAATCCTTCAGCAACAAATATTTCAGGTGACTGAGGCTTTCCTGGATATAAGATGAGAAACTAAGTTTTATGCATTGCAGGATAATACTCACCATGAGCCCACCCATCAGAGGTCTAACTTGAGCCCTGCAGTCTCCCTTTGAGCCTTTTATTTTCCATATGCTACAGAGATTGATACAAAATTGAAATATAAACTATATCCTGCTGATAAAACTCTAGCTTTAGGTCTTGTCAATCTCCAGCGCCATTGCATCATTGTAGTGTGAAGGTGATACCAAGTACAGTAACACATAAGGATCAGTCAGATATGTCTGGTGTATAATGGGAGAGTAAATGCATGCACAGAAATAATTGGAGTCTGGCTCATATTACTCCGGGATAAACAGCTCAACTGGTTTATATTACACAAGAAAAAAAGGACAGAAAGTTTTTTGATTGTGCCAACAAGTTGACACCACTCACATATCGACTGTGATAACTTGATCAGATTTTTGCAGAATCTGCCCAATTCTCAATCATTCTCAGTCTGAAAATGATTATTTTATTTTCACAATGAAACCCTGAAGAGCTTCAGTTGTGCTTGGTGAAAAAATTTACAACCAACAAAAATAACCACAGCAAACTGAAAGATAAGGCTGAGGTCTGCGACTAGCCTCTGGAAAGTGTTTCTTTCACTGACCTTAATGTTAACAAGACTGCAGTCACCTTACAGCACTGTGACACAAAGCAGGGTCATATTTCCTCTGCCAAGCTCATTTTTTTTTTGTCAGACTGCAGGATCATATTCAAACAATGGCCAATTAAAAAGAAAACTGAGAAAGAAAGATCATTTGACCCTTAAAATGATAGTTGAATATTAATATATTTTTTAAGAACAAAAATACACTGCAAATATCATTTACTGCACACAGTTTGATGTGACTGAAAACTCCAAAGATTCAACAGGTTGGGTTCATAAAGGATCAGTTTTAGCGAAACATCACTGTGATTCTGTGTAAAGTGCTGACTGTGAGGCACCTCTGTGGCCCCTGCATAACTTGTTCATTTTGCTGCCTTGAGTATATTTATGTCCTTTTGTGAGGAACCTCAAGGTTGTTCCTTCTACAGTAAACACTGACCTCCTTTGTTAAATACACTGGCATTGAAGCAACACACACTCCTTAATGCATCACGGGCTCCGCGAAACGCTCCCCAACACAAGTCACTTTTGTTTCCAAATCTTCCATTTGCATCTGAACTCCTGATATTTAAGGTGACGCTCAGCAGTAGAACCAGTTTTCTGTGACTGGGCTGCAAGAGAAGGATCTTAGGCTGATTTGTGTAATAAGCTATAGCAAGAAAAACAAATGATAGTTGGTCAGAATAGGTCTGACTTCAGACAATGGCTGCGTTAACAGTAAACATCACACAATTTTATCACAGTGCTTACTCATTTCCACTCTCAGGAAATGACCCCCCACCTGCATATCTGCTGTAGATACATTGCCTTTTACTAGACTGTTATTTTACAGTTTATAAAAACTGGTTATATATCAGTTGATTTTTGTTTTTTAAACATAGGAGCCCTTAAACATGGTTATCTGAAAATTAGGACAAAGATACTCAAATGTACCCAGAAGAACATTTTGGTTTTAATTGCATATCTGCTATGAATTGTATATCTACAGCAGATACAATTCTCTTTGGGCATTTTACCTACATAGTGGCTAATAAATATACCATCACTTTTTTCAGTGATGTGCTTTATTTGTCCACTTGTCTGCAGTTTTCTTGTGAGTGGCTTCTGCTCAAACCTTATTTCTCCAGAAACTTTGCATGAACTTGACACTTCTCCCCCTGTTATTGCCAGGCCATGGACCATGGGTTTGTGGAGTTGGCATGTCATACTTAAAGCTTAACAATAGCTTTGCATAACACAGGGGTGAGTCTGGAGGTGCTGGAGGTGCTGGAGGTCTGGTTGGTTGGTGGGAGTCAGAGTTCAAAACTACATCAAGGCTTATCAAGTTTTTTTTTTAATATGGGATGACAGTTTTCCCCTGGCTCTCCACCAAAACACACTCTCCACCAGAAAGAGCCTGTTTCTTTATGTGTGTGGTGGGTGGGCGCTTAGGTTAGTATGTGGGTGGCTGTGTGTTTGATTTACACCACATAATCCTGTGGTTTTCCCCTTGCTATGTTGACTGTAGTTTGGTTCACGAACATTGGCCCCATGCAGTTAATTGAAAACTTTGGTTACGTGACAACACTTTAGTAAGTTCCATTTGTTCAGATTGTTCCTTGCTCTCACTTTCCAAAGCGATTCTTGGTCAGAGATTCAGGTTTTTGTTTTAAGACTGATGGAACAGATAATTACCAACAAGGTCAGACAGAATAACTGAGATGCATTTGTTTGTGTCAGTTGAATGAACTGTGCCTCATCTCAGTGGCAATTATTATTGATAAATATTAGGTTTTTGTTGAGAATCCAAAAACATTGCCTGCCTTAAAGCTAAGCAGACTTGCAACCCACGAGCCAGGCCCTGCATGTTGCAAGTTTGATGTTCATGTTTGTTCCTAATGAGTGTGTTCTGTATCCTGGCCGGGGATTGACTCACCATAGCTGCAGGACTAGACTTTGTATCAACACAACGTTCTTCATGTGGTGTTAGTTGCTGTCAAGCTGATGGGCTTCTTCTGGCTTTGGCCTCCTCTTCTCTTGATGTAGGTGGAAGGTCACTAAGACAAGTGAAGAAAAGATACTGTTAGAGACAAAATTGACAGATGCATGCAGATGTTCCAAAACAACTTCAAAATTTTGTTGTTGGCTGCTCACATTGGATCTTAACTAACAGCTGATGAAGCTGACTAAAGCACTTTAAAACATTTGGTGCCCAATTTTCATCATTTGTGTCAAAAATATTTATTCTTAAGGTCGTAACACTGAAAATCATCAGGCTTTAAAATTTTTTACAATCACAGTAATCCAGTGACATAAAAAATGTTTCATGCTGGTCCATGTGTCCAGGAAAATGTCAGTGTCCCAGACAAATGGGAAAATATTCCAGTCAATAGTGTTTGTGTTTATTAAGTACGACCATTCCCTGTACAAGCAAGTTTATACTTTTAATCTGTAAATGAAATAAAGTATCAAAATGTTAAGAAAGGGACTGTTCCCTTTTTCCCTGATCAAACAGAAAAACACCTTCTGAATTGAAATTTGTCTATTACACCAACCTGCGAAAAACTTTATGGCTTTCATAACCCACCTCTTTAAAACATGTCATTCAAAGGCAAAAGCAAAAAAGCCAAATAATCAAGACATATTTGTTGAGTTTTAACTGTTTGTACGTCTTAATCCACTTTTCCAACAATCACCATCTTTGGTTTGGTCAAAATAAACCTTTAGTCCACAGAGTTGTGAAAACATTTCAGGGCTTTACAAGTGTTTGTGGAGATTATCGGGAAAGAGCTGCTGGTGGTCGACAGACAGCTGCTGAGCTCTGGTGATCTCTGGAGGAGAGACCCGAAGTCAGAGTGGGAACTCTTGGAAGAATAAACACTGAGGTCACACCTGATTCTGCTCTGATACACAGTCCCTCACAGGCAGGACAAGAGCTTTAAGTTTATTTTTTTTAACTTTTGGAATTAAACGTGGAATTAAGTGGAAGTTTGGCTTTCCATGCTGTTTACACAGGCTGCCTATCTCTGCTGGTGATGGCCTCTTAAACTGGCTGAAGCAGCAAAATAAAATGACAAAATTGCTGTAAAGACAATGGGCAATTGACTTAGCCAACCATAAAGGATAGTTGGAAATTAGATTTTAGCCAAATAAATTCTTATTCACTGAGTTAGATGTAAAAATATTCTGGCCACGTACATGCTGTTTTACCAGCTGCCTCTTTCTGCCACTGCTGGCCTCTTTTTTTGTTACTGGCTTAGCTCACTGAACAAGAGTCTGAGGAAGAGCAGCTACTCTATCTTGTTCTTCACAGACGGATAATTAAATTAGCAAAAATGACAAAAATATTCATAAAAACCCCAACTGTGATGGCCAATCACAGCTGATAAACTTCTGTAGTGACCTCACCCTTAAACCACAAATGATACAGGCTTCATTTCTTGTCTTTAGGGTAAAATCCTTTTCCCACCTGCGTCATATGGGATAATAAACATACATAGTACATGTTACCAAATCAGTATTTGTCAATGTCATAACTATGCTGTAAGAGATCTACTGTTTGGCCATCCCAAAAAGAACAACGGAGATATCAAACCCACCCAGAAAGCTGAAGCATATGCATTGCTTTGATTTGATGTAATGCCTCACTCTGACATGTGGTTCTGAATGATGAAGGATTTAGTGCTGTGCAAAGCATCAAATACCCCCAAATTTCTATCCCAGTGTCCAGAGCAGGGTGTGGTTCCATCTCTAGGGGGGAGGCCTGTGTCGGGAAGGATTATGGGATTTTGCAGGAAGAGGAGAAGGGGTTGGGGATTTTTGATTTTAAGATAATACATTTTCATAGCCTGCATTCATTACATCCATAATCCAACAGTGTGGGATGTGGCTGAAAACAACCATCATCCACATTGTTTGTGTGAATTCTGTGTGTGTTTGTGTATCAGATCAATCAGTCAATCTAAGTTAGTCTGCTCCTCATACACAGGCAACACAGCAACAGACTTTTCTCTTTGTCTTTCCCTCAAGATTTCAGTCATAATTACCTGCATTTCTTACATTAAATTTTCCCTACTCCAACCCACCCCCACCCACCCGTGACGCAAAACCTGTATTTAAAACAAAACTATAGCTCTGAACATAGAAATAACATGAAGACAGAGTGTTTCTGTAGCACTTCAGCAAGCTAAAGTGGTTTTAAATGCATGTTTCTGTGATATTAGATGGTTTAAATTATGAGGTTGAGTCCTTCTCTGTCTAAGGTTATTATCTTGGCATGCTTTAAAAAAATGCTCAGAGTTAGTGAACTGAGCTGTTTTGCTCCTGTAGTCATATCTATCATTGGTCTTCTTGAAAAATGTGGTGTGCTCAGTAAAAAACTGTCACAAAGCATACTTAGTGAATGTAGTTTTTGGGATTTGTAAAGAGCTGGACAGATGAATGTGAAAGCACCTGTGGTGAATTCTTATTTGTTCTTACATGTTTCCTGCTGCCATCATGTCACACAAATGCAATGATTTCTGAACAGGAAAAGACCCTGTAAAAGAATTTCAAGCTTCTTGTTGCTCCTCACTATGTGTTGTGAGATGTATGGATGTGTTTATGAGTTGTCAACAGTTAGCCAGAGAGGAATCTTTTCTGGTCAGTTTTCCTCATCAGACTGATTTACTGATCACTTTAATCATTTTGAGAGACATTAAGAAGTAACATATGCCCGAATGCATGTGTCTCACACCAAAATCATGAGAGGCCAACCCTGCATCCATACTAGCTGACTGCTAAATGGCTCTTTGCCCTCTTAGCTCCTTAACAGTTTGTTGAGGATGATTGAGTTCAGTCATCTTGAGCTCTAATTCAAAAGTTTTTTGAGCTGTTATTTGAACTGAATACAGTGTGTCACAGAAACCTACATTTGGAAATAAATCTGCTTTACTATTCACTTTGACTTAAGCCATGTCAGCAGAGGCGACACCCCATAAACCAGATCACATGAAAACTCTGTACAATGATGACCTGCAGGAAAAGTAAGAAAAATGACTTTATATCATTAGTATTATATATTCTGGGAGAGGAGTAACCTGATGATTCGTAATAAATGACCAAAAGTGGTTTTACACTTGGCATTGAAAAGGAAAAGTCTCCAAAACAACTGCAAATTTGATTTATTGCCTTTTAAATTTAAACATGGATTATGATGGATTATGTATTATACCTCTGACCAGAATATTAAATGGAAGAGGTGTAAAAACAAAAGTAGAGTACTGAAGTGTATTTGAGCATGATAACACCAGTGACTGCTTGTCTGCACAGTGATTTATTAAAAAAAATAAGTTATTTGAAATGGACCCAGGATGAGATATAAGTAGACTGAGGTGGAAATGTATGTATTATTTTAATCAATACACCTTATAAGAACAAAAGTAAACTGAATAGAACAAAATTCATAGAGAAGTAAAAGAGTGACCTTTGGACATAAATCACCAAGTGGACACAAACACAACAACAAATGAACAGCCCATTACCCCTAAGAACTGCATCCATCTTGGACATTTTTCACTTAAAGATTTATGGCTGAAGTTAACGCCTCGTGTCGATGCCAGAGTTGGTGTGCCCTTCACGTACGGAGGTGAAAAGAGAGGGTGCAGAGGCTGTCACGCTGTAGACAAGCCCTTTTATAAACCATGAACATGATCTTTTCTCAACTGGCCCTGCTTAGGTTCTGAGTGATTTACCTTGATTTTCTCACGCCAACTCAGTTTAAAAGAAACCAAAATGAATACAAAGTTAAATTCTGAAAGACTTTGAGTTAATGCTTGAGCAGAGGTGGCTGGAGACTGTGTTCTCTGGTTGTGTCTCTGTTTGTCATCCCGGTGGTTTGTTTAAAACAGCCATTGTAGTGTTAATACAGCATATTGTAGACTGTAGTTTCCACATTAAATACACCAACCTCCTCAGACATTGCAGCCTTGTCTGTGGGCTGAAGACAGCAGACAAGCTGGGTGTCCACAAGTCAGTGGAGTTTGGACTAGGACTAATGTTACTTGGTTTTGGCAGGGTGGGGTTGCCAGCAGCCCATCCTGCAAACACCCAGCCTGTCCACTCTTGACAGCAACACTGCAGCAACAAAAAGCAGCTATGCAGGAGGAGAGAACCTTAGAGGATCAGCAGAAAGGATAACAGCTGAAGAGGTTGGTTGTTGTATAGAAACTACAGCTAATAAATAACTCTATGGGCACTTCTCCTCACTGTGTGTTGTACAGACTAACTGCAAGAAAAACATACACAGCCAGTGCTGCGCATCATACAAATTTTATGCTTGACCCAAAACTTTTAATTCATAGTAATGCAAAAAATCATGGCAAAGCATTGTTATACCACTTAGGCATACCGTAGTGCTCAAGCAAAGACATCACAGACAGTTAAAATTGAAAAAAAAACCAACGATGGCATTTGCTGAAAAAAGAATTCCAGAGTCGTCCATTCTTCTTGCTGAGTGAACTGTGGTCGAAATGAATGGTGATGTTGTGCACATTTCCATTAGCAACTTATGAGGTGATAATATGTCAATAATGTGTTCACAGCTTGATCAGCTGCCCCCAAGTGGTGACAAGAGTCAATAAATGGAGCCGTAACCACTGCATGTGTTAAATAAATATTACTCATTGCCATAATCAATGACTGTGTTTACTGTACAAAGAATTAACAAGAAGTCCACTGTTAGGACATACTGTCTAATGACAGGATTTGAAAACATTTTCCTTTATCTATTATTACTCCTGTGACTCACCAGCAATGGTGAAATAAATTTTAGGTCATATCTGCAATGTTTAGGATTGACTGCAAAACAGAACTAAATCTCTCAGATAAAACCACATTCTCTTTGTCACTGTGATGAATTCCAAGGGTCTCAGCCCCTTTCACCTACTACCTTGGCATCTCAGGTTTCTACCTAAAAGATTTCCCTAAAGAGATATCTGCAGGGATATGGTTGGTACATGCTGTGGTGTGGCTGTAGCCCCGAAGAAAATGGAGTGAAGTAGAACATGTGTGACGACTCTAAATGGGTATTCCTGAGCTGGATAAAAGGCTTATTTCACATGAAACTCCTTTTGGTCCACATATTGGTGCTCTTTATCCAGATGCGTATAGACATTCAGGAGGTGGTTATGGAGAATTTAAAGGGAGAGTAGAGGAGCAGGAGGAGGGAGCAGACCTGTGAATGGCTTCATTAACACGAAGGAGATGGGTTCATTAACACTCAGCAGCCCTGTTGAAAAAAGAGAACCCACTGGTAGACTGGGGAGGAAAAAGGCATGCTGTGTGTGTGTGTGTGTGTGCATGTGTGTGTGTAAGTGTGTGTTGGCAGGTGCAGGAGGTGATAATTGGTAGTAGTCTCAGGCACAGATCTAAAAGTGGAGATCTTCACTGTCTCATTGGCTTTGAGATCTCAGATTCCCCCGTGGCTGTGTGTGTCTTTGTCTCTGCTCTCTTTTCTTTCATTTTCCTCTTCCTTTTCTCTCTCCCTCTCTCTCTTCTGTTGCTCTCCTGTGTCCGACCCTCTTTTTTTTCCTCTGATAGAGAAGGACAGGCCTGTGTGCCAAACTTTAACTGCTATTGGGCTTAAGGCTTGGCAGTGAAAGAACTCTTTCTGGTGTACATGTGGCAGACTTCTCCAAAAATAATGTGCCCCAATGTGAAGATGATTTGTTAAAGATTCATTTAATTCATCAAAAACAAACAAACAAACAAAATACATTTTCACTTTTATTCAATTGTTTAAGTAATTTCTCAAGTGACAGTGTAAAAAAAAAGCAGTTTGATGCATGTGAGGAAATGTTTTGTCTGCATTTGTAAACCCTAGATGACAAAATGTGGAACTGTACTTTACTACTACTGTATTACAATAGTAGCAGAGTACAGTAACTGTACTGTACTACTTTTTCTTTTTATGGATAAAAGATCACTTCATTGCTTGAAAAGAAAATTGATTATATTAGTCTTGCCTTAGCTGCACTTTAATGCATTTTAAACTGCACTGATATGAAAAGATCAAAATGTCTGGATGAGATAAAGACATAGTTTAGTTTATGGACAAAAATGCTATCCACACATTTCAGTTTGTGCAAAACAGTACTGATGCTAAGCCCTGATTGCTTTTTATTGTATCAGTAACTATATGGATCCAAAACAGACTAGTTATGATCAGTTGGTAATAAACAGCGTTAGAGTATAACGGCGTTACTAACGACGTTATTTTTTTCAGTAACGAGTAATCTAATTAATTACTTTTCCCATCGTTGCAACGCCGTTACCGTTACTGAGAAT
>JAQMCX010000045.1:1049964-1062406 GCA_029814765.1 Acanthurus leucopareius | reverse complement strand
AATTCAATTACTTTTTGGGAGAAGTAATTTGTAACTGTAACTAATTACTTTTTTAAAGTACGATGACCAACACTGGTTATGATCCATGCTGATCCTCAGGATTGGGATCAGGATCAGTCCAGGTACTCTGTAGACAAACTTTAGACTCTGTGCTAAACACACGTCTTCAATACCTTGGAGGTGTGATGTCCAGCCCTGCATGAATGATGTTTAATGTCATGTATAACCATTTCAAACCTGTAATGCATCTCCATGGGATTTTTTAAAATGAGGAAGTCAGTATAAAAGTATAAAAGAAAAACAGAATCAAGTATTTAGCATAATACTTTAGCATCATTTGGAAAAGGAATGACAGTCTTGTAAAGTTTATGTGATTTATTTAAAATAAGATGAAACATTCAAAAAAATATCATTTATGGTACTGTAATAGTGTGGCAAATGTATATGTTTGTGTATAAGTGTGTGCTCTGATGTCCTGGCTGTCCCCACGTACTCCTTAGTGTTTGTTCCTGAGTACCTCCTCAGCCACACTCCAGCTTATCAGTGATGAGAGGTTGGGTGGGTGGATCAGCCTCAATATGGCTGCTGTGTGCTCCTGTAAGCCACTCGGCTAATCTGTCAGTCTGTTTGCATGTCTAATGTGTGTCTGTGTGATTAGAGGCAGATCAATGCAGGGATTGATCAGAGCCTTAACAAATACAATGTGAAGAATTGATAATGAGTGGATGTGAACACTGATTGTCGTTGATTATTTGTGCAGACTGCTTAGTCTTCAGATTGCATGAAGTAAAAAGAAACCAGGCTCTGTTGAAACTAAAGGCCTACCTTCTGTCAGATTCACAATAAAGAACACTGTTAAGGTGTTCAGAGCCTCTTAACTAAATAACTGGTGTCCATCTGATGTAGGTGAAAAAGCTCTAAAGGCCAAAACATCGAGTCTTGTACTCTATTAAGGCTCAGAAAATTATTTATAAATTCTACAGGTGCTATATCACAGATATTTTTCCCCTACAGAGAACTGTTCAGCTTCTATTGTGTTGCTGTAAATGAACAGTTTCTGAAATTGCTTTATTGAAAATGAATTGGAAACATATTTTGTGATCACACGTCCAGTGGCCGGTCTTGATTTCTCCAGGGGCTATTACGTGGCGTCTGGCGTTGCTAGAATTAGATAAAGCTGTATAATGAAGTAAATCTCATTTAGCTGTAAGAGTCCACCAAGACAATCAGCAGTTGTCACAGATCTGCACTACAGCTATCGATTGTCTGTCCAACACTGTAGGAATAACAGATAGGCGTGCTGGTTAAGATGAGGCTTTTCTTACACCACTTCACAATGTGCCCTGACTGCGAGCCCACAAGCTCTTCTGATCTTGCTTTGTGTATGTGTGTTTATTTGTGTGTCTCTGTATGTGTGTTAAATTGAAAATCCACTGTAAAATAGATTTATATCACATTCATAAAGCAGATTTATATCTCTGAGCAAGTCAGCAATTCAGCCTGATTGTGTTCATTTATGCTGATGCACCACAACATGATGCAGTAAGACACAGCACACTTGAATATAAAAAAACTGTGCCATGCACAACAGTAATGTGCACTGCACAACAATAATATATGGAATATAGGGTTGTGCAATTAAATATTTTAGTAATAAAATATTCTGCCAAATATTTCAAAGATTTATTTACCAGTTGTTTAATTTTGCTTTAGTAAAGAGCAATTGTAATTTATCAAAAGAGAACACAAGACAAGTAACCTTAAATTAACAACCTATTCACTCTTAATTCAAGTGTCATATTTTTGGTTTTAAAGAAATGCAAGCACAAATAAATAAGAAATAAACCTGAATATCACAACATAAATTCTTAAGGCTTTTCTTAAATACATTTATTTGTACATTGTGTGCTCTACACCTGCTGATCCTTCTCAACGCAACTGTCAAGTCATTTTTTCATGTCAATTTTTAATCATATCTTAACTAAATATACCAGCTGTATTGGGTTGGTACACTTGAGACTCCCGTCACTAAGTGGAGTAAATGTGTGTGTGTTTCAGGGGTGCATGGTCTTGTTAATATGTGTGTGTGTGTGCTGAACTCTGGAGCAGGTAGCAGAGAACAGAAGCAGCATGTGTGTCTCCATCTCAGCTCGTAATCACTGATTTATGTTCAGTGTTATAATGTTAATTTTCTTTTGTGACAGGCTCGCTGCATGGATTGAATGTTGGTAACATTAGGCTAGATTGCTTGCATAGACAAACTGAACAGAGCTTTTCTTTTGTTTTGTTTTTTTAAACCATGTTCTTTTGCCTGCTAGGATGGGCCCTTGGTACCATGATCAGTTCCATTCTAAAGACTAGCGAGCTCCTAACCTAGTCCCTCTTCATATAGTTTTGTTTTGTATGAGAGTGAATCCTAATCTTCACTGGATTTGTCTAATCATTGCTGTTGGAAAATGTGTGTATGTACATGTTTAACTCACATACTTAGCCAGGTTATGGTTTTGTTTCCTAGGGAAAAGCTCTCCCTTTTGGAGCTGTTATCAATTTTCCTTGAAAACTGTGGTTTTTCTTCCAGTAGACCAGCTTGTTCTTGGTCATTGTTACACTGTTTTTTAAATTTTTTTTTATTTGTTTGCTTTTTAAGCGTAAATATTTAAAGGTTTTGGTGGGTGAAAAGAAAGCTTCATGCAACAATCCCTTTTATCTTCAAGGGTGTCAGTAGTGTGGTGTGTTGTGTTCTTGGTCTTCTACTCAACCCAGAAGTTCTTAAGCACCCACCCCCCTCCACCACAAAAAAAGAAAAAAAAAAACAAGCTGGTGACTTAAATGAAAGAGCTTTAACACAAAAACGCCCCCTTGTGTATTGTCAGAAAATCCCTGCTTCTCTTAATGGGACAATCTCAAATTTCATAATAACAATACTGTATATGTTACGATACAATATTCTTCTCAATCATACAACACTAATCAATAGGTAGTAAGGGAATAACTAATCTATGTCAAATCAAATTGCATATAACATTGTTTTACATTCAACTGGTTGTACTTCCAGTCTTTTATAATTAGCAACATCAGTAGTGTTTGCCTTTTGATCAAAATAGAGTAAACAAAGAAACCAATATGCTCTTCAAACAGATATGATACAGACATTCAAGGGCTGTATAAGAATATCATAGATAAACAGAAGGCATTTGTGATCAGCTTCCCATTTTCTGAGCTTCAACATCAATAATACACTTTTTTTGTCATTTCATTAACTACTGTTCTCAGAGAAAATATCTATGATATTCTTATACAACCCTTGAAATTATAAAAAAAAAAAAAACTAAAGCCACATAGTGCAGTCATTATAAGTTTTCCAACGTTTCTGTAATGACTAACAATGTAAGAATAGCAACAGTGGAAAACAAACCAATTTCCCTGTAAATCTGCCTGTGTGCTGGACAGCAGCCAAGTGTGTTTAAGAAGAAATCTCCCCCTTTAACAGACATCCAAGCACATTAAGGCTGCCAGCTGTGGAGCAGGAAGGCATGGTGGGTCAGTAAATGGATGGGCCTGTGAACAGCAGGTGATAATGGTGGTCGAGTTGCAGCCTCTCATAGGCGTGAGCTCTTGTTAATTGTGATCCATCTATTAGCCCTGAGCTGTCTTCACATGGTAATACCCTGACAGAGTGTGTAATGTAGGTATAGGACTGCAGAGCCCTGACTCTTTTGTCTGACTACCAGCTCAGTATTCACCCTGCCTGTGTGTGTGTTTATTTGCAACATATTGGCCTTTCAGGGCCATAGCTGATTGATTTTTCATGCTTCCCAGTGTTATCTCTCTCAGGAGGGGGTGGGGGATGAGTGATAGACCTCACCCATTAAGGCCAGAGGAGGACACTGACTTTCTTAGCAGGGGCAGTTGCCAAGGGAAACCAGAGTGGTCCTAAGAAACCATCTGCATTCCCACATTGAGGCAAAGTGTTTTTGAGGGAAAGATTTCAAATTCAGGGTGGGGGAACTCTACATAGTTAATCTTCTAGGTAATGTCTGTTGGAATACTTAAAATATAGTGACCTTTCACTAATTTGTTCAATACTAGAACTCAGAACCAAAAGTTAGGACAAAAAATAAGGCATCAAGTTGAAAAAGAAAGGAGAGCTGATACAAAATCAAATAATAAGTTTGGCCGATCCACAGGGTTCTTCTAATTCAATGTGAAAAGGACAGTGATGTCTTCAAATGTTTCAATGTCCTGTTTTGTCTGAGAAAACTCAAAAAACACATAACTTACATCACATTAATTATAAAGTAGTCATAAGTTCATCACTTATAGGATAACTATCTGCTATTTTACCTGAGAATTTTTTTACAGTGGCCACCTATGAGCAGGAACAATAGACGCCATCTGTGCAGCACAATTACCCTACAAAAAAAGCCAAAAACATGTGGGAGGCTGACATCCCTTTCTGCACATCAGTGCAGAGGAGATTAGAGAATTATTTTGTACATGGGGTCAGCTAATACTACAAATAGTTGATGAACTTGCTGTTTGCTAACTTTGCTGTTGCTACCAAGTGAGGGTGAAGTGTGAAGACCAGGGAAATCAGAACTAAGAATGTGGACAATATTACTGTAAGCACATCCTCTAAAGTAACACAGGACACTTAGTAACCTCACAGTCAGCCAAAGTAATGTTATTGGAACCAGAGTAACCACACTTGATGTTACATGTTCACAACTGAAACCCCAAATCAGCTGCACTGAATCCAGCAATCAGGCATCATATATTAATCTCATATTTCCCCATCTGTAAGCTGAAAGCTTAGATAAAATAATCCAGTTAAAGAAGAGTTGAATTTTAGCAGTTCAAACAATTTTGATCCTGATAATTATTGTATATTTAATGTCCATAACTTATCCACTAATATTTCTGCTAAAGGCAAAGTCAGCCTCTCCAGAAAGAAAAGACAACCTCGGTTTATTAACAAAGATTGCTTCTTATTTGTAGACAACATGAGCCCCTTTCACCATATCAATGCCAGCAAGTTTAACAATGGACCCCAGGTATAATGGTTCAGTCCTATAAAGGGAAGTCATGTCACATCTAATTTTATTTATCTTTGCTGAAGTTTCTTTAAATTTTAGTGCCTTAATGGTGCTTCTGTGTCAAATAAAATTGTCACCATGATTTATTTCTGACTTGTAAACTGTGTTTACATTAACATCCAGTTTTAGTTAAAAAAAAATTTCCTGAAAGCTCTGAAGTATTCACTCCGCTGCTTATCAAAAAAGACATGTTTAAAAAGGCAAACAAATTGACGAAGTGTATCTTTCAAGACAAATAAACTCAAATATAAATGAATTTCTATATGTTGTAAATGTACAATGTGCTTTTTACTTTCACATGACCAGTTCTTAAAACATACAACCACCATCTGGTAACATGAATGCCTGCAAGTCTACAGGGGAATGTTACCCATCAATAACACCCCATATGATGTAAATACAGCATAATACATCCTGATGAAGACACTGCTAGTTATATATACAGCCATATATTTATGTATGACTGGGATTGTGTCGAACCATTTGTTGAAATAACATTTCTGTTTCTCACAGCTAGAGATGTTGGATCCATTTGTTAATTTAATCACATCTAAAAGCACCACCCATGCTGAGAAAACTAGCACAGAGTTTGCAAAATGTCAGTCTTTAATGTCTTAGATAAGCTGCCGTTCTAAATGACATGGCAGGACCTGGCAAGAGCCTCTTAATTTCATTTAAATTCATGAAATATTATTCTCTCTATATTCTGTGTCTGCATGGGTTGGGTTGACAGAGAGAAGAAGGAAATTGGCCTCTGGCTTTGCTCCTAGACAGAGTTTATCTAGCAACACCCAGCTGTCGCTGTGAGACACACACGCACACACACACACACGCGCACACATACATGCACATATTAACAATGCTGGGAGCCTCAAAGTTCAGCAGTGTTTGTGAGTATTTAGCAGACAGAAAATTGTTTAGGAAGATTCACTAGTGAGGCTCTAATCCTGTTTCGTTCTCTTTGTTGTCTTTTAATCTTTTGCCAGTGTGTGTGTGTGTGTGTGTGTTTATGTTTGTGTATATGTTTGTTTTGTGCAGGTTTACATGTGCCATGTGTGTCTTCATTAATTTACTTAGATGTGTATGTCCTTTTATGTGCATGTGTGTTAAGCCTATCACAGCACTGCTGTAGCAGGGCCTCCACACTATATTAAAGGATTTTGGCGTTGAATTAGTTTTTTTTTGTTGTTATTGTTGTTTATTTTTACCAAATTCACATGCTCAAACAACATGGCTTTTGAATTCTCTTTTGAAGTGGTGTTGGTGTAGGCATGAACGTTACCTTTATTTGATAGCTGAAGCAAAATGAAGGACTGCTGAGGTGATTGGCGAAAAAGATGCAGAAATTGTGAATGTGATGAGTACAAGGTAGGAGTTGACAGAGTAAACCCATGTGGGTTTTGTAGCCTCCTCCTACAGAAGCTGAGAGTGGCCTTGGTCGCTATCTGTTTTTCATTCTGTTATCTTAGTAGCAAAATTTGTGATGTCTGTTGTTCTGTTTTTTCTATTTTTCTGTTCTGGTTTTAAAACAGAAAAACAAAAAACAAAGGTTTTTTTTCTCTTTTTGGATTTGGTTTTGAAAGGTAAAAATGAAAGAACAAAGGGTACATGGATTTAAGGGGGCATGGATTTAATGATTACTGGTTTTCCATGTTTGTCTAATAGTGTGATATGCCAATTTTTAACAGAGATAAAAAGCATTTTTGTAGCTAATAAAGAAAAGAAAAAAGGAGAGATTGAATGTTTGACCCCCACAATTGATCATAAATTAGCGTGATGTAACCTCCAGGTGACTAAACCAGTTGTTATAGAAGATTTTATGATGTTTCCAAATCTGTTCACAAAAGCAATTAACAATAATCAGGTATTCAGTTGAATTAAATTCCTTCAAGAAAGAAAATAAAACCCTAATCTTTGAATAAAAAAACTACTGTCGTTTAAAAAAGCAAGATCTCGGAGCTGATGTTGTGTAAATGGATCTGTCAATCATAAAACAAGATCAGGAATCACCTATAATTTAATACAGATTCATTTTTTTAACACCGTAAGTGTTATATTTCTTCAGTCATTATTTAGTAATTCGACTGATTTAAGATGATCTGATTTAAGATTATCTTAGCAGAGTGCTCTGTACGAGTAGCTGCTGACATTCAAAAGTCAGAGACAAAGTCCTTGGCAGAAAAGAAAAATAACTGTTTTTTCACAAAAAATTATCAGATTTTTCGCACTTAAAAGTAACAACAATTGTATCTAGGTGTTATGTCTTAGGTCAGTAGCGTTGAGTAGAATTCATGAAAAAAAAGACATAAATTATGAACATGAGGTCATAACCACCAGTAGATATGAATGAGGTCATCTACTGAGGAGAAGTGACCACAGTGTTGCCTTTGTCTCCCTGTCAGTCTTGCAGAGGTCCTACATGAAGTCTTGTCTATGACAAAGACGGCAAAATCCTTGGTCATCTTCCTCAGTGTATCACTGTGTGTTCTCTGACTGGACTGTACAATGACTTGTCTTGTTTTGATTCCCTTCCAACTGCCTGGCTAGTGAGCTAAGTCAACAATGAAGTTGATATTTGGGAACCAGGGTGCAGGGGAAATGTCCATTAGCGAGTTAGCCAACCAGTCTTGAGTATGTCTTTCACTCTGGTTGTTAGTGGATTCTTGATTTGTAAGAAAGATTCTTTTGTTTTGGATCTCCAAGTAGAGTATTTGTGGTAGTAAGGTGCCTGTGGCTCAGAGCAGAGATAGGGGTATTTTTCCTGGTGCACCTCTTTTTAAATTTTTTTGGGTAAAAATACTGGAAGGCAGAGAAGCAGTTTGACACAGCCAAGTTTTGCGAGTTGAGGGTAACCTATGTAAAAGTAGGACAAGCAGACAGAGCTTAAAGCATGGGTTGCACCTGGTCTGCCATCTCACCAAGAACCCTTTCTGTGGGTTTGTTAATGTTAATCTGCTGTATATTTAACATTTTTTCTTTCATGCCTCAATATTGAGTTTTGACTATAATCTCATAAATGCTGATTTTCCCTCAAAGCTCTCACATCTACCCACAGCAAGTTTTAATGAATCATGTGTTTTCTTGATCAGCAGTCAAAGTGCTCTTCCAGTCCTCCAGATTAGACAGGATAAATCCCCTCAGGTCAAAGTCTACGTCCATCCCAGTTTAATCACATCAAGCTGACCCTCACGGTGTCCTGCAGACACAAAACCAACAGACTGTTTGCTTTACTTTCATGGCTTAATTGATGTTTGTGACTCTGTGTGGACAGTCCAACATCCAACATCCCTGTTACTGATCAACAGCTCAACAACACAACTTGATATGAGCACTTAGCTCTGTTATCTATGCAATATAATTTTCATTTCCAGTGGTGCTTGTTGTTTAATTATGATAACCAAATGTTGCATCCATGCTAGCATGTTAAATATGATACTTGGCAAGCGTTAACAGCATTTTTGTGGACAAGTTTGCATTGATATAAGATATTATTAGATATTATAGAAAGATATTAACCCTTTTGAATCACACCAGACTTTGCTCTGATCCTCAGCAGCAGCAATCCAAGGAGTGCTGACCTTTACTGTAATTAGTCTCTCCTCATTGTCTGCTTACTGGAGGAGACATCTACTTTTCTTCATGAACATACTAAGTAGAGGGGAAGAAGAAAAGACTGGAAGGAAATTATTTAAAAACCAGAGTCAAGTGAGTGCTCAGCTTAGGTAGGGACAGAACTGAAAACAAACAAACAGACACATACCCTTGGTGCCTTTGCTATTTTACATCTAACCTACTGTATTCACACTGTGTAGGGGCAGGGAACACAAATATTCCCATGTTCAGAATTGCACGAGTAAGGCAAGGCATATTTTTCTTTTTTGGTGCATGGCCATTGATGATGTCATCAAATATGACAGCTGACATTTGAAGCTTTATTTTTTAAAGAAAAGAGCTTAACAAGTTAAAAAAAATAACATCTGATGTAGCCATCCTGCACAACACTTACTTAAGAAGAAACTAGGTCACTACAGCTGGTTGGACTGTTACCATCATTTCCCTCATCCACAGCAGTGGTGAAGAAAGCCAGGAGCAAATGCCAGGAATTGAGTTATGACAAAACTTATAAATCTATGTTAACTGCATGCCAAATTATTTAGAGTACACACACCAGTTTTGTCTCCTGTGCTGTTGAACCGTTGCTGATAAGCAGTGTTGTATTAAAAGGCCACTACATTTGGACTTTTTGTACAAGTTCCGCTGCAGTGGTCACTACATATAAAGAATACCAAAAAATAAATGAGGGCATTTTTCTTTTTTTACCAAGCACATTTTTTTAAGCAAACAGTAACACCAAATCTGTCAGCATGTGATGTTGTTTACTGCTGAGTATGTTTGTAATAAATACAGACAAATAACTGTCACCTCCCCATAAGGCTTGGTGACAAAATGATCTTGAAAGGGGACTGCAATAAAATTTATGTCTATAAGATTTTTTACGCTTTTACTCGATATGGATACATGTAACATCTGCTTATCACACAACAGACAGTCCCTCTGTGCTCTGTGTCCCTGCCTGTTGGCAGAAGGGCCTGGCTGAAGTCCTCACATTACACAGCAAACAGTGCGCCCTATCGTACACCCGGTGTAAACGCAGTGCGCCAGTGGTGCAGGTGTCATTGCTATCGCACACCAGGCGTAAATGTCATTTTTGCCACAAGTGTACAATAGCAAATCCACTTGCGCTGGGTCTGTGTGCCGAGGGGCGGGAGGTGTGAGAATGAAGGCGGAATGGAGGCGTGTCCTGGCGCCTTTGCTATCGCACACAGCCAAAAGGGAACCAGCCAAAACCTGGTCTAAATGGAGGTGCAGACGTAAAATCAGCCTGTACCGTGATCAGAAAAACAAGGAAATATTATATTAAATAATAATTATCTATAACATGAACCCTGAACCAAGAATTCCGTCTCCTCACTTCTGAATCGCCTTTCTTCGTTTAAATTCAGTATCAACAAAGGCTGAAAGAAAAACAGTCTGTCAACTATTAATTACCACATGCATTCTATTCACAAAATGAATTTAATTTTTAGGTGTGTGCCTGCGTGCATGCGTGCTTGCGTATGTGCACGTTTGCCTGTGCAGGCGAAAATATATTATAGAAATAGATATGACAAAATATGGAAATGTTTGCTTTCGAAACGATTTGACTTAACAGGGGAATTAGCTGAGAGCTGTCTGACACAATACATTCATTAAGCGTTGTCCCTGTCCAGCCGAATAAACGAATGAATGAATGAATGAATAAATAAAGGAATCCTTGTAGTTCAGCCATTTGCGCCGGGTGTATGATAGCGATACACCTGCGCCACTGGCACACGGCAGAACCAGTCTTTACAGGGAATGAGAGCGGATTCTCCGATTGGTTCATGCATTTTTGGCCAATGAAACACCTATGAATTGATGAGATGATTGTACACAGCTGATTGGACTACCGGCTGTGCGCCAGTGGCGCATCGGGCGGGGCAGAGCAGGATTCCTCTGCTGCTCCTGGAACAAGGTGGCAAAGGTTGACCTGGAAACTCCCCTGAATAAATTAAAACCTTCCTCGCCCAATGCGCCACTGGCACACAACGTACGATAGGGCCCATAGTGTTTATTTTTTATTTGCTCACTATTCACAGATTTCTGATACTAAAGTTGATCGTATATATAAAATCCCCAGGCCCAGAATCTTTCATTCACTGCCTGTCCCCAACAAGTTAAATTATGAAACCATCCATTACAATTGATTTAGTATTTTAAGAGCTCCAGGCAGTGTAGTGCATGCCATGCATTAATTTCAGAAACACCTCCAAGCTCCTGTAATCAAGTTGTTTGATGTGCACTGGGCTCAGACAGGTGATTGTGACTGAGGTAATTCTTAAGCCAACACGAATGCCTTATACAGCCAAGTAAATAAATTCTGCTGACTGTTGTTAATTACTATATTATTTTTTAAAAAAAGCAGCAACAATGTTTTCTGTCTGGCTGGTGCTCTGTTTTTCTCTTACCGTACAAAGCCTGATCTCCTTCAGCTTGCTTGTTTGGATTTTGATAGGCCGTTTATTTGTCTCCTGAAATGGTTTAATCTCTTTCCCCAAGCTCTCTATCCACCCACACAGCTACATTTATGCTAGTGTTGGCCTGCTTTGTCAAGTGAAAAGAATGTGTTATTGAAATGACCATTGCATAAGTATTATCTTTTTTAGCATGCAAAGTGGAAGCAGTATTTGCATTTTAAAGAGTCCCAAATTATCCCAAAGTACCCTTGAGCTTCCGATTCATTTGCTCGGAAACATATTGCTCTCAAGTGCTTAACAAAGTGTCATTTCATTAAATGCATTTTATATTTTAGAATATTTTATATGCAGACTGTCTTTCAGTAAGAAATCACATTAGTGTTTACACTGAATGGAGGCACAGTTCTTTAGTGAGGTTAAAATTATAGCTAAGTAGTAAGACATTTGTGGAGGGATGTATACATGAGATGGTGGTGATTCTGATGGAGAGCGTCCTTGTTTTTGGGCTAAATGTTTTTCTTTTTGGTGACCTTTTTATTTTATATTATTTCATCGTGAATTTTTTTTTTATATATGGGTGTTTAATAAAGTAGTCATATATGTTAAGTTTTAGTGGACTAGATTTGCATTCTTTGTGTGAGTGTATTTAGTGGTGAATATCACTGTGTCTTAACCCAATGACTCAACCTTCAGCTGTACTGCTGCTTAGAACAGACAGCAGAAATACTCACAAGGTGCCCCTAGACCCCAGTTTTATATTTGCATTTATACTCTTAAAGCCGTAGCATTAAAGTAAGGAAGGTGGCCTAAATGAGCTGAAATTACCTCAGATCAGTATTGAGCAGCATTGAGAAAGACCCTTCCCACCATTACTACCACCTCCCCACCCCAGTGCTATCCAGCAAAAGTGGAAACAAGTCATTATTTTGAAAGTCACAAGTCTTTGCATTCAAGTCCAAAGTCAAGCATTGGTTAAAAGTCGATCTAGGGAATTAAATTTAGAATTACATTTCTAAAGAGAATGAATAGCCTTACTGTTAATTTATTCATAAAATGAAATACATTGTGTCACCATTTTCATTTAATACCATATTTTTAGTATAATACTATATTTTTAATCAAAATTTTAATCAAAAGGCTAAAGTCCGAGTGAAATCAGTGAAATCTGTAGTGTTAAAGATCTAGTCAAGTTGAGAGACTTTTCTGATTTTATCATATTGGGCTCTAATTTCGTGGCGCAGCGCAGGTGGCGCAGGGTGGCGGACCCCGCGCAGTGGTAATTTCGTCCAG